>OY757912.1:103498565-103563565 GCA_963585895.1 Sepioteuthis lessoniana
CAAACAGAAACACAACAATAAAACAAAAACGAGAAGAAAAATAATAGACGGATTCTTTAAGTGACAAAATAAGGAAATAGCTCAAAATATGGATGTACATGATTAAGAAGGAAAAACATAAAGGATAAAAAGGAATCTCTCTTGAGTGCTGCACAAAATAATGCCACAATAACCACGAGGAAAATTCATGATACAAAGAATGATATCAAAGATAGGCTATAAGATTAAGGTAAGTTAGATGGGTTGTCTAGACTACGTACTTAGAACATCGATTGACAAAATCAAAGAGAATGGCTTCGAACTGACGAAGTAAAGAAGCAAAAGGTACCCCCCAACAACAATTATCGACGCAGACTACGCCGATAACATAGCGATACTGGCAAATACACCTGACCAAGCCGAAACACTACTGCATAGTTTGGAACGAGCAGCAGCAAGCATAGGCCTCTATGTTAATGCACACAAAACGGAATATATGTGCTATAACCAAACGGGGGACATCTCCACTCTAGACGGAACCCCTCTTAAACTAGTAGACAAATTCACTTACCTAGGAAGCAGCGTCGAATCAACCGAAAAGGACATCGAATCGAGGTTAACGAAAGCATGGATAGCTATCAATAGGCTATCAATTATATGGAAATCAGACCTAACCGATAAAATGAAACGCAGTTTCTTCCAGGCAGCGGTCACATCGATACTGCTATATGGCTGCACTACATGGACGCTAACAAAACGGCTGGAGAAGAAGCTACATGGCAATTACACAAGAATGCTGCGTGCAATCCTGAACAAGTCCTGGCAGCAACACCCCACAAGACACCAACTGTACGGCCACCTGCCCCCTATCACGAAAACTATTCAAGTTAGAAGAACCAGATATGCAGGACACTGCTGAAGAAGTAGGGACGAACTCATAAGAGATGTACTCTTATGGATCCCCTCACATGGCCGCGCAAAAGCAGGACGACCAGCACGAACATACATTCAGCAGCTATGTGAGGATACAGGATGTTGTCCTGAAGACCTACCTAGGGCGATGAACGATAGGGAGGAGTGGCGAGAGAGGGTTAGGGATATCCGTGCTACCAGCGCGATATGATGATATATATATATATATATATATATATATATATATATATATATTTCTTTAAGGAAAATTAAAAACCGGTCATAGGATTATAAATTTATTTCCATCCTGTTATGTTCTCTGTTGAATGTTTGTTTTTGTCCTGATGGAATAACCCCCAACGCCGATTTAACTGAACCCTATACATATATATATATATCATCATCATCATCATGCCGTGCCGCTAGCACGGATATCCCTGACCCTCTCTCGCCACTTCTCCCTATAATTCATCATTTCTGGCAGGTCTTCAGGACTACATCCCGTATCCTCACATAGCTGCTGTATGTAGGTTCCAGCTGCTCGTCCTGCTTTTGCTCGGCCATATTCGGGGGTCCATAGGAGTACATCACTTATGTGCTCGTCCTCGCTTCTCCAGCAGTGTCCTGCATGTATATATATATATATATATATAACATTAGAAAAATAATCTTTATTGAGCCAGATGTCTTTTCAATGGACAAAGTTTAATGGTCTCACGTATTGCTTAGTAATTAAAATAGTTCTATTTAATGTTAATATTTTTTGCACACAGGTAAATGGATTCATGCATTTCTATGTAACATTAACAATTTAATTCAACGTAATATATTTGCTTGCCCTCATTTTAATGTTTATACATATAGAATTAGTTAGTAAATAATCTGCAGTTAAATCTATTCTAATAAGTTTGAGCTAATTTGTTTTCCCGCAATTAAATATTGTATTTTTTGCAAATAGTACTGGTATTTTTTGCACACATTTATATTCTTTAAAATATTTCTATTCAACTCTCATAATTTAATCTAACATTACTCTTTTGTTTGCATATTGTTAAATGGCTTCAAGCATCGCTATGTTAGATTAACAATTTAATTTAGCAGTCATTTATTTGCACAGTTAGATTGTCAAACAGTTCTATTTGACACACACATGGGCCTCTATCAGATTTTACCACTCTGTATGGTCCGGAGAATAATGGCATTTAAGAGGTATTCAGCATTCCAGAAAGCTCCGGGACGTAAGAGTTAGCATCAGATTGTTTAACAGCCATATCCAGGAAACGGATTGTTTTAGTTCCATATCCAGGATATACGTTTGGGGATCTTAAGACTCTGCAGAGATGCAGCCGGCATATTCTACAGTCCCAATCGACGGAGCTCATGGGCTATATATATGGTCATACACGAGTAATGTCATATAAGTATATAATTTTTATACACTGCTCAAGGATTTCTTCTTTCCGAGTTGCTCATTGCAGCTGGACTTGATAGTAAAAAAAAAAAATGACAAACACGTGTAAATACAAGTGTGTGTACAATATAACTTATTGTGTGTGTACAATATAACTTATAATATAACGTATTTTCTTTATTTCTCCGGCCGGCGTACAAAAAATGTAGTATCGAAGATAGAGAGAGAGAGAGAGAGAGAGAGAGAGAGAGAGAGAGAGAGAGAGTGTGTGTGTGTGTGTGTGAGAGAGAGAGAGAGAGAGAGAGAAAAATGTAACAGCAGCAATATTGTCAGGTTAAAAATCAATTTTATGAATAATTTTCTGTGTTATGATAAATATAAAGAAATGATAGAATTCAATCGACGGTTGTTTTGTTATTTTGAAGCGCGGAAGTCCATTTGATTAGAGAGAGAGAGAGAGAGAGAGAGAGAGAGACGAGAGAGAGAGAGAGAGAGAGAGAGAGCCAATGAGATTATGAGTGCATACGAGGAATTGACGGGAGATCTCTTCATTCCAGCCGTTATCCAGGATTCCGCTCCGACATCTGAGCATGGCTGCCTTTATGAACCCATAGATATGTTGAAAATTGACATCTGGTCAAGCAAACAAAGTATTGTCCTTCACGCCGGTGACACCGGTACAATTTGCTTCCGGATTTTTGTACGCAATTTCCATAGTCTTTTATCTAGGTCATCACATTTCTCATTTCAATGCGTCATGACCACCAGCTTAATTGACTAGACACTCATTTCCTATTTCTGAAGCCTATGTCATGCTTATTCATGAAGGCCTTCGCCACTAAGGCGTCTGTACTTTTTTAAAAATCCATTTGTCACATTCTAATCTACCGACTATGTAACTATCCCCACTAACCCGTCTTTCAAAATATTCACTTGTGGATACTTTCATTGCATCACTCTCCCCACCTCTTTCTCTCTGACTCACAACAATCGTGGCAAAATCCAATCGAAAATCAATTTGTCACATTTCTATCTACTGACAATGCAACATAATCATATATAAGTGAATGCAGCAAACTGACAAAAAGGAAAACAGAAGAGGCTAAGACTGTTTTAAAACGGAATTCATTGCATATTGAGCAAGATATTGAAATTTTACCATACTAGTTACTGGCATATGCACAAAGAAGAATCTCTTCTAGAAAATGTGACTGATGAAATTATCTAGACCTTTGAGAGGCAAACGTGTCACTCAATCCAGTTAACAGAAGAAAATGAAAAAAAAAAATAGAATTAATAAAATCTATAATGACTGAAAAGAAAATGACATTACCAAGCCTAAGGAATCAGGACCGGAAAAAAGTCAAGGAGGAAACAGAAAAAGTAAATAAACTGTTCAAAATATCCCAACGGACAACATCATCAAACTAAATAGGCTAATTTATGCCAGAGATAAACTAGTCAATGATAAAATAAGTATTTCCTTAAGGAACTCGAGCAGAAATACAAAACCTTGATGTGAGGCTAGAATGATAAATAAAAAAAGCTGCAAAGACGATTGAAAATACTAACAAAGGTAAAAAAAAACAACAAAAAAAAAACGTAAAGATAAAATGAAAGGAAAAGACCAAAAGAAGACGAAAGCAGATACGTCTGAGAATACAAATGGAAGAAATAGATCAAAAGATACAGGAGAAAGAAGGAAGACTCAAAAGATACTGGGACAGTGTCAAGCAATATAAACAAAACAAGTTCTTCCAATTTTACGAAAGACTATTCTACCAACATAACTGGGGACTCTGATACAAGCAAACAGTATAGACAGCCAAGATACTGGAACGGTATTTAGTATTTTAAAAAGGGCCATGCATATAATGGAAAGCGGGGAAAAGAAAGGAATAGAACTGTCAAATCAAGAAAGCATCAGAATGCTAAAAGATAATGATATATACAAGTACTTGGGAATATTTGAAATGAAGACCATCAAACAAGCAAAGATGAAAGAAAAAAAATAAGAAAAGAGGAATTCATAGGAACGAAAAAAATTTTTCGAGACCAACCACGGCTGCAGAAATCTCATCGAAGGAATAAACAACTTGGTAGTCGCCCTTAAAATATATTATTTAAATGGCCGGAGTAGATACTCAAATAAACCAAAGAACAAGAAAAATGATCACCATTCACAAGACTTTAAATCCGAGATATTTCAAGAAATGAAGGAGTAAGATGATTCTTGCCCATTGAAGATGAAGGAGAAAAAATAAATACGAGCGCGACGGTGATATCAGTTATACTTGATACACCAGGAATCGTCGAAAAAGATTTGGAAAAATATTTGAGTAATTGGAAATAAAAGGAGGCTCTAGACGATCCACAGTGCAGCTGTGTTTAGATCGAATAGAATGCAGAGAAGATTCCTGGAGACCTGAGAAGACTTGCTGCCACTCAAATTCCAATGAAAGACCACTTGTAAACGCTGATGTGAAAAACTTGCTGAGTGTAAAATTTGTTTCGTTTCTTCTTGTATTTTCTCCTAGACTGTATATTGAATGATTGACGACTTTGATAGCAATCATGTTCAGTTCAGGTTTAATTATTCATCTCTGGCAAATTTTCTTTACTTATCTCTGTTTTTCGTCGTGCACTTAGACACTGTATCCTGAAGACATTTATTCTACTGACTGCTAACATTCTATTCATCAACAACATTCTGTTGTTTTCCATTCATTTTATTGTCTTTCATTTTTCCTTCTTTATCAATGACGCGATGTTTGCTTTGGTTTGCCGCCGGCTATTACCCGCCGTCTGTCTTCAAAGTACGTGATTTATTTATTGCATTCACATTTATACTTTTGATCTTGAAAGATTAGCATCGGTGTGACTTGCTTGATTATTTAACTTCAGAATATCTGGACATATTCAATCGGAATTATGAACTATGTTCAAAATTATCTTTATTAAATATCCTCAATAAGATATCAAATTGGATCAGGCAGTGAGACTACAATACTTGATCTTGTCAAAGAATAGGAAGAATGAAACGAGTGAAAATGATGATCGGGTTGGGTACGATCTTTAACAAAAAATAAGTTTTTTTTAATATGTGTCTGGTGTCAAAGTTCTGTCGCATATTGTACTTGCACTTGATTGTTATTCACACGTGTTGAATTACGTGTCGAGGTAAATAGCACTTGAGCATGAGAAAGGGAAGATTATATGCACAGGTGGTCGAATCCACTTCCTGGCAGTGATTGGCTACCAGCCCTGGAGTGGCTATGCTAACGTATATATATATATATAGTGACCCGCTCATAGACATATTTTTGTCTACCACCTGGACGCTAGCTGGGCTGCTGGGCCGGTAAGTGTTGTTATTATTTTATCCTGTGCGTTAGGACAGTGGCTTCATCATCTGGAAGGATATAAAAGCAATCCTTAATTGCAAATTCATGTAGCCTGAAAAAGATTTTTCTGTCCTAAGACAAAGATAGATTTTAGCTTGAATGTCGCACTTCAACAGAAAAATAAACTAAGTTTTCTGGGCATAGGCATCGGCTGGTTCTCTTATTACAAAAGCATATTTGGCCTAATGTTACAAAAACGACAAAACAATCGCCCTAACAATAGAATAGAAGACTCACCTTAACACAAAATTGATTGTCATACTTAAGACAACTTTCTTAGGAATGTGTTACAATTCCTCAAAGATGCATTCAGCGTGTTCTAATCACCCCCCCCAAAAAAACACGGAATCAATAGAACTTTTGGTTGTTGTTAGTTTGTTATTTCGGTTTTAAGGCATATCAATCTTTGTAGGTTACTTGACGCCTAATCCATTTTTATACAAATAATAAGTTCTATTTCAAACGATTCAGTTTAGCATGAGTACACTGTTTAATTGTGAAAAAATTTTCTTTTTCAAGCAATTCAGTTTATTCAAACAGTTCTAATTCAGATAATTCAGTTTCGTATAAGTATATTTTCAAAGTCAAAAACAGTTCTATTTCAAACAATTCAGTTTAGCCTAATCACACCCTTTGAATGTAAGTACAGTTTAATTATCAAAAACATTTCTATTTCAAGCTCTTCAGTTTAGTCAAACAGTTCTGACTCAAACAGTTCATAAGAGTGCAGTTAATTCAATTTAACCCATAGATAAGGCCCTATCAGGTGCTACCATTCCGGAGCAGAGTGGACATGGGAGCAATGGCAAATGAAGTGATACTCTATATTCCAGAAGGCTCCAGCATTACTGTAAACTCACTATCAGATTGTTTAGTGTCATATCCAGGACATTAATTGGGGAGTCTTACCCCTTTGCAGAGGTGCAGTTGGTGTATTCTAGAAGCCCAGCCGACTGGGCAATACACAGAGTTAATGTGAAAACAGTTTTATTTCAAATCATTCATTTTAGCATAAATACGCAGTTTAAATGTCAAAACAGTTCTACTTTAAACAATTCAGTTTAACATAAATACGGAGTTTAAATGCAACAAACAGTAAACTCAAACCATGGTTTAGTTCTATTTAACGTTGAGATAGGACCCTTATCAGGTGCTACCACTCTAGGCCATAGTGGATCTGGGAGCGATGGCAATGAAAGCTTAATCCTAATTCCCCAAAGCTCCAGCATTACTGAAACCTAACCATCAGATTGTTTAGTGTGAAATCCAGGACACTCGTTAGGGGGTAGATCTTACCCCTCTGCAGAGAAGCAGACGGTGTATTCTACAGCCACAGCCGACTGGGCAAAAACATGTTGGTATATTTTTTTTTATATTTAAGCAGTGTTTGAATAAGAGTGTTTGGATTCTAATTAAGAATGCAATCCATTAGATATTTACCAAGCTGTACGAATAAATATTACTACTGCTCTCCTCCAACAAGGATGACTTTGACATTATATAACCCATGTAGTTTAATTCGCTATTAAACCAAGAAACCAAACCAAATCAGTAATTATGTCATTAAGATGAAAGAATATTTCAAGAAATTCATGACTAACCCTGTAAATACTTTTACACATTAAATTAACTAAACTGAGTCTCTTGCTCTTGAAAATACAACAAACTTTCCATTAATATATCACCATTTTTGGATTATAAAAATATCTCAAATAAATTGCAGATATTTTTACTAATAAATTCAATGACGAAGGGCCATTATAAATCCAAACTTAAAAAAAACATGCATTTTTTTAAAGGGAATATACTTGAAAGAAAAGAACCAACACAATTATTCTTCAAAATGCTAAAAAAAATCATTTGTCGAAACAATAATGAGTTATCAATAAATTTTAAAGAATATAATCTGATCTAAAATATTAATTACAATTACATAGCTATATATTCTTGAAATCATATAACTGTTTACAAATTATTATTATTTGACAGAGATAGTCGAAACGATATTAATGTGCAAATAATTTATTTCAAGAACATTGTCTTAAAAGAATGATCATGTACAAAGGATTAGACTAATTCGATTCTTGAAACCATCAACTTACTTGGGTTTGAATTATCGTTGTAAGATTCTGAATCGATGAACCATGTTCGAATCCGGGATGGAGGTGTTGGCTGATCACTTCATACTAATATATTTTGGAAAGGAATGGATTTCTCGCTTTTTCTCCCTGCTATGGATCGATCGTGGGGCATAATGTTTTTTTTTCTTTTGCCTGAGTTGGACAATAATTCTAGGAGAATGAAAACTTTGTATTCAAACTATCTTTACTATGCTTAAAATCTAACCTCGAGTCTTATCCTGACCATGACAAAGGGAATAGTTAAATACGTAATTGCTTGAACATTGGCTGACTTTGGCGTTAAATAGCCTTGCAAGATTTAACGTGTCATTAAATCAAACAAGGAACGAACCAACCTTGAAAAAATGGCTATAAATTGCAATGTTCTCTGCACTTTATTTAGTTTCCTATTTATTTGAATTATTGTAATTTTTTCGAGGAAGAAACCTGTACCTTAATGCTGTCTATCGTTTCCTCCTACCTAACGATTATATTATAAAGTTGTGAATTGGACCATTCACTATGATCTCATCGATGTATTCAGTGTTTAGTTTTCAGAATAAGAGTGCTAGGAAATGCTGAAAATATCTTAAAATGTTACGAATCAAAATGAGTTACAAGCTTATCTAAGGACGCCATGTAAACAAATGTGATCTTTGTCCAACTCTAAAATATTTAGCAATATAGAATACTTCTTACATCAGTCAGTTTTAAATTAAGGAAAAACCATTGATTTTTTATTTTTATTTTGGGAAATGAACTAATTACTATCTTCACGAAAGACGTGTATTCTTTCCTGCAAAATATTTTCTTTGAAACCTTAATTCAAGAATATTCTAAAAAGATTGTTTTAAAATGGAAAATTCAAGAGATAGGTTTTCTTTAATTAAGTTATACCTAAACTTTTTATTTTATTTCTGTGATGCAGTTCAAAATTTTACTTAATACTTGCATAAAGATTAAATATCACATTGACAGTTGGGAATATCGTTATTAAAGGACCGGCACATATGCGAGAGATATTGAAACGTCTTACTATATCTTCAGTTACTATGCCGTCTAATTATCTCAGTAAAGCTAAGCTTACTAAATATTCCAAATTAGGCATGGCATCGCTATCCTTAGTTTCTAAAAGACGACATTTAATACTCAGATAATCATGAATCTACAGGTAATACATATATTTCAATTTACCAGTAATCTGCATGCATAATAGTATTACACTGTTATGGACGTGGTAGGTGAAATATTGTATCCACCTCCGTCGTACCAGCAACTCTGACACGATGAAAAAGAGTCTTCGCGTTGTCGTGACTAACGCTCTGCACTGCAAAATTGTAGTAAAGAGTTCGAACTCCAGCTTCGTAATTGCGTTCACTTTCGGGCTAATATTCTTGAGAAAGGTAATAACTTACTTATCACCTAGTTATGGAATAAAAAATGAACTACTACTTTTCTTCAAGTATCAAGTGTAACATACTGACCCTCGACCGAGCCGTCAATCAAGAGATGCACCTGTGTAAATAAGCAGAAGAACAGCAGAAGCAGGTGGACGTTAAACAATAATATGACCAGCACACAAACGGCTTGGGTAAGTTAGAGACAAGATGCCGAACTGAGGAAAGCGGCAGACAGAGGGCTTTGGGCCCTCAGTGACCCACGGTTGAGTAACCAAGTCAAGATGATGAAGAAGTGCTTCTATGGTCGAAAGAAGAACTTTGGGTCAAAATAACAGTCTGTCCCCGTCTCCAGCTCATCCCTCACACACAAGAAACATCAGCCTTTCGAGAATAAAATGTGAGAGATATATTTTTATAAAGAAGTGTTCGTTCTTTCATTGAAGTTCGTCATTATTGTTGCCTATGTTTCTGCATATATTTGTATTATGTATATATATGCGGCTATACAGCACAATGAGACCATGGTACATGGCTAGGGGTTCGCTGCAAAAAGTCGATTGCATGAAAACTCATTTTGGGGACGATAGACGGTTAGGCTTGTGACGAACATTTTTGAAAAGGGTCAGTCAATTAGTCACCGGGACAACACCAAGACCTGACCAACATTTTATCACTAAACAAAACTGCCTCTCCCTTAGGGGTATGGAGGTAGAGACAACGATTAATTGATAGATTAGACTTCCTCTGTAGACATAGTGAAATCACTCCACGTATTTTAATATCATTCCTATTGATCTGCTGGTGATAAAACAAAAATTCAACGTGATTGTTTTCTTTTTCTCCTTATATGCTGAACCTTTTTATTTCTTCATCTCATCACCTATCTCGGATAACCTTTTCTTTGGGGACTTTCCAGACGCTATCAATACAATATACGTTATCAGTGAGATTTTTATCCAGGTGCTTACATGGGCTCTGACGTTTTTTTTCATCTCTCGTGACTTAACGATGCACATATAGTTGACTAAAATATCTGACACTGTGAAAAAGTGTGATGAGAAACAGATTTATGAGTTTCTTGTTTTGAAAGAAACCTAGCAATACTATAATGAACAAACCCAAGCAAAATTACAACATAGTTCTGTCACAATACTCCACTCCTAGATATTTGCGTTTATTGCAAAACACTAAGATAATTTAAGGCAAAGCACAAAAACAATGTATCTGGTAAGCCGTTATCAAAGTTAAAGAATAGATAAAAATGTTATATACAGAACCTGTGTGTATGAAAATATATCTTGTTAAGGAAGATGATTTATAGCGGGATGTTCTCGAAAGTTTTAGTGTGGCTTCGAATCTGACGAAGAGGTAAAACCCCAGTAAGAGTTCTTCTGAGTATGACACTCATCCCAATGCGGTGGTGAGACTCGATTCCAAAAACTTAGAGAGTGTGAGTATTCCTTCATTCCGATTATCCCGGCTCAACTCTTTTGATCAAACACATATGTCTAGGAAAATGTTCCTTAATAGAATAAATGAAATCGTATACTGATATACTAAATGATTAATATTAAATAATTATATAATGCCACGTGTAGACTGTCGTCAAAATTAGGCAAAAATTAAATAACATGCTCATATTATTTTAAGTTATATTTACTAATATTGCGTTAAAAAAATTTGAAATATTATATATAAAAGTTATTATTCCAGGGATTCTCCATTAGTTTCAACCAAGGCCTCTAAATGACTTCAGGATATCCTGAAAGCCGTTCTGACTTTATCATTGTTCAAAATGATAGATGATGCCGTTATCCTTGACTTCAGTACATCTTTGGTGTTGCATGGGTTTTTGTTTTTCGTCTCAAGCTCAACTGCAACCAACACATAATATTAAAAGAGACAGCAATCCAGGGAGTCCGGCGGCCATATCTAAGAGGTGATATGGTCACACACATTTTGTGACAACCAAGACTATTGTCCAGCTTATGTGACATGGCGCTGAGTTCTGTGGCCAGACGTGGTGTCTTCCAACAGCCACTCTCTCGAGCCATGTTAGCATTAACTTCTCTAAGAATTGATGTAGACCTCTATGTTGAGACTGAGACCATGTAAGTACATGAATGTAGATATAACGTCATCATAAGTGACTATTTAAATACCATGTTGTTGACTAGGTGTTTAATTTTAATCCCTTTTATTTCTTGTGGGGACGGAGCTACTAATGTTTTTTTCTATGAGTTGAACATTTGATCATGATTGAAATTATTTCTTATGTGAGAAAAAGAAAAGCATTTTCAGTTGGAGGAGATGCTTGAGTTTGATGAAAAGGTTTGCTGCGCGATCCTCTTCTCTTGTCAGTGAAAGCCTGTGATGGTTTAATATCACACCTTGATATGACATTTCTCGGGGATGTATTATCCCTCTGCAGAGGTCAACTCAGCATATTTTACAACCCTAGCAGACAGTTTTTTTTTCATTATGGAGTTTTTTTTCAAGATTCGCACTCTTTGGTAAGCATATTTACCCAAGCCCTCCACTCGGACAAGATATGACACAAGGTCAATTTTTATGCAGAGTTTAACAGGTTTGCATTCAGAGTTTTCCCTCTCCTAGACTTGTTGCCTCACCAAGGCTGAAGAACCTAGTCTATTTCCTACGACGATAACCATTACACCACGGGCACCTCGAACTCTTTGGTAATGATCTGCTATGCTGCTCCAATAATTGTAACACAATGCGAAGTTTCTGTGAAATAGTAAGATAAGCCTTATTGTGACACAAATCCATAAGTGTAATCCTGGTTATAATAGAATTTAATTGTAATATTTCGGTCCTTTAAATTGCTTATCAGAACACCACACATGGTTTAACATTCACCAAACCAAAAACTAAGCCTAACTCAATTTTTTTGTAAAAGCCAAATGTAAAGGGCCTCTAGAGAAGATCAAAATCACTGATCAGTATTAATGTGTTTCTAAAACTATATTGTTAACAATTACGCGATGACATGACTCTTCCGTTTATCAATCGCTTTAGGAGTACAGCTTTGTATGGCTTCTCCTTTTTTAAAAACTAAAGACGTTATACTTAATTTTAAATATTTGTAAAGCTTTGTTTTTAAAAGGCACCAAGACAGACGGAGTAAAGATATGTTGAGTAAAAGTATTGTTATAATGTTATTAAAACAAGTTATTCTGCTTTGAGTCTGTAGTTGAAAATCCTTTTTTTTTTGTTTCTTCCACTTTTATGCCTAAAAGCGTAACTATGTATCTATTTTATTCTTTCATTGGCAAATCGCATACAACCACTTTTCAAAAACATTACTAGTATGTTGAGTATATAGCGCAATCGTTCAAGTAGAAGGGTTTTCTATCATGAGACTGTATTCAGGTTACTTTTATCTTATTTATTTATTCATTTATTTATGTATTTTTTACCTTAGTTAAAACGCCAACATTTGAAGCCAGTAGAAGGGGAGCAACTCCCTTCGGCTACCATCGGTTCTTTTTTCTTTCATCTATCTCTCTACCTTCCTTTTCTGAACTACCGTGAAAAAATGTTAAATCAGAAAAAATATATAGTCGAAGGAAGAAAAACAAACAAAAAAGTATAGTTACTTTACATTTGGCAAAACTGTCCATCACTGCGTTCGTAGTTTCAGGCCGACAAATACTTTGATGTCGGATCAGATAGGGAAGGGAGGTGTTGGTAAACAAAAATCAGACAGTGTCTCCTGTGGCATTTATTTTATTTAATATATGTGTTTGTGTGTCTCTATGTGTGTCTGTATATGTGTGTGCCTCATGCTAAATTCAAGCCAAAATGTCAAATATGATATTTTAACAAAATAAGTCAAAATAAGATAAACATCTCAAGGAATATTCACCGGAGTATCGCTGCTTACGGAGAGATTTCACAGGAAATTCTCGGTTTTTACAAAGTTCCAATGTGATCGATTGAGTCTCAAGTTCATGACATCGAAATCTGTTCTTGAGATTTTTGAAATAACTTGATTGATTGAGTGTAACGGTATGTCAAACTCGGGTTATTTTATGCCAAGAGGGTAGGAAATCACGTACATTGTTCATTTCTATGTATATTTATTGCGTACTTCCCAAAGAAATTTTTGTAAAGGGTTATATTATAACAGATATTCGAATCGGATACAAATAAATCATAAAAACTTCTATTTGACCCATAGACAGGACCCTAAGAGTTACTACTACTCTGGGTTAGAATAGACCTGGGAATAAAGTAAAAGTAAAGTTGGCGACCGTAGTCGAGGGTGACCCGAAGGCTCCCTTTTAGATATCTACAACACCAAGGTGTAGGAAAGGGCGCTACTCCTTTCCCTGGATTGCTCCACTTTACGCTTGATCCTTACCTTATAATCCTGAGTGTTAAGCAAGGCGGCATCAAGTACTATTTTTTTTTCGTCTTTGGTATGACTCAACCTGGGATTGAACCCAGGTCTCCCGGGTCATTGGCGAACACTCTAACTATTATGCCAATGTCCGGTATAAGACCTGGGAATAATGGCATTAAATGGATAGTCTACTCTCCTAGTATCTCCAGAATTGAAACCTCTCTACCAGTTGTTCTTTGTCGGCTTATTAGGGTCTTTCCTGTCAATGGGGAATACAGTAAGCGTATTCTACGCCCAGTGATTGGGTGGCATATACCTTGAAACATTTCAGCCATATCTTGAAGTAATTTATTCTATGTTATTCAATGGAACGCAATAGAACAAAAACAACCTCGTCTCCAATCCTAGCTTTGTAAACATTACTCTGGCTGATGGTTAGCTGTTTAGCTTTGGTTGCTTTGGTTAAACAAGCAATCTAGGAGAAGTAAAACAGTGAATTCAGACCAGCTTAACCCATCTTAAAAATTGACCTCCTGCTACATCCAGCCTGTGGCGGATGGGTTGGGTAAACTCATGGATTACATGAATCGTAAAAGACACTAAATGCATTTTTCAATAAATTAGATAAGATTACTGAAGACAGTTAATATTATGATGTATGCAAACAGTTTATATCTATTGTATGAATTCATATTACTTTTAAACCGAGAAAATGAGACTTCAAACCAAGTTGATATTTATGTTTCGTCCAAGGATTTACTTCTGCAATGAGCTATATTCTCACTGAGGGCTTCACTACTACTGACTTATACCAGTCTAAGTCAGCTGTAAATCGTGTTGTACTTATTCATATATTTCTTTTCATTTGACCAGAAAACTATTAGATTTTTGTTTTTCTTTGTCAAATATTTTTAAGGTTTAGAAGGAAAAAAAATCATACTTTGAAGATTGATCTTTTCTTTCTTCATTTCAAATTTTTACTATTGATTGTTCAAACTTGCAAGAAACAACAAACGCCCTTGTAATAAAACTTAAGAAACATGACAGAAAATTCTGGAGAAATATAAAAGAAATCTTGACAAAAATGTCTGTAAACCTTTACAAAATTATTTAAAACGTTTTGCTAACAGAAAGTTAAAAAGCAGTAGGTTAAAATCTTAAATAATGTCGTTCGTGAGCGGAGGAATTCAAAAGTCACGATGCTTCTGTATAAATCTGCTGACGGCAGGAATGAACAGGCCGGGTAATTTTGCGCGCTGTACCGAGAGCGTTTCTTTAGTTAAAATGCGATATTTTTTTGAGAGAAATTTTCACGCGGAAATTTCTTGTTAATTTTAGCTTTTCACTCTGATTCAGAGGAAGATCGTATATTTTTCCGAAGAAATCCTTATTTAAATGAAAGTTTACCTTGAATGTTCCTTATTAAACACTTCTCCAAATAGAGTAAAACTAGATTTATTCTTATGAGAATGAAATGAAAATAATTCTTGATTGGCCATTGTTTTAAATAAAGGGTTAGATAAGGGTTTAATAAATCGATACAGAAGCACGTCAGGTGAAGTGGTTTACGTCACAAAATAGACTAGGTATATCAGATTCAAATTCTGAACAAATACGACTGTGTATCACTGCTCAATAATATGCTTTCCAGGAATAAAATCACATCAAATTTTATCAATGCAGCAATTCTTATTTTCCAGAAGTGTATCATAGTTAACAGGTTCTACAGCAAATAATAGAAGCAATTGATAACGGAATTAAGATCTCTTTTGTTGTAATTGAAAATGTTTTGTCTACTTTGTTTTTATTCTCTCCAGAGAGGAGGATTAATTTCAGTGAGAAAGAGAGAGATTTGAGGAGAGGAGGTTCTGAGAAAGAAAAGTGGAAGGGAAGCGAAAAGAAAAGATAGAGGTATGTATGTCGGAGTGGTGAAGGCAGAGGTTTCAGTCATATCCCATTATATCAAAGTTTTTGACTGTATTGGAATATATAAATGAAAAAGGAAAAAGAAAATCCTCTAAAAGTAGGAGGTCTTGTGGGAGAAAAATATCTTAGGTTATGCTAATTTCTTTTTCTTCTCGCACGAAGCCTGCTACGTTTGACAGTGTCATGCTTTGAGCATCTTCGCAATTGGTCAGAGCCATAACCAATAGCCACTACTACCATCACTCCAACCTATATATTTCGCTCCCTTTCTTTCCGTTTCTGTCTCTTTTCTTTAGACCTCTCCCTCTTTTTATAACTTTATGTTTCTATCACCATTTGATAATTTCCTCAACTGCTAAACTGTAGAAAATTTCAGTTTTATTCTGATGAAGTTCTGTTTCCAATGAAGAACGAAATATTGAATCCGTTGTCAGTGTTTGGTTGTCACTTTTCCACTTATTTTTTTATTTTTATCATCTTGTCATATTTACCAAAATCTATAATTTCTCTTTCTCTCTCGCTCTCTCTCTCTCTCTATATATATATATATATATATGAAAATAATGTTTAAATAATGATGTAGCGACTATTTCTATATTTTATTCATATGATGTATAAAATATAATTATATAGACTTTGATTTGAATCTCAAAGTAAAAACACGTCTGGGAAATTTAATGATTTTGTTCGCTTTTTGCATTAATTTTTCATAATATTTGCAGCTTGTTTAATATATATATATATATATATATATATATATATATATATATAATGTAAATAAAAATGCTCAACTTTTGTAAATGTAAAATGTTCTTTCAATAGCATTTGTATAGATGTCAAGATTCGTATTGTCCGGACTGATTGACGTCTATGGATACATTCTAGATAAAAATAAAAAAAGAGTTTTCTTAATATCTTAACAAACCTAGCTGGTTTTGTAAAGTTTTCTCAAAATGCTTAATTTTTTATTTCTAACTGAAGATTCTTTTTCTCGTTTAAGAGTGCATTTACTTTCAAAGGCATGATTAGTGTAACGTTTAATATCGTTGGAAATGAAATCGGCGAATCCAGTTCAAATCCTGATCCAAGCTCTTTGCAGCACAGTCGGCTGGGGCCATAGAATACGGCAGCTGCATATCGGCACAAACACGTGTCCTGGATATGACACGAAATCATTTGATGGGGAGACTCCAATCCACCCACGTTAGTGAATTTGAACTTTATCTTCATTATCCTTATTATACTTATTTCCTGCTAGATAGTGACTTTGGGTCGTAATACTTGTGTGGGTCTCACCTGTGGGTCTAATAAAGCCGTTTAAATTATTTAGTAGATTAGAAATTATCTAACTGTGCTAACAAACGCCAGATGTTAGATTTAACATTTAGAATTTGATAATAATTCTTGCGGCCATTTAACTGTGAGAGTCGTATATCGAACCGCTGGACAAACAACGAAAAACTTGTAGATATATAAAAATATAATTTATATTTTCATTCTTCGACGGCGACGTTTTTTGTGTGAAGTAGGAATAGTCAGAGAGAGTTCGTACATATCTTTCTTCTGTGGCGGGAACCCTTTATGTTAAGTAGTGTGATGGCTTGGAAACACACACGGGGGGAGGGCTGACTGGTTTGCTTGAATGACCAGCGGGTCTCTGCTTTCAGTTAAAAATTACAAACTTTATATTATCTTTCCAGTCCCATGAACACATCTCTTCGCCCACGTATTTTTCTGTTTATTCCTGATTATCGGGACTTACATACTTTCGTTTTTTTTTTCTGCTAATTTTTTTAATCTTTTCCACGAATGGAAATGTCTGTCATTCTATCCACAGGTAATAAATTACATTCTCGCCATCATCCTATACGTTTCTCTTTCCTGCGAAACCACTTTGTTGATGTTTTCTTGCGACCGCATTGAATCTGCTAACTTCATCCCCGGCACTCCGTTGCCAACTAAGCTAGTATATTACATGAGTAAGCGAATAAATAATTTTGAATTGAATTGTCAGTGTTGGGCTGAAATATTGAAATTATTTCGTGTCCTGAATGTGACCTTAAACTGTATCTGATGGTAAGGAATCAGTGTGAGAGTTTGAGGAATGTGGAATACACCTTCATTGCCATTACTCTAAAATCCACTCTGGCCCGGAGTGTTAAGACATGTTAGGGTACATAAAACTATTTTCTCATTTACTATAATTGATACGATTTAACTTTGACCAATAATTAGCTCTTATCAGAAAATTCGGCCAACGCTTTCACACAACATACAGGTCCACTGTACAGTTACCTTGTCCTTATTTTGACTCATCAGCCGTGTATACCGTGATCCTCCCCATTAGAGATTAACCCAGCCACCAAAGAATGCAGAGCTGAAACTCTACCACTGAACTACAGATCCACATCGCACACAAAGGATACCGAATTAACTAGTCATTGCAATTGCCCGGCCAATTAACCTGATGCATCTTGTAAGTTATATCCGTTCTCTTACAGAGGTCAGGGTTACCTCCAGATCAACGTCTTCCCAAGGGGATGGGAGATACGCGTCCGCGTAATTATAACCTCATGGGCGACCTCTCTTGTTTAAGAATAATGTTACATACCAACTATTCCTTAATATATATATATATATATATATATATATATATTGTCATCCACAAACAGATCTGTTTCGTTCTATTAGTGTGACTAGACAGTGTGGCTAGACAGGCTAGATTCCCGAAGCTGGGATCAAAACCCGGTTGACTTAAGCGACAACCCATGATTCTACCACTCAGCCACGAGGAAACTAGCGCAAGCGAATGAAATTTAAACGCTTATGCATCACATTTGTTTTTGCTTACATATATCCGCTTAACAGCTACCGACATATATATATATATATATATATATATATATATATATATATATATATATATGTGTGTGTGTGTGTGTGTGCGAAAGAGAGAGAGGGAGAGAGAGAGGGAGAGAGAGAGAGCGTGTTGATATGCTTAAATTGTGTGTATGTAAAGACAAGATTTGATATACCATAAAACATAACCAACCAAATAACTAACCAACCTGGCTGTTTGCATTTTATTTTGCACTAATGTCGTGGATCAATCTTACTTTCGTCAGCTACGTGTAGATAGTAAGATATACTGGATTCTTTAGCCTTGGTTAAACAATCAGCCCCTGCAGAAGCAAAATTTCATTTCAACCCACTTTTCACCGCTTAAAAAGAGGCCAGATAAAAATATACTAGTTTAAAAAGACTGACGTTGATAGAAAATAACTAAATTAGATTTTACATTTCAATTAATCGAAAATAAGCCAATAAATTTTTAAAAAAGAAAGCGAAAAAAATTAAAAGTCGCTTCATATTTTAGCCAAACTAGCTGGTTTATCGGGCTATTTTTTTTTTTGCATCAGTTTTGGTTGGACAGTTACTCTATAAAGAAGAAAAATTCCCAATTCAAACCAGCTCTACTCCAATAACAAATTGACCTCGTGACACATCCTCCTTATGATGGAACACTTTGTTATTAAATACATTTATTTTTAATGGGGGTACTTAGAGCAATGTTTATCATCATTGAAAATGGAATTACCGACTGGAGTTCAAATCATAGACGAGACTGTTTATGTTTCACATTACATTCTGTTATTAAGAAAGTCATGTATCTATCTACTATCCCCTCATTTATGTATTAGGCAGAATGGGGGCCTTATCTTTGGTTAGGCAATATCTCTAAGAAAAAGAAGAATCTGAATATAAACAAACTTTAATTTACTGACTAATATGTATTGATTCACATCCCAACTTTCAAATTTCCACCAATTACATAATGAATAAAATGAAAACGATAGAAACATTAATTTAATATTACATATGATATGGTAGATTACTATATTTAACTAATGTGAAATTATTAGAATCGTCCCTTGTGGTATATTTATTGTTATCAAAGCAAAGACGAAATTTAGAAGCAGTTTCTCTAAGTATAACGTGGCTGACTGTTCGGGTTTATTGGTCTACCTGTAATATGGAGTGGTACTTAATTTGATTTAGTTACTTAACTTAGCTCTAAATTTCTGGAAATAGAAATAAAGAAACCCTGGTTAGAAACACTCGCACTACAGTAATTTCTCACTGCCGTACAGGAAGTGAACAGAAAAAGGTTGTTAACTACGTTTCTGACACAATACGTCAACATATTTCACAGCATTTATTAAATCAGATACAAGGTCGTAAATATAGAATGAGCCTGAAGAAAGACATCACCTCCCAGGAGAAATAAATCCTAAGACAATAACGTGAATATTACTTCAATTTAGGCTGTACATAAGTAAGTACGGTGTCGTATGAATTCTTGCTATGTAGAATAATTATATGTCTCCTCAGGGGAAGCATTTTGAATAAGAATGAAGGACCACAGTGATATGTAGGTCACGTTTTCGTTTAAATAAGAGTATAACTTCCGAATAAATATGGAAACTCCATATTACATACCAACTTAACCGCCTATCTTTCGTTCCTTTCATCACGCTTACAAAAAAAGGACTCGAATAAATTATACACTCAAACACATGCGCGCACACATTTACATAATTAAACACACACACAACTATATATATAGATTGAGAGAGAGAGAGAGAGAGAGAGGGAGAGAGAGAGAGAGAGAAAGGGAGAGAGCGAGAGGATATCTACCCAATTTATCTTGTTTTCTGAGGTTATAGTTACAAGACGTATTTATTTATGTATCAACAGTGTTTTTATATGTGTATAGTAAAAACGATCGTTAAAATTGTGCAAATAATATATCGCTTGAAAATTAATACTTCATCTGTCTCATAATAGTTTTTAAATTTATTGAATGACCTTATATTGCGCAAGTTACAACCAGCATAGGACGCTTGAAGCTGAGATCGAAACCCATCCAACTTTACTTTTAACTTAGTATCGTACCGCTCGGCCAACAAGCGTACCACGTTGGATAGGGAATTATAAAGTATTATGTAGCAACATCAGCAGCATTCATTTGTTTACATTTTATACCTTACCAAATACCAGAGTGCTCAATTCCTTCAAAGAGCTTTGCATTATGCGAGCGGCTGCCGAAAATTTCTTCGCTGGAGTGCCTCGCGGAACCAATATCAACACACCCAAATATTATTTTTATCAACATCTGAAGAGGGTCACCATAAATCTGAAAGAAATTTGTAACGACACCAAAAATAGAATATATACACGTAACACCTGCAGAGCGGGACTTATAATATTTGTTGGACTGTACCACTTTAGTTAATAAATAATGAACTTTTTATTTCACTGTATATGTATTCCTTCCTTACCATGATACAACTATATATATATATATATATATATATATATATATATATATATATATATATATATAAGATCTACTTGGCTTTAGCCAACCATATGCTTTATTGAAAACATTAATTACACACAAATGTAATTCTGATAACCTAGTGTACGCCAGAAAGTGTTGCTTCAGTAATCAGGAGAAATATATTAAAAGACTTACCAACAGAAGACGCTGAGTTCGATCACTAAAACCATCGAATGACTTAATAACAGTTGACACAAAACTAACACCGCTACGAGCAGAAAGACTGGATGTCATTAGAGTCTTTCTTGAGAAGTCTGTAAGAAACCCTAGTGGGTGTATGCGAATAAAGGTAAAAATCTGTGGAACATGAAGATGACGGTATTACCAATTGTAAATGGTATTCTTGGAACAGCCTCTA
This sequence comes from Sepioteuthis lessoniana, assembly GCA_963585895.1. Taxonomy (NCBI): domain Eukaryota; kingdom Metazoa; phylum Mollusca; class Cephalopoda; order Myopsida; family Loliginidae; genus Sepioteuthis; species Sepioteuthis lessoniana. Next base: position 103,519,849 of record OY757912.1, read on the forward strand.
AAATCTGGATAGCAGATTGTGGGAGCTGGACCTCGGAAGAAAATAAATACTACCCAGAACCCAACGCAATTGAAATCGGCTGGAATATATGATGGAGTTCGGGAAACCAGAAGAGATTTGATTTCATTTAGACTGCCGTGAAAGACCACCAGGTAGAACTGGTGTGAAACTCACAAAGAAAAAAATACCGTGTAATTCATAAAAATAGAATTTAAAATACCATGTTTATGCTATAAGTTTGCTTCTGTGTGGGCCACCGATGTTGACATGAAACACCTGTAGAAGCCCGATCGACACATCGGCAGAAACGTTGTAAATATAACAATGAAGAAGACGATAATAGTTCGAATATTGTAAGTGATAAGAAAATTTAGTCGCTTATTCTAATGAATAATTTAATTGGTTCTCAAGGAAAGACTCTAATTAATGTTAGACTTATCTGGCACAAGGTCAAATCTATAATTTAGAGATTAGGATATATCATATATTTATGTATCCAAACTAGTAGGATGCGGAACAAATAATAATCTTAAGCGGATTTAGCTTGTGTGAATTCAGAGATTAACCTTCTTCTAAACCGGTTGCCATATCATGCTTAAAGCAGCGTGTCTACACTACTATCTGCCTATAGCTAAAGAAAATAATCGCTGGATTTATACTTTTCCAAACGTATTAGTGCTATATGAATTGCAGGGGGTGTCCTCATGATGTAATAGTTAAAGCGATGGACTGCGGAATCGTTGTGCGCGAGTTCGTACTCCTGTCGCGCTATTACGTTCACTTTCGGGCAAATACCCTTGGGAAAGGTATGAACACCCTTATCCTCCCAGCTATGGGTTAAACAGTATCACTACTGTTTTTCTAGGAGAATGGCTTTAAACAAAGAGACCAAACCATGAATTGCAACCAGCTGGGTCCAGGTTTTGAACTCGGTTCACCGTATCCATTTTCCAAAATGATAACAGTCACACCAGGAATTTTCTAATTTACGTCACCGTGTGCAAAAATAGAAACGTCTTAATTCATTCCAACAAGACAAAATCTATGCATGGATTTAACAAGCTTTGTCCTAAATAAGACATACTTGCTGATGATCTAAATAATAGCAGTCGCAAATGTGTTCAGGAATTAACTAGATCTTTAAATTAATAGCATTTGCAATGGATATGTTTTAATCGAAGATAATTTCTTGTATACGTTATTTTACCTTTCTGGTATGAGAAGTAAGCCTCTGTTGCATTGGCTGTTTTCTTCATCAGGATCAACTTATTCTGTTACAGACTTCGACATTTATTATTTTCTTTGGGTTGCTCGATATTTCCTGACGTCTTTCGCTTGCTGACAGTTTTTAATAACATAATAACTGCAACCGACATTTGACTTTCAGCTTCATGTTATGTCCTGAATCCTAGGATTTCGACTCTACATGACCATTCTAATCGCCGTCTGTTACTAGCTATCAAGTGCCCCCTGCCAAAGGCGAATGTACTGTAGTCGATGGAAAAGTCGCCTATAAAAGGGGTCAAGAAAAAAAGGCGATTTCTTGGATAAGAGGAGACGAAGCTTTTCCAGTCTCGTCAATTCACACGTCAATAGAACTAACGCTGGATTTAATGTTCCATTCAGGAGAGACATTTGAAACTGAGGTGGATGGGATGAGAAAGAAGATTAACAGAAAAATGTATTATTATCGAAGAATACATCGGCTAAAAATCTTTTAACACTAAAGTAGATAAAAATCGATAATCCGAAAAATATATGGAACTGTGATAATACCTAATACCAGAACACAGGACACGATTATAACAATTCCGAAACGCCAGGGAATTATGTAGGTGTTCGCCTAAACATTCGTTCGTTTTTTCTTGTAGAAGGATTTATAAGTATTTAGTTCTTACTTTATGAAAAAATATTGATTTGATAGTAGGTGAAAGTTGTTTTTGAGTATGCAATAGTATAATGGTTGGGACTATTGGCATATATTTATAAAATCTATTAATCTTTCAATTAATTTTATCGCATCGCAAGAAAGCAAATGATATTTTCAGAAAAATAAAAGTATCGAAATTTTAAAAAAAATATGGCAATTCATGTTAATTATAGGGATTTCCCAATAGCCAGAGAGACCTTTGGAAAATTTTATATTGGATGTTTTTCGTAGTTAAATGTAACTGATTAGTGTCGCTCAAGGACAGAAGTATAGGGAACTCAGTGGAAATCGAAAAAAAAACAAAACAAAAAACAAACTAACAATGGTTCAAGAGTAAAGAACGCTGAATATATTAGTTAACAGTATAATAAAAGTTTCATCAGTGATTCGAAAGATTTTACAATGCAAGTCAATTATATTTTTTGCAACTTATCTGTCTTCCGGTATCCCACTTTTGTTTATTATTCATTACTAATCAATTCGTACTCCACGGCCACTTCATTTTGTTGCACAGTCACAACTATGATACATATACAACTATACGCGGAAAAATAGTCAACACAATAATGACGAACGAACACATTTCTTTAGAAAAATATACCTCTCACACTTTATTCGAAATGGTTGCGAAAGGGTTACGAAAGGGTTATGTGTGAGAGGTGAGTAAACCAATTACTACTTAGTTGGGACTTCAATCCTTACTAGGTCTCGTCTGCAGCTGGCCTTTTGATATATCAAATATTCGTTTAGATTTTAATTTCTGACTAGCATTTTATAACGGAAAGCAGGGTAGAATAGCAAACTATTACAAATGAGTTTGATTCTCACTAAGCGCTCCTAATTTTTGTCTTGTACTAAAATAACCAAAGCTTTGTAAAAGGCAATGTTATAACTTAGTTGCTTGGGTTTCTTAACTATTCCAAAACTAGTTTAATTCTCATAGTGCCCCTAATGTTTAGCTCATTATTGACAGTATTAACCAATCGTAAATACAATACAAATAATTTTATTTTCTTCCAAGTCAAAATACAATGATTTTATTATTTCCCGTTGAAAATTTTTATAATCAAAATGAATATTATCAGATCTCAATGGTTACCTAGTATAGTAACCAAAAATAAAATCTTACACAACTGTTATCAAAAATGAAATTCCTTGAATGCATCTAAGAAATATCTATTTTCTAACCGTTTCATATGAATATTTTTGATTGCAAAGTTTTAATGCTGAACAATCTTTTACTAAATAATATCTAATAATACCTGTGTTAATTGTATAAGTATTTACTGAGTATTCTAAAATTCTAGGGTGTCTGGTTTAGAAGAAATTTCACTTTTAATTGAAAAAATGTTTTGTGTATACTAATTTATGGATGATGTTTTTTTCTTTGTTTGATGGCATATGAATCTTTGGGGATTATTTGATCCCGAAGCCCTTCTTATAGAAGAAGAGTAGTTATGCTATTTAATGCATAGTTGGGTCAGGTAATAAGTGAGTTTATACCTTTCCCAATGGCATTAGTCTGAAAGTGAATGTTATAGTGCAATTGAAGTTCGAACGTGTTTACTACGATTTCACAGTCCAGCACGTAAGCCACCACGCCATGGAGACTTTCCTCGATGATATTCTATTTACCAAAACCTTTAGATAAAATGAGTGTACAGTAAACAGTTACAAGTCAATCTTTATGATGCAAAAAAAAGATGGGATTCATTTCAACAATATTACACTTTTCATTTGTAATTTTTGATAAAGAACAGCTATGGAAACTATAACATAGAGTTTGTTCTTCTTATCGTTAGATTGATGTTGAATTATCTGGAGAAGCAGCATTCCCTGACCCGAAAGCAAATTAAGTTTTAAAGGTTCTTCGTACTCACAAAATCGATAAAATCCCTTTTAAGTGTTTCTAGGTTTTCAGCCGAAATAAAACTAAATTCTCTGATCGGAAGACAGTCAATTTGGACTTTGAAAATTTTATCGACTCAATCTGAGAAAAAACTTTGGTTTTCTCATAAGAGGGGAATATTTTCATTAAGAATCCATTAGGGATGGTTTATTGAATATGATTCGCCAATATTTTCAGCAAACGATTTAAAATCATTATTAAAGATATAGAGCTATATTGCTTGATCATAACCAATTCCATGTTGAGAGTAAGCCTTTATTGTTTGCTCATGAAAACAAATTCTCCCGTGGCAAGAGAACCTGTGAAATTGTCGTGCAAGAAGCTGCTGATTTTTAGTACTCTATGATACATAAAATGATGAGAGGCTATGACTTTTAAAATTAAAGGTTTCTTTTTTATTTTCTTGCTTGTAACTTAAAAGCTACTTTTTCCCCTTCTTTTTTATATAGCTTTCACTTCGATGTTCGTAGAAACCATTTTGACTTTTTATTACCACAGAATACGATCTTGGATGCATTTATAAATTTTTCCTTCACACACGAACATAAAATTATATCCATGAGACTTTGACATTTCACAAGTGTATATATGAAAAGATACACCTTTTACTCTTTTTTCTCATAGATTATTCAAGAGGTAAAAACACGTTTGCACTTAAAAACATCTAAAGCCTATTTTCTATGTAGCTTTTAGAGAACATAAGTCCTTACATCAAGAAGGCTCCCAATTAAAAGTTAAAAAAAATATTGCACGCATTGACATGGAAGAAATTGTTTCTCTAATAATTAAAATCAGCGCATCATTTTTAACTAACTTTTTTTAGCCTTTAAAAAGTAGTTCTGTATTTAGGTCGATATAATCCTCAGCTTTACTTGAGTGTGTGCATTATTTCGGTACGTCAAGATTTCCTGTGAGAGAGAATGCTCTTTCTCTTTCTAACTAAATACAAGCAGCATTTAGCTCTTTGAATATCTGCGAGCTCTTTGAATATCTGCCAACTGTTCCCTCCCTTAAAGCCGTCGCTTTCCATTAAACTCATTTTCGTCTTGTTTATTCAGTGATATTTTAATTAAGGACAGTTATTATCTAACGATTTTTTCTGCTTGTTATGATGATCCAATTCTTTTAACAGAGATGTTTGATTATCTTTTTGTTTGGTTTTTTGCGTCAACTGATACTTTTTATATGTTAGTTTGATTGATTGATTGAATTTAACGGCACGTCACCAATCTGAGGTTATCTACGTTTTGTGGTTAGAGAATATCGTACATTGTACGTTTGTATCTACATTTTTGATTTCTTTCTTAAGAGTTTGTTTTTTACAAAAAAGTTATTGACGGGTATTTCCCTTTGACAAGCTGCATAAATTGCACAGGACATGCACTTGTTTGCTAAAGTAAATAAGACCCAGGTGTTTCTTCTGTGGAAGTGTCTTGTAAGTTGCTTAGGTGACGTGCTGGACAGGAGGTGTGTTTGCGCGCATCATTTAGGCGGGAGTTGTGACCAAAAGGATTGCGTGGATGTCTGGAAAATTATATAAACCATGGAATATTTCGACCAAAGCGAAAAAGAAAAAGTCTGACAGAAGAGCTGCTAGACGCTACCCCGCTTTGGGTACTGACCTTGTGCCAGAGTGCCTATGGTTGTAGAGTAAAGAAAAACAACTGAGCTGTGGGAGACTCGCGAAAGTCAAGAAGCGAGGTGAAACTCAGATGATTCAATGCCTTGAGATAATACCAGACTTGCACAATCAGAAAAGTATGGAGAAATTAAGATGATTCAATGTTTTGAGGTGGCCCTGTATCAGTCTCGTCAAAACATAACATAAAAGAAGCAGTTCACTGAAGATTCGTATTTCTCCCCTGTGTGTATGAGAACTCAGCCATCTTTGAACCTCTCTCACTTTACTAATACGTACATTGCAGTCAATAAAAGGAAAGAAAAAGAAATATATTACATTTTTGTGCTACAGCGTTGACACACACACACACACACACACACACACACACACATATATATATATATGTACATATATATATATCATCATCATATCGTGCCGCTAGCACGGATATCCCTGACCCTCTCGCGCCACTATCGTTCATCTCTTCCGGCATCTCTTCAGGCCTACATCCCGTATCCTCACATAGCTGCTGTATGCACGTTCGAGCTGGTCGTCTTACTTTTGCTCGGCCATATGAGGAGGTCCATTGGAGTGCATCACTTATGAGCTCGTCCCTGCTTCTCCAGCAGTCTCCTGCATGTCTGGTTCGTCTAACTTGGATAGTTTTCGTGATGGGAGGCAGGTGGCCGTATAGTTGGTGCCTTGTGGGGTGTTGTCGCCAGGACTTGTTCTATATTCCTCGCAACATTCTTGTGTAATTGCCGTCCAGCTTCTTCTTCAGCCGTTTAGTTAGCGTCCATGTAGTGTATCCATACAGCAGTATCGATACGACCACTGCCTGGAAGAAACTGCATTTCATTTTATCGGTCAGTTCAGATCTGCATATGATATATTGTAGCACTATGGGGGTAGGCTGCCAAAGCAGACGATTCAATTGTCTGTTTTGGCGCGAAACCAGACAAAGGGTTCTTGGACATGAAATCTCGCCGTACCCGGAAGTGGTACGGGGAGGCGAATGAGAGTTGACGACGCGACGCAGAGAGAGGCCGAAGGAGTTGGTGGCAGGAGAGCAGAGAAGCAGTTGGTAGTTGGACAGGAGCAGAGGCAGTTGGCGTGGATCCACGGAGGGGCAGTCAACACCAGACACCGAGCAGAGAGGCGAGGAGACAAGATAGGGTCCAGTGAAGAAGAGTCTCAAGATGTCTGATCCCAGTAGCATTGTGGAATTTTCGCTAGTAACCCACGCTAGCGATAGTCTGCACATGCATATAGTGTTGCAACACCTTCCTCTGCCCTTGGTAACCCCAAGCTTTGTTCTTGTTTGTTCGTTTGTCTTTCTATTTTCTCCTGTCTCCCTCCATCGTATTCTTGTGTGGTGGCAAGAAATGTGCGTTACCCCCTCGAACCACTAGTTGATCACCGGCCGGCTAAGAAGTGAAATGGTTAGAAGACTGAGATAATGTGGGGGGGTGAGGGGGGTAACGTTTCACAATATAGCCTATTGATATATATATATATATATATATATATATGATTGTCCCTAGAGGATTTATGGTTCCTTTCAAGAAAAGATTATACTGAATTTTCTTCCATTATCAACATTCTAATACATGATTTTGACTTCCTAAGAAATAAAAATTAGCGTGCTCTCCACACTGTTCTTGTATAATGATCCAAAACATATAAAATGCTTCTTGCATTTTAGCTTTTTCAAATTTGTCTCACAAAAAGGGGGCTAATTGTTTATTAATTTACCTTCCTTTTACCGAGAGTGGCACGTTTCTTCTTTTATATTTGATCAGCTATATCGGATTTTATCTTTGTTTTCAATATTAAGGCTTTTCGAATGTCCTTTTCTAAAAATGGCGTATTTTAAAGTTGCCCCTAGTAATGGTTTCTGTTAATCTGGTCTTCCTCAACAGATAGTCTTGTGCTAATCTCATCCTCATAAGTGATCAGTCCTGAGGGTTTATATGTTTCTTCAAGGATTACGTCATTCTGGTTTCCTCAATTTTTAATAATATATTAGTAAAATGTTTATATTTAGTTTAATATAAAAAAGAATGTACAGATACGTCCTACTTTCATTTATCACTATCTTAATAATGGTATACATTTTCACTTAAACATACAATATACTAATGAAAAATGTTCATTTCAAATACATTTTCCTTAGAAAACGCTTTCAAACTGCCAAAGAAAAGAAGTAGAAGATACCCCGCACAAAATATTATGGACCCAGACTACGCCGATGACATAGCGCTTCTATCAAATTCACATATCCAAGCCTAATCTCTGCTACAGGGTCTGGAACGAGCCGTAAGTGGCATAGGCCTCCATGTCAACGTAGACGAAACAGAATACGTATTCTTTAATCGAAAAGGCGCTATCTCCTCACTAAAGGGTGGTCCTTTGAAACTAGTGGACAAGTTCATCTACCTCGGAAGCAGCGTCTCATCAACCAAGAAAGACATCAACACGCGACTAACAAAGGCTATCGGTCATACGGAAGTCAAACCTGACTGATAAAATAAAACGCATTTTTTCTAAGCAGTGATCGTGTCAATACTGTTATATGGATGCACCACACGAATGCTAAATAAATTCATGGAGAAAAAGCTCGACATCAATTACACAAGAATGCTGCGAGCAATATTGAACAAGTCCTCGAGGCAATACCCCACAAAGCAGCAGCTGTATGGCCACCTACCACCCATCACGAAAACTATCAAAGTTAGACGAACCAGACATGTAGGACACTACGAGAGATGTAAGGACGAACTCATAAACGATATACACTTGTGGACCACGTCATTTGCACGATCAGACGTAGGATGACCAGCTAGAAGCTATATACAACAGCTCTGTGCCTATACAGGATGTAGCCTGGAAGACCTCCCGGGAGCAATGGAAGATAGAGAGGGTGGCAAGATAGGGACAGGGAGATCGGTGATAGCAGCGTGAAATGATGATGATGATGATGAAGATGATGATGATTTACAGATATTTTCTTTATGAAATGTTTCCTTATAGAGAAGAGTCAGAAATATCTGATTGGATGTCTCTCTGTTATATTGTCATCCGCTGATTCATGCAGAAATATACATATATATACTGGATACATACCGACGCAATGATAAAGACAGACGCAGGATAAAGACGCAGGAAGACTTCTTTAACAAAATATATACCTCTCACTTTATTGCAAGGGTTCGAAAAGGGTTACTCAAGGTTTGCGTGTGAGAGGGAGCTGGAGACCGAACATAAACTTCAATATTTTGACCCCAAACGTATGGCTGTCAACGTTGTGTCTTTCTCGTTCTTCTGATGCTCAACCGGAGGTCCAGAGGCCCACTCTGCTGGGTGATGGCTTCCTTTACTGCATCTTATCAGCAACTTCTCTGGTCCCCAAACTCCATCGGGGTTCCCAAGGGACCCCTCGGCCGGGTATGGCTTTCCCTACCACATCCCGTCCCACTCCGACTGGAACTCGAACTGGCACTTGACTTCTTTCATGACTGAGCTATATAATAGTTCAACGCCCACTCGATCGCTCACTTGATCTTTGAAATCGCATGTTTAATCGTCATCAAGCGGAAATAACTGTCATGCAGTTTACAGGTCACTCTCTTCCGGTGCGTCAGTCTATGAGTGTACCATGGGAATTTTTTAGCTCGTCCCATTTTGTTAGCCAATTTCTGCCCACGCGATTTCCTCTCCTAACTGCCATTAGGATGTGTCACCTCCTTTCGGTGCATCAGCTTGGAACGACATTTTTGGCCGGGTCAAAAGGTCAAAATATAACATCTCTTGTAAGTATCCAAAATCATGGCCGATTTCTTATTAATATTAATTAATATATAGTCATAATGATCGTTTCATCTTTGATCAGAAAATCGTCCGAAGAATGGGCAATAGAACTGAATTAAACCTTAAATAAACTGGCTCTTGAATAGGGGAGGGTAATCTAGTACATCTTGCCGACAAATTGGAACAGGCAGATAAATTAACGAAGAATTCAATCATTGAAGAAATAATATTATTGCATTATGTCCGCTTTACTTTCCTTATTGTCTTGTAATATTCTGCTCGGTTAAATATTTTATTAGAACATTTCCAAGGAAAAGTGAAATTAGGTCCAAAAACGAATTTGTCGATGGTCACATCATCTGTCAAGGGAGAAACCATCTTGTAAATTGATCAAAACTAAAATGAATAATTTTAACTTAATTTTAAACCACATAAAAAAGCTATTGGGAAATGAAGTCTTTATTAGAGATATTACTTGTTGGTACCGAGAACGACTGTACTGAATTATGAAAAGAAAAAAAATGTGGTAATAAAAACAGTAATGTTTACGGAGAAAATTGCTTTGGTAATGATATTATTCAATATAATTGCTCTAGTCACAAGAAGAACAGGAAAAAAGCTGACAAAAATAAGCAGCGTTTTTTCGACTTTAAGAAAAATACAACATCGACGATATAATAACTTGCGTAGTGCCCGTTAAAATGAAGAAATAATTTTTGCCAGCTTCATTTACTGGTTTTTTGAATTTTTTATAACATGTGAATAACGTCAATTTTTTTTTTTGTTTTTTAACCCTATATTTAATTCCATTGCCAGTCGGTGTCATATTTGATTCAAATTCCAAATTCCCTTGAAAAAGTTATTTAGTTGAAATTTGATATACCAATATTTATATATATATATATATATATATATATATATATATATATATATATATATATATATATATATATAAAGTAAAAGTGAGTGGGTGACCTTTTCAATAGCTACTACACCGAGGTGTAGGGGAGGGCACTATTCCTTTCTCTGGATTGCTCTATTTTACCTTTACCTTATATTGCTGAGTTTTAAGCAAGGAGGTATCAAGTATGATTTTTAAAGTCTTTGGTAAGATTAGTCTTTGGTAATATATATATATATATATATATATATATATATATATATATATATATATATATATATATATATATATATATATGACCATGAGATTGATGTATTTGATAAAACATCATAAAACACTCATATAAAATGTTCGCACACACACACACACACAGATAGATAGGTAGATAGATAGATGTGTGTGTGTGTGTGCGTGTGCGTGTGTGTGTGTGTGTGTGTGTGTGTATGTGTGTGTGTGTGTGAAGTACAACTAAATTTAGGCTCCAGGTAGCTAATGTTTTATCATTTTTGTTTAACTTTAGATGAAATCAGTTGAGATCAATGAGTTTCCTTAATTTTTTTTAACTGGGTAATATATATTTACTTAACAGGGAACTTTTCGTATTCATAAAATGTTATCTCGAAATGATGCTGTTTCAGATTGATAAAAAAAATTCTATACGCCATAAAATCATTCAAACAAAACCAGAAATGATCACGAAAAGCTCAGGTAGCAATTAGATTCACCTGTCCGAAAAAAAAAAATTCATAAGTAAACACCAAGTCCGCTGCAGTATAAAGCATGATCGTAACTGATCGTATCGGAAATAAAAAAAATAGTTTCATGAGGTAGATGTAGGTACCATTGTCAATTGCCTAAGTTCAGATGTATCACACAGGCGTCAGTTTAAAACTAGAAAAATATTTCATTTATTTAACGTTCTTATTTTCATTTTTGTTATTTCGTAAGAGTTTGTTTTTTTTTTAACACGAATAATGTTTAAACGGGTCAATTTGACATATCAGTATAACACTAATAAGTTATATCGGGACTGAGTAGATGTAAAAGTAATGGCAATGAAGGTTTACTCCATACACTTCCTAAATATTCAGAACTCAAGAATCGTTATATCATGCAGGTTAGTGCAAGACCGAGGTCAACCATTTTTGGTGGTGGACTTACTACCCAGCGGTCGATAGAATCAGTAACAGACCGTCACGTGTCTTCAGTAATATTTCCTTACACAATTACTGGAAGCTTCATATTCATACCTAGGAAAGAACGAGATTCATTACATTAGAGATAATCACAAAGAAAACATTTAAAAAATATCAAACGTCTTTATCAACACAGTTAGACAACCGAAAATTCTCTGAAGACGATGTCATTGCTTTATTCTTTTTTTCGAGTTTAGTCGAAGATTTTAACTCAAACATTTAATTTATTCCCTACGACGATAACTATTACATCAAAAGTTCTTAAACACACACACACACACACACACACACACACACACACACACACACATATATATATATATATATATATATATATATATATTATAATATATATAAATAATACTTTAATATATATGAATAATAGAGATAAATAATTTATATTTGAGTTAACTCAAATATTTTATTTATATGGAGTAATTCAAATATAGAATATATGCGAAGTTTAATATGATGCTAACAGAGTGTTCAATGTATGGCTATTATATATAAGAACATAAAGAAAAACTTACAATACAGAGCAATAACATCAGTCATATTAAGGAAAATTGGTTGACTTTCCTTTATATATATATATATATATGTATATATATATATATATATATATATATATATATATATATATATATATATATATATATATATATATATAATTTTCTGTGAAATTGTGTCTAAAAATTTAATAGGTGTTCAGTGTAATACTATCGTTATAATGACAATAAAATAATACTATAGTTGTCACGGTAAGATTTGTGATACTATGCTGTCACGTTACTAATTATGATACTATCATGGTAACGGTGCCAAATGTGATACCATTCTGCACGGCTCTCTATTCTGGCCCTCTTTCCGTGACTTCCTCATACGTTTCCGGGTTGTTTGTTTATCAATTCCCTTTGCCCCTATGTTGTCTTTGAAATACCAACAGATGGAGAAATAAAACAATCAACCCGGAACGTGTGACAGTTGGGGTGGTTCGTTGGAGCAAGTTGCCTGTGTGCTGGCAAAAAACTCTCTTAACATTTATTTATTGTAGCGTATTGGTGTAACAATTGTCACTTTATTATTTTGTCTGCATACAGCTTTTCAATCAGTCAACGAAGCAAAATAGACTGCGAAAGAACTTGTAATGTGAACAGAGACACGCTTGCCGTTACACAGAGTAAGCCTCCCCCAGTAGATATCAACTCAACTCAACTGTCAACTTCTCAACTTACGAATGCCCCAACTGGCTAATTTTCAAAATTCGCTAAATTTTATATATTCAGAAATTTATTTTAGTATTAGTGTGATATCATCTTGCTAAGTTATTGGGTCATCTTCTCATAGTCATCTCAGGTGTTCCCAACTTTATGTATGTCTTCATGTTAGCTTAAAAAACTTATGACTAGATGTGAATTTATTTTATTTTAATTTGGCCTTAATGTCTTGAGAAAACGGTTTTCCCCTCTCACGCTTGCTAGTGCACGCGCTTAACATTTCCAATTTGACTAAAGTTTCCACTGAAAGATTTTATCATGATAAAAGACATCTGAACAATACGTGATCTAACCAAACTAAATAATGAAATAATTAATACAATGAACCATCGCAGTAATCATTCCAAACCAAGTAAATATTAAGATGTTCCCATTTTGTTAAAATGAAGATACCACCTGTAAAAATGAATAAACGAATAAATAAATAACAAGTGGGTCAAGTATATTATACCCCAAATGATTTTTAATTATTTCCACAAACATTGCTCAGAAAGTACTTAAAAAGTAAATAATTCTTACCACTAGATTGGACTTTTCTTGACTGCTTAAAAATTTATTTACAATATATTTAAAAAATTAATAATTAAAAATAACACTTATTTATTCATAGTTTCTTCATTTTCTTCTAGTATGTTTTTTAAAGAATCAAGTCATAATAAAGATTCCGTTAGATTAAAGGTACGTTTCTCTATATACCGACCAAGCAATAATCAAGGTTTGCGAGACATGACGAGAGTCAGGAACATGAACATCCGTACAAAAAAATTTTGTAATCAATAAAGTCATAGTGTAATACTATTGTACGTAACATGACTAATAGTGTTGCCATAAGGCGTCGTTTGATAAATTAAAAACGTTCAAGTAAAGAAGTAATAGCATTTATCTGATGAGGTAGTTTGTAATTAGGAACAATGTCAAATATACTTAACTACAATGAGTTATTAAATTAGTTCACCAGTGTATATTAAGACATTTTTAATTACACCAGAACAAGCGTATTGTGTCACATCTACGTATGACTTAACGAATTGAATGGTGTAACGGTTACCGTCCAAGGAAGTGGACACGGCGATACGAGTTCAAATACTGGCCGAAACTAATTGCATTTCACATAGCACTAATACACCTGGGAAAGGTATGAATCCAATTATTCTCCCTTTAGCTATGGGTAAATAGTAGGGCAGACTAGGCTCTTCAGCCTTGGTGAGGCAACTAGTCTAGGAGAAGGAAAACTCAGAATTCAAAACCTGTTAAACTTCGCTTAAAAATTGACCTTGTGTCACATCCTGCCCGAGCGGAGGGGTTGGGTAAAGATGATATAGTGTACAAGAAATGATTTTGTTCCATATAAGTTCCAACGACATATGTCTTAGCCGAAATTTCATGTTATCATAAAAAAGTATTCTTGCATGTTCAATTGTATGACGTGACCAAATATGCTCATTATATGGTTGGATGGTTGGTTGTCTGTGTTTTATGGCATATCAATCTTTGTAGGTTATTTACGGCAAATCTATTTTTATGCAAATAGTTCTATTTCAAACAATTCAGTTTCGCATGAGTATACAATTTGATTGTCCAAAACTTTTCTATTTCAAGCTATTCAGTTTATTCAAACAATTTTAATTCAGCTAATTCAGTTTAGTATAAGTATGGATTTCTTTACACACAGTTAAATGTCAAAACAGTTCTATATTAAACAATTCATTTTAGTGTAAGTAGAGTTTTAATGTCAAAAAATGTTCCATTTCAAACAATTCAGTTTAGTATAAGCACACACTTTGAATGTAAGTACAGTTTAATTGTCAAAAAGATTTATATTTCAAGCTATTCGATTCAGTCAAACAGTTCTAATTCAAATAATTCAGTTTAGCATAAGTATGCAGTTAGTTCTATTCAACCCATATATTGGGCCATATCAGGTACTACCATTCTAGGCCAGAGTGAACCTAGGAACAATTGCAATGAAGAGGTGCACCGCATTCCACAAAGCTGCAGCATCACTGTAACCTTAACATTAGATTGTTTAGTGTCATATCCAGAACTCTTATTAGGCGGGGGGGATACCCTCTGAAGAGGTGAAGTCGGTGTATTCTACAGCCCAAGCCGACTGGACAAGCTCATTTTATGGTTGACATAGTAACTACGATACTTAATAATTGATCCATTAATTTTAACGTCATGTGCAATTGTCTAGGCTTATTTCATGCCTTTAGGTTAGGGACTCACGTACATTGGACATTCATTTTCATTTTTTGTATTAATATTTCTTAAAAGTTTGTTTTTTTACAAAAATTATTTTAAATAGATTAATTTGACCCAAGGATATAATCCTAACAGGCTCTATAATCCCGTGACTAAGTAATGGCATTGATGGATAACTATATACTCCCCAGATCTCCAGAACCGAAGTCTCATCATCGTATGCAGTTTGGTGGCAAACGAATGTCAACCATTTTTTCAGTGGTGGTCTTGATGTTTTGCAAACGTTACAGTCGGCGTATATTCACCCCAAACGGTATGGCAGCAGATTCCTTAAGTAATATTTCTTTAGGCTATTACAGGAAGCTTCACAATCACAGTAAGGAAAAATTAACAAACATAATGATATTATAGATACTAACAAAGAAAACTTCTTTTTTTTAAATAAAAGATCTTTGAATATAGTGAAAAATAGAATTTACCTCCTATGAGGAAATAAAGATGAAGCAGTCACAACTCTAAGAAGAAACTGTAAGTTTATTAAACAGTAAGTTAGCTAAGAACTGGTAGAAACCATATTTTCATTGAATTAAAAAGTAGATGCGTTGAGAACAATGAAAAGGGCCACGATAGTATGTGCACAAAATAGGATATCACTTAAAATATGAACGCATAAAATCCTTCAGAAAGTTGAAATTTAGGTAGATTCAGTAATATATTTCTGCAAACTAGGTTGAGTCATTGAGAAAAAAAAAAAAAAAATTAGAGATGGAAATTCAACACGGGCGCAAAAAAACTATAAATACATATATCATGTGGAATCAGAAATCTGGAAGTATTGGATATAACCATCATTATCAACACGCTTAGACAACCATGAAGTACACAAAAAAGGATTTTATTATATTTTTCTTGTAAAATAGGTTCAGTTTACTTTGGTTTAATTTCACAGGATATCAACAATAATAGGTTATTTAATGCCGAATCCCGATTATACACATATATTAGATATATGATTTAGTTTGGTTCAGTTTTATGGCATATCAACCATTGTAGGTTATTTAATGCCGAATCTCGATCACACATATACATTAATTATACATGATTTGGATTGGCTAGGTTTTATGGCATATGAACCATTGTAGGTTATTTAACGCCGAATCCCGGTTATACATATATATTAGATAAATATGATTTGTAAACATTTTTGACAACATATTTAAACGACCCTAAGCTAATTTTTGCTCTAAAATTGTTTCAAGTATTGCTATGTAATATTGATATTTAAGTTCCGTATTTGTTTACACACATTTTAAAAGATATTTGTGAAATGAAAGAGATTGATTTTTCTGGATTTCGTTTTTAAATGAGTTAGAATTATTTTCTTTGTCCATTTGTTTTGCTATTGTTTCTGTACAGTTAAATGGTTTTAATTATTACTCACACAATTCAATATTATTCACTAGTTTCTACACAGTAAAGTGGTTACAAATAATACAATCTAACACTAATTATACTATCCAAAATCAGTCATTCATTTACACCCAGTTAGATGGTTTCAAGTATTGTAATGCGTCAGTAACGACTAAATTAGATATCAGCCATTTGTCTACACGCAGTTAAATCATAAAACAGTTCTTTTTCAAACAATGCAGTTTACCATAATCATTTATTTGCACTCAGTTTAAATGTCAAAAAGTTCTATTTGACCCATAGATAGGATCCTCTCTGGTGTTACCACTGGGATCATAGTAGACATTGGAGCAATGGCAATGAAGTGGTTTTCTGCATTCTCCAAAACGGCAGCATTGTTAGGGCCTCACCACTGGATGAAGTCTAAAGGTGCAGTCGACGTATTCTACCCTCCATAAGCCGACTGTGCTACAAAATAGTTTCTAGTTTGTTCATGTACCATTAATTTGGTGTTAGAAACGCACTCGTTTACATTAGTTCCTATTGAGAACTAGCTCTCATTAGCAGCAATTAAATTGGTTGCTTTCAGCACATTTGCTTCGTGTCAGAATAACATCTATGTTCTATGCCTACCATTAAAATATATCTCCCTTTAACTTGACCACTTCTTTTAATAAAATTGTATATATGGTTTGATGGTCACATTGGCGGGAGACTCTCATGAAGAGTCGTGTAATCCGAGTCTATACTAGACCCAATTGAATATATATATATATATATATATATATATATATATATATATATATACGTGGAGCGTTCAATAAGTTTCCAGAGTCTTTTGTACAGGCATTTAAACTTGTCGTAGACTCTTGGAAATTCAGTATGTTATTGCTATACATCTTCTGAGATGACTGGCGAATTTTTATGATTTCAGCTTCAAATGAATAGCTACAGCAAGAATTGAAATATACCCTACTAAAGCCTGATTGTCACAGCGGGGGAATTTCGAAAATACAATCTTGTCTAACAGATGCTAAGAATGTTATCAGCCTAAATAAAAAAAAGAATTCTTATTCTCAAATAACTAGAAATCCTATTTCAACATACCAAGTTCAGTCTTTCTTGTTCGGTTCTGTTTCTTGATTTACTGATACATCAATATTCGTTATTTAAATCCTAAGTTATCTGGGAGAAGATCAATACTGGTACTGCTTCACCCATTACGAGGAAGATAACATAGTCCATACCTTTCCTTGGGGATTAGTCTGAAAGTGAACTTGATAACGCGACTCGAGTTCAAAACTGCAAACTACGTTGTTACAATCCAGAACGTTAGTCACTACACCACTGGAGACTCCCTTCACTTGCTCTGTGAAAGGATTGTTCAAAAGGACGACAGATGTCTGCTGTGATCCTACTCGGTAAACGAAGAGAGGTAAACTCCAACAGAAAATTTACGACCCACGACCCTGTACTCATCATCCTACCATTACTAGTCCATTGAGCATATTTCAAGTACCTGCAACAAACGTGGAAATTTCCATTTAAATCTAACCTCTATATGACATTAAACTGAACCAGATGATTATGATACCTATTCGGAGATCTTCTGGGCGTAGAGAACAACTCCACATCCATTATTCTCAGATCCTCCCTGACCCTAAGTTGTAGTACCAGTTAGGTTCCAAACTATAAGTCAAAAAGCCCTATTTAAAAATTATTTATATTTGATAGGACCTTGTGCAAAATAAAGCCTCTTAAGAAACAACAACTCAAACATATAATTATTGATATATATTGAAAGCTATTCCCAATCATCTTGGTATGAAATAACTGTATATGGGTTAACATGCCGTTAAAATCAACCAATCAATTAATAAATCGTTCGATCCTCGGTAAACTTTTTTTCAGAGAAGTGAAACTACGGACAGAACACAAAAAGTGTATATGATTATGGAAGGACATAAAAAACTAATTTCACATAGAGGAAAAAAACTGAATCTCACTACTATAGCTTCATTAAATGAAAATGATCCAAATCCAAATGTCTCTTAGAGTAGTTCATATAATGCCTTCATTCAAAACCAACGATATAAATTATATATTTCAAAAAATATAAGAAAGGATACCGATTTATTAAAAAAAGGAAATTAAGAAAAGAAAAGTAAACATCTATTGGTTGGAAAATCAAACCCCACTTCATTGTAACCAAATGACAAATCGTAAAAAGCAAGACCGTATTTTTTAAATCTGTTTACGTCAAGTAAATTTTATCGATATAGACGATAAAAAAACGCTGAGGTAATCAACTAATATTCAATCATTGATTATTAATGCAAACATCGAATAGCAGCGGTGTTTTCGATTTTGAAACAAAACTGAGATCAGTTATTTTTAGAGGTTTAAGTATCCAGCAGCTTGAAGAAACTATTGATAAAATATAAGTTTTACGGTCAATTTGATGAGCTATCCGGCTTTGCACAGGAAAAATAAAGTTTATGGTAAAATAAAAACAGGAACTTTTTTTTAGGCCAAGATTTAAAAAAATATATGAATCCTTACAATTAAACAAACTGTTCTACAGTAAACACATTGTGTTATGTAATGTCCCCACAAGACCAACAGCCACGAGTAGAAGTGTGGAAATATTTGATAGAAACGTTAGAGGTTACAAGTCACCTCGATCGGCTTGCATATTTAGATTTAGTAGCAGCAGTCGAATTATTTTTAGATCACTAGAGAGCAAACATGCTTTGGGGGAAGCTGGGTAACTCTTTACTGGCTTCTTTTTAGGCCTGTCGTCATAGACTTTCCTTCTCTGTATGAGGAATAGTTTGGAAAGCCACTGACATGATTGGCCTGAATTGTCAAAACATTCATAAATCTGTTAGCCAAACTCTGATATCTTGTTTCATCATTAATTTCCTCGCCGGAGATCAAGTGACAACTTACTGGTGAGATGTTGTGAAACAATAGTCACCGTATAAGTTATTGAAATCAGCAGCGTTATGGTGTTTTCAGTTCATTTCTCACTTTAGGTTTAATAGAATGACCGAGTCCTCAGGCAGGAACAGTTTGGTCATCCATATGGCTCATACACAAATCTTAAGATGTAACGGTAATCGTATTGGTAAATGGAAACGGCAACCCACATTAAAACCCTGGACAAATATTTTGTGGTTAACGTTCGAGGTAATACCATTCGGAATAACATGAATCCAATTCTTCTCCTTCCATCTAGGGGTAAGCCTTTGGGTAGACTGCAAATTCTAACCTTACTTCGGCTAGTCGAGTTGAAAAAGGGTGATACACCACTACCCATTAACACCCTAGTCAATATCTGCATACACATAACAAACGTGATCAACTTAAAATTTAACAAGTTCTACAAAACTATGGCATTCCGATGGGAAATTCACTCTTCGGAGTATTAACCTGTATATTTCAAGAATTTTTTAAATCCGACTCTTTTAAATACAGATTACCTAGTAACGCCACATATCTTAAATATATCGACGATATACTTATTTTCCTATCTCAAAACATCAAAATTGAAGAGATCGCAGAAAAACTAAAAAAATATTGAACCCTCAACTTCACCTATGATAAAGAGTCTAATAACACCATACCCTTGCTGGACATCCTAATTATTAAATCTCAAAACAGTTTAACGTTTAAGGTTTACCGCAAACCCACGAACAAAAACGATTACATACGTTTCTACTCCCACCATAACAACAAATTACAACAGGCCTTATAAAAGGCTTTTACGTTAGAGTACTCAGAATATGTAGCCCAAAATAACTTTATAAAGAATTTGAAAACATCGAACATTCCTTCAAAAGCCTAAAACACTAAAAAAATGTTCATCTTAAATGGTAGAAACAAGCTCTTTTTCTTTTTCTTTTTCTTTTATCTGTGACTCTTTTCTTTTCTTTCTTAAGTCTTTCTTTTTTCTTTTTCTCTTATCTTCTTTTTGTTTATTCGTTTCTTACTTTCTTTTTTCTCACTTTGGTTTATTTTCTTTCTTTCTTTCTTTCTTTCTTTCTTTTTCATCTCTATATTTCCGTTTTTGTTTGTTGTCTAAAATGTGTTAATTAGTTTTTTTTTGTTTTGTTTTTGCTTTTTTACTTCCTATATTCCCATAGGATATTGAATAACACACCTTAAAAAAACAAGCTTTCTGTATGGAATCTTTAAAAGACGATTTTTCTTCTTTCTCATCTTTTCTCTCAGCTAACGTGTATTGATTATCGGTCGATTAGTTATTTATCCAACATGGAATACCGCAATCTATATTTAAAACACTGACAACTAATTTAATAAAGATATTATCCCGTATAACCCAGATTATTTTCATCGAAACGATTGCTTAGATAGCTACTGATCTAATTTTGCTTTTGGTTTAAAATCTTTTCAGGTTGATTTTTTTCTTTGGTAATAACTGTATTTCTTATTTGGTTCTTTGATCGGAAGAAGGACAATCGATTTCTAATATTTCAATTTCAAACCTGAAATTAAAGAGAAAGGAACCTTTATTTCACTTGAATATATCTACTGTATTTGTAAATGTTTTTGCAGTTAGGTAAATGTTGTTTTGTTGGCAGTGCTACCTTTTTTTCGAGTTTTGGACATCGTAGTGGATTGCTCCCAGGCATTGTTTTCCCTAGGAAATGTTTTTACGAGATGGCAGTTTTCCAAAGAATCTTCATCAGATATGTCAGTAAATCGGAACCTAAAACCCACGACTTTATCGGCATTATAACGCTTTATTTTTGTGTGATTTGGTCATACAGAAAAAAAAAACCCTTTTCAGCGAGTCACTATCCTCAGGAAGATAGGCATATCAATTCCTGCAACGCAGATGAAATAACGCTAAGACTGGACTTATCCGACGATAGTTCCTCACTCAAAATTGTATCATAGTGAAACGATTTTCGAAGAGAGTATGTCTGCTTTGCTGTGTTTGTTTAATGGCATATCAACCTTTGAGGGTTCTTCAGTGCCAAAGCCATCCTTATAGAAACAGAGTGGTTGTACTAGTTGAACTATAGCTGGGAGATAAAATAAATCATACTTTTCCCAAGAATATTTACATAAAACAGAACGTAATAAATCAAGTATAATTCGAACTTGCTTATGACGATATCGCAGACCAGCATATAAGCCAAATTACTACGGAAACTTCCCTTTGGAAGAGAGTACACTGGTCCGAGTCAGTGATATTATGCCCCATTTTCATGAATCCTATACGCATATTTACCAACCGCTCCGCTCGGGCAGGATATGACACAACGTCAATTTTTAAGCGGAGTTTAACAGGTTTGAACTAGACTAGTTGCCTCACCAAGGCTGAAGAACCTAGTCTGTCCTAATATTTACCCATAGCTGGAGTGACAGTTATTGGATTCATACCTTTCCCAAGGGTATCAGCGCTATGTGAAATGCAATCAGTCTCGTCCAGGATTTGAACTCGTGTCGCCGTGTCCATTTCCTACGACGATAACCATTACACCACGGACACCTCCCATCTAACCCTATAACGAATGTAGTTTGGGAATATCAGGAGTATAAAACCATCGATACTCTCCTGCTGTCTGCAAGATTTTGTAATGTTATCCTTCTAAAGCAGGTATGGTATGTTTTTGGGCATTGAAAAAGAAAGACGAGGCCTCTTCAGTTAAACGCACGCAGAAAATATTCTGGCACACCAGGAAAAATGACTCGTTGTTTGTTTGATTGGTTGGTTGGTTTACGGTGTATCAATCCTTTTCAGTTCATTTAATGCCGAATTATGTTATTGGGATGAAAGTTTGTATGTTTCAAGGTTTTCATATCTTCAAATATTTATTTGGGAGAATAACAAAATATTGTTCGATTTGGATTGTTTCTTTAATGGAATACAAACAAAATATCGGTTATTTAATGCTGAAATCTGAGGATAATTCGAACATCACAAAAATAAGGGAAGAAAAGAAGATAGACAGAAAAAATACGAAAGAGAGAGAGAGAGAGAGAGAGAGTAAAGAGAAGAGAAAAAGAGAAGAGAAAAAGAGAAAGAAGAGAAGAAAAAAAGGAGTGAGAGAAGAGGAGAGAAAGAAAACTAGAGTGAGAGAGAGAGAGAGAGAGAGAGAGAGAGAGAGAGAGAGAGAATAAAGAGAAGAAAAGCAGAGAAAGAAGAGTAGAAAATGAAGTGAGAGAGGAAAGAAAGAAAACAAAGCGAGAGAGAGACAGACAGACAGACAGATAGACAGATAGACAGACTGAGACGGGTTTTGTTTGGTTTGAATTGTTAAACAGCTGCTTATAGATGATATAAATATCAAAATTGATTCATTTTCATATGTTTCATAACAATCATAATTATCGTTTCATTGTTCAAAGTGATTTTTTAAATACGCTTTTGTATTTATCAATCATCGTTTGTTAGTCCCGATAAATATAAAAAGTATCTGTACCTAATTCTACTAATTTAAACAGATTTGTATGGTTTCAATTCTTCCAATGAAATACAAATGGTTATACAAAATTTTATGATTTAAAGTAACTATTTCTTTTCAATTGCGTTTATGTGTTTGCGTACATTTGAATTGTATCAAGTCATTTAGAATGATAAAATTTAGTTAACAATTATAACTTCGGGTTACAATTTTTATTAGAAATAATTTACTCAGATTTATATAGTATACAGTATTTTGGACTTACATAAATTATATTTTGATAGATTTCTTTGACGTAGAAATTGGATCCTTACAGGTATTTTTCACCTCTGTTTGAAAAGGACTCGAGGCGCAATGGACAGACTTAACTGGGTTAGATTAAAATTCATAATAAAAACGAATTTAACACTCTTACTTTAAGGATTATTCTGTGTTTATCCAAGCTTAATGTGTCTCTTTTTACAATTTTGGGATACCTAAGTTTTCTGTTAGCTTATGTTTTAATCTCATAGACCAATCCGAATTTTATATCTACAAAATCTATCTTAAATTTTATATAACGCTAAAAAATTTTAATAGAATCTAAGATTTTGTAAATACATTTATTAATAATCTGTTACGGTGGTCTCGGGTCGTTTAATCGTCAGCAAACTAAACTTGCAAACTTTCACAAGTTAGTTCGAGCCTCAATGGGAGCACTATTCATACGGTCATGTGCCACATCTAAGCGAAATCATTTGGCAAATTGATGCTAATCTATAACTGCCACACATTCCTTTTTCATATCTGCCGGTCTTATTTCAAGTAATACAATCTGATATATATATATATATCATCATCATGTCGTGCCGCCAGCGCGGATATCCCTGACCCTCTCTTGCCATTTCTCCCTATCATTCATCGCCTCCGGCAGGTCTTCAGGGTTACATCCTGTGTCCTCACATAGTTGCTGTATGTAAGTTCGTGCTGGTCGTCCTACTTTTGCACATCCATATGTGGGGGTCCACAGGAGTACATCGCTTATGAGCTTGTCCTTGCTTCTCCAGCAGTGTCCCGCGTGTCTGGTTCGTCTGACTTGTATAGTTTTCGTGATGGGGGGCAAGTGTCCGTATAGTTGGAGTCTCGTGGGGTGTTGTCGCCAGGACTTGTTTAATACTGCTCTCAACATTCTTGTGTAATTTCCGTCTAGTTTCCTCTCCAGCCGCTTCGTTAGCGTCCATGTGGTGCATCCATATAGCAGTATCGACACAACCGCTGCCTGGAAGAAACTGTGTTTCATTTTATCAGTTAGGTCCGACTTCCATATGATCGAGAGCCTATCGATAGCTGTCCATGCCTTCGTCAGTCGTGTGTCGATGTCTTTTTCGGTTGATGAGACGCTACTTCCTAGGTAGGTGAATTTGTCTACTAGTTTCAGAGAGGCTTCGTCTAGTGTGGCAATGTTGCTCGTTTGGTTGTAACACATATATTCAGTTTTGTTTGCATTGACATGGAGGCCAATGCCAGCTGCGGCTCGTTCCAGACTATGCAGTCGTGTCTCTGCTTGATTAGGCGTATTCGCTAGTAACGCCAAGTCATCAGCGTAGTCGGCGTCCGTGATTGTTTTTGCGGGGTACCTTTTCCTTCTTCTCTTAGTCAGCTCGAAGCCATTTTCTCTGATTTTGTCGATCGAAGTCCTAAGCACATAGTCTAGACAGATGATAAAGAGGTACGGGGCTAGTGTGTCTCCTTGTAGTACTCCTGCAACAATGTCGAAGTATTCCGTGTCTCCATCTGGTGAACGTACTTTCACTTTGGTGTTTCTGTAGAGAATCATTATCGCTGCTACTGTTTCTTTTGGTAGGACGTATGCTAGTAGGATTTGCTCCATCTTCCCTCTGTGTATGGAATCGAAGGCCTTGGTAAAGTCGACAAATAGTAATGTCGCCTGTAAAGTTTTTTGCCCGAACGCCTTCAAGGATTCTACGGATGGTCAGTATTTGTGAGGTTGTGGATCTATTTCTCCGGAAGCCGTTTTGGTTTTTCCTAAGGATGTTGTCTATTTTGGGTTCTCTGCGGTTTCGTAGTAGGGCATTGTAGATTTTGGCTGCTATGGATGTAAGTGTTATCCCTCGGTAGTTCTTGGCTAGTCCGAGGTCGCCTTTTTTCGGGAATGGAAGGATGCATCCCTTCGTCCATCTTTCTATCCTATTTTGACTCTAGATTGCGTTGCATACTGGTATATATTAGATTAGTATATATATATATATATATAATAGACTCTTTCTAATTTTCAACTGTCCTGTTTCTTTTATAAACATCCCTCTTTTCTCTAATTTTATATGTAAATATATAGTAGATACAGAGTCAATGGTGTTTTTTAACTGCCAGTTTTTTGCCTTAGCAAGCAGCAGACTCTGTCCCTACGCTATCTGAACTAAAATATACATTATTTATCAGTGATATTGAACAGTATTTATCAATGAATACTTCTAACTACGTTTATATATATATATATATATATATAAAAGTTACTTAAAAAAGCATATAACATCAGTAAAGTTAAGTGCTCTATTCACATAGAAATATGTTGAGGAATATTACAATATTTCAACAAGAAAGTAAAAGCAGGATAAACACTCAAAACGTCTCGTGATCCATTCTCAGGTGGTCTTGTATCGACACATCTGGAATTTGTTGAATAGTCTGTATTTCTCTCTCCTCCTCTCAGTATATATATATATATATATATATATATATATATATAAAGTAAGCGAGAGTGTTGGGAGAATGAAAAAAAGAGGTAGAGAGAGGTGGTGAGAGATAAATAGATAGAGGGGAGAGAGATTAATTAAGCACGTTTTGAGTTATAATGCTAATCAAATAAACATTACTCAAAAAGCTCAAAAGCAATTTTTATCAATTTCAAACTCTTCCATTTCCACGCTTAAAGCATTTATCTTAAGTAAGTGAATAAGTAAATATGGCGGCCGTAGTCGACCGTGATTCGAAAGCTCCCTTTTCGATATTTACTTCACCAAGGTGTAGGGAAGGGCGCTGCTCCTATCCCTGCATTGCTCCAATTTACGCTTAATCCTTACCTTATAATGCTGACTGTTAAGTAAGGTAGCATCAAGTACCATTTTTTGGGTTCTTGTTATGACTCCACGTAGGAGTGAACCCAGGTCTCCCACACCATTGGCGACACTCTAACCATTATACCATGTCCGAGGTCGCCTTTTTTAGGGAATGGAAGGATGCATCCCTTCGTCCATCTTTCTATCCTATTTTGACTATATACTGCGTTGCATTGCCGGAGCAGTATATCGTCGAATTGTCTAGTCTTCAACACTTCTGGGGTGGATCTCGTCTAGCCCTGCTGCTTTCCTATTTTTAATTCTTCTGAGAACTGAGTCGAGTTCTTCTTTGGTGAAAGGACCTAGTTTAACGTCTAATTGCTTACTAATAATTCTGGTGATCGGTTCATCCGTTATTTCCGGTGGGTTTCCTAGTAGATTTTTGAAATGCTGTTCCCACAGTTTTACTCTTTCTTGTTGGCTTGCAGCTTTCAATTTTGCTTTGGCTGTGCTCTTCCTTCTACTTACTTCGTTTATTGTTTGCCAGGCTATCCTAGATTGTCTATCTTCCACCGAGTCTCTAATCTTATCTATCTGATTTTGTATGTATTCTGCCTGTTCTTTTAGATATATTCCTGTTAATTGATGTTGAGCCTTTTCTAGTTTTCGTGCATTTGTGTTTGTTGGGTTTATTTAATAGCTTTTGGAGGCAGTTTTCACAAGTGTACGTTTTTCTCTAACCGCTGGCGTTTCCCAAGGGGCTCTATATTTAGTTCTAGGTTTTGTTGGAATACACTTTGCTGCCGCCTCAAGGTGTGCTTCTACAAAATTTTCATATTCGTCATTTGGGGTACCTTTTTCTGCCTTCTCTTGTAGTGCTTCGAATCTGTTTCTTAATTCTAATGCATATTTATCTCTAATATCTTCGGTGTGCGTGTATCGGTGCTCTTGTATGCAAATTATGTCTATCTTATGTTCTACGGCTGATGCAGTTAGCTCTGATAGTTGACCTATTCTATTTAGGGTTCTCACGTTAAATGTCGCTATCTGTATTGTTTGTTTGCATTTTAGTAGTTTTTGTTTGAGTTTGAGCTCTGTAGCTGATTTTTCGAACACTGAGGCCAGGGCTCCAACCTCAGCAGGACGCGCCCCTTTTTTACCCGTGCGAAGAGCGATGCGGTTTATGTATCTGGTTTGAGTACGAGTCATGGTTATCTTTCGATGGCTGTTTTTATTCTCATCTATAGAAGCCACTCTTATAGAGGAGCAGCAGTAGTTCCCCGATCGAACTGACAATCTTGAGCGTTAAGCCGCAGGACTCACATGTACATCACGCTGCTTCCCATGTGTATGTGTTAGAAAAAAAACAAAAAACAAACAAACAAAAAAAAAGAAAAATGAAAAACAAACAAACTTTTTTTTTTTTTTTAACCTTAAGTTTTAACTTAGTTAAAGTCCAAGACTGCTGTCTTGTTAAAATTCAAAGACATTTTGGGGTATATTTCAGCCTATCATCCGATTCCGGCCCTGACAGGTTTTTATTTTATTGGTAGAATTCGATTTTTGACTTCGGTTGCTTTTTTTTTTTAAATTTTTAACTGAGAGTGTGCAATAAGACTTCTAAGCTTAAGAAAGTTCTATTTCTGTTTGCCCTGTATACTAACGCATTTGACCAGCGTCGTTATACGTCATTTTATTTTATTTTTTTTTCCTTGGGGGGGCAATTTTGGGGTTTTCTTTAGCAAATTTAGAAGTTCGTCTTCCAAAAGTAAAGATTTTCCTGAAAATTAAGTCGCATAAGTCTTCATTCTTCATTTAAACAACACAGAATACAGCTGAGATTTAAGACATTACTATTTTAAATCAAATGTGCATTTTATGAACTAATCCAAGTTTAAATGGGTGAACAAAAGAATTTTAACTGATATTATGTCACAAACTTTGACAGTTTTTATCTTTTTCTCTCTTTGGCACAAGCACACACACACACGCACACACACACAAACGCACACACACACAAACACGCACACACACACACACACACACACACACACACACACACACACACACATATATATATATATATATAAGTTGGCAACCTTAGTCGAGGGTGAACCGAAGGCTCCATTTTCGATAGCTAATACATCGAGGTGTAGTGGAGGGGGCTACTCCATTCCCTGGATTACTCCACTTTACCCTTGATTCTTACCTTATATTGCCGAGCATTAAGGAGTGTGGTATCAAGTACTAATTTTGGAGTCTTTGGTATAACTCGAACTTGGATTGACCTTCGGTTTCCTGCGTGTGTATTTGCTAGCCACACAATCTCTAGTTATGAATTCAGTGTTTTTCACCTTATTCTTGAATCGTTTCATTATGAAATCTAAAGAACTTTATATGCCTTACTGTTTCAACTATAGTCGAAAAGAAAGACATATGCTGTTTCTAAAAGACATTACGAGACTGTATATAAATGAAGACCATAAAGATTGAATATAATTATGATATATATATATATATATATATATATATATATATATATATATATATATATATCAGAATTAAGAAAATGAGAATAATTGTAGAAACTACACAAATTAAATCCAAGAAAATAGTTTTATTTATCACAGCTTCTCGAACACTTGTTAAAATTTTGAAAAATCAGTTTGTGATTATAAAAGGTGTCATACATTGCTGTTTCTTTTAAATGTTTTTTTCAGTTATACAATAAACTTGTTTCTTTGCTAAGGAAAGAATTATATTTCTCAAAACATTAACACCTCCAAATAAATTGATGCTGATCATTTTCAAATGATAGATATTGATGATGAGATTCTTGTTTGACAGAAAGCGTTCATTGAACGACAGAGATGATCTGAAGAAAAGATCATCTTGGAGACGTAATAAAAACAAAACTGAAAATAAGTTTAGTTAAATAAAATTAACAATTATTTTTACATATTTAGCAATTATTAACACTCCTTTAGCAAGACGGGGTGTAAACTTCGATCCGTTCATATGACTCACTGTGTGTACGTTGTATGCTGTTTATTTATTTATTTATTTATTCAGACTAGCAAATGGTTTCGACTATCCGGGTTCAATTTTTGATAGTGGCTATTTAATGTTCTGTTTTAATTAATACCTTTATTAGAATAGTTAATTGTAGCTAAGATATTTTATTTTTCAATACTCCTCAATGATTAATGATGACACTTGTATAACTATGATATGTTAACACAAAAACAAATTAATGCTTTCGCAGTCGGTTGGGACTGTAGAATACACCGACTGCATCTCTGCTGAGGGATGAGAGTCCTTCAATGTGTGTCCTGAATATGACACTAAGAAATCTGATGGTGGGGCTCTAGTAATCCTTTATTGTCATGGTTCCCAGGTTCACTCAGCCCGGAGAGGTAGCACCCGATAGGTTCCTATCGAGTGGTTAAATAGACACGAATCTCGTGTTATGCTAAACTGAATTGTTTGAAATAAAACTGTTTTTGACATTTAACTGTGTGTAAACAAAAGAATAAACTTATACGAAACTGAATTGTTTGAAATAGTTCTGTTTATATTTTTAAAATGAATTTGGCGTGATTAACCTACAATGGTTGATGTGTTACAGAACCAAACAAAACCAAATCAATATAAGGAGACCTTCTTGGTTAGATAATCAGCATCATAGGAAATGGAAACTGCGATTCCAGTTCAAATGCTAAACGGCGCTGTTTATATTTGCAAATAGCAATAATACCTATTGGAAAGGTATGAATCCAACAATTCTATCTTTAGCTATGAACAAATACTTATGCAGATATATATGCGCATATAGCTAAGATATATGTATTTTTATCTTCAGTGTTATTTCCATGACGTTTTGGCCGATATGTCCTCCGGCCTTTTTCAGGTTTTTTTCGAACTCGGGAATCTTCGCGCGAATCTTAGCCGAAACCGTGTAAAAGTGTTAAGTATTCCTGTATTGTTACTCGCCTGCAGTCAGGATTGAAACTGCAACCTCCAGATGATTGTCTCCTTAGAAACTTTGGGAACGAGCGCCTATAACCGTTACACAATGTGTCTTACTGGACTCGGTTATGGCTTACAGAATCAGAACAGGCGACCCCCGTGGATTCAATAAAGGACGTAGTGCGAGTTCCGGGAAGTTTCCTGAGTTCGACAAACGCCTGAAGAAGACCAGAGGACATATCGGCCGAAACGTTGTGGATATAACAATAAAGATGAAGACAATAGTCCGAAAACTCTTAATGAAAAAATTCATCAAGCTTCGTGTCAGAAATTTAGACAACTAATATATGCATTTATATTCATAGGTTTATGAGTGTATGGTTGAAGGTGGGAGTTAAGAGACTAAACATAGTGGTCTCTCTTGCCATAGTGTTTGAGGAACTCTCCCATGGCACTAGTATTTTTTGGCTACGTGAAAAGGAGAACGGGGAATCCAGCTCTTTCACGAACTGGGCATGAAAAGATTAGACGTGATAGTTCACTCCCCAGCATTGGGCACATAGGGGCCTCCAACCTTTATTTTTCAAGCATGACAAGAGTAAGTGGCTTCCACCATTTCACAGTAAGGACTTTTCTTTTGTTCCTTGAACACTTGTGACACTTGTAGAACTTGGGACGGGAACTTAGTTTCCCCGGTCGTATTGTATACAATTAAATGTCATTATATTAGTTGACTCGTTTTGTTTCCTACCTGATGTATTATAAGAAACGGGGGAGGGTGTTACCTACGAGTCAACACCTTGTTAATAACTTAAAAGAGAGTAGGTGGAATATACCTATATATCTTAATAGATGTGGGTTTAGTTGTATCGAAATGATAGCTAAACAAGTTAGGTAAATTGTGATTGATGATAAAACAGAATGTCTTGATGGGGGACGAAAGGATCAGATTTTTATGTCTACAACAAACAGAATGTTTGGTGTTAGTAAGGTCAGTGTTCATTACACTGGGGGTGGGTGACTCCTTCCAACACGTGTGGCTTATATTTATGCTCGCTGTTTCACTGATACGTGCTATTTTCTTTACTTTCCGGCCTTTCTACACGTGGATTTGGGCGGCACCAGCACGTCTTCAATCCGCAGTGAACGACATTTGGGTCAATTCAAGGTCATTTTAGAACAGACATGCTACCTTGGGATATATGTGTTCGATGATATCGAATTAATACATTAAAAAAATGTTATATATAGAAAAAATCCAAAACTCGGTCTCAGAAATCCTCGATGTTTTCAAAAAGAAATATCTTTCTATTGTGTGGAATACCACCATACAATTGTTCTCGAAAGAGACTATGTTGTAGGGAGCATGCCAGAAGAAATGTATATATATATATATGAATTTATGCATTAGTTAAAAAGGAGAAGTTATAGACCAGAAGATAGAGATACGAAATTTACCTTCAAAACCCATAATAAGGTGGTGGAGTCAAGGTCTTGCGCAGTATAAAACCCAAGAGAAATAACGAAAAAACAAAGGCAAAATATAATCTCATGTTTCATCGATAATAGTAACAAAACTTTCCAAAGACCTCTGCGATAAACTCTAGCAAGGAATATAAGGATCAAATTTCCATCTTTTAGAAAATTGTTATTGTTACCAGTTTATTTCTTTCAGCTATAAGACAATCTCAATCAGGCCAATACAGTGTGATCTGTTGAAGTCAGCGTTATATTATCTTGAATATATTTTTAAATCAGTACCTTGCCTCACTAAAATATATAATTTACGCTGAATCCGAAAAGCATACTTAGTTTATTAGATTTTTAAGATAAAAGCTCTCACTTAAAAAGTATAGAACAATATCATAACTGTTTTTCTAGCTGAATTAAACGATTGATGCTGAATTTTAGACTGATATATTAACAGAAATCTCACGCAGCACCAAAGTAAACTGAAAAATACACAAAAGTGAGCTAATCATAGATGAAAGTTCTATTCAGGAACTTCCTCCGGTGTTGGGCAGCCACCGCATCACGTCTCAAGCACCACTATAAGTCAAAGAGAAAATTTACCGTTCACCATCTGGAGCAACAAGAAAATAGATGGGAGATGACCGATTTCGAAAAAAGGTTGAGAGAAAGCAAGTGAAATAAGGAGAAATTGTGGAAGTGAGAGGTCAACAAAAAAAAGTGAACAATTAAAAAATAAAAAAAATTAGATATTCGTAAAAAGGAATCGGAATAAAAAAGAAGGGCAAAATGAGAACCAGAACAAAAGAGAAACATCTTTAAATTTTCAGACCGTCTACTAAAACTACAAACGGTAGCTGCTACGCTGTCTTGAACTTATTTATTTTGTGTGTGTGTGTGTGTGTGTGTGTATTTGTGCAGACTGGTCATTGAGTTTATCAACTTATATAAACCAATC
Source organism: Sepioteuthis lessoniana (assembly GCA_963585895.1). Lineage (NCBI taxonomy): Eukaryota > Metazoa > Mollusca > Cephalopoda > Myopsida > Loliginidae > Sepioteuthis > Sepioteuthis lessoniana. The sequence goes on from OY757912.1 coordinate 103,552,001, forward strand.
AGTACAATCCGTCCCTAGACCTATTATAACTGTTAAAAAAATTTAAGATTTTTAGCATCTATTAAGAAATATCATTAACATCTTGTTTGGATTGTTCACTTTGTTTTTATGGCATATCAATTTTAGCTTCTTAAATAAATGTCAAAAACATTTTTTTAGAAGAATATTATTGGTATTATTGAACAGGTGGTTGGGAGGATGAGGGGTTCCATTCTTTTCTCAAGAGGATATATGAAAGTAAAGTTGGCGACCGTAGATCAGGGCCACCAGAAAGCTCCCTTTTCAATTGCTACGACATCGAGGTGTAAGGGGGCGCTACTCCTTTCCCTGGATTGCACCACTTTACCCTTATACTGCTGAGTGTTAAGCAAGTAGGTATCAAGTACCATCATTAAAGTCTTTGGTATGACGCGACCTGGGATTGAACCCAGGTTTCCCTGACCTTTGACGAACACTCTATATATATATATATATATGTGTGTGTGTGTGTGCGTGTGTGTGTGTGTGTCTCTGTATATGAAACAGGTTTAGCATTAGATTATCCCCAATTGTTGATATGGCAAAAAAAAAAATACAGCTCACAGAAAACTGTTATATTCCCATAATATTACATAGTTGTATTTTGCCACAACAGCGAATGCAAATGAGAAGTGAATAATCAGCTGGATTGTTTCGTCAGACTGATAATTTTAACCACAACCTGTTGTAAATATAAAGTTTGTATTAAATGTATATTTGTTTATCTGTCTCGTTTTCACCGACGGCTGGGAGCTAGGGATTTGAACTCAACCCAGAACAAATTTTGATTGATAAATCGCTTGATTTTTAACTGACTGTTCCTTCTGTGCTTTTTTTTTTAACCTGCTGAGTCCGGGAATCATGTTCATGTTTACATTACTTTTCGAAGTAGTTTCTTTTGTGATATTTTTACACACCGTCTATTCGAATATTAGTAATTTAAAAAAAGAATGATTCATAGATCTTTAGATGTACTACCACTCTGGGTCAAAGAGAACTTAAGAGTAATGACAAAGAAGAGAACCGTCACAATCAGAAGAACCCTTGAACTAGAGTCTAACCATCAATTAATTTTTACCGTCATACCAAAGACACTTTTTTAATCTTATTTATCAACCCCGCCGCTCGGGCAGGATATGACACAAGGTCAATTTTTAAGCGAAGTTTAACAAGTTTTAACTCAGAGTTTTCCTTCTCCTAGACTAGTCGCCTCACCAAGGCTGAAGAACCTAATCTGCCCTACTATTTACCAATAGCTGTCGGGAGAATAGTTGGATTCATACCTTTCTCAAGGGTATTAGTGTTATGTGAAATGCAATCAGTCTCGTCCAGGATTTGAACTCGTGTTGCCGTGTGCATTTCCTACGACGATAACCATTACACCACGGGCACCTCTTTTTTACGGCACACTTTTTTAATGGAGGGTCTGCTGTGGATTCAATAAGTGTATTCTAAGCCCCACCGAAAGTCCGAGTTGGACAAATGGATAAATAAAGTATTTTCTTGTCATATTGGGTTTGGATTGCACGTTGCGTAAACCTTTTTAACTGGTGGAATAATAATTTCACTAGTAGAAAACTATTTGAAAAGCTGAGTAAAAACATAAAAACAAATTGGAGTCAATCGCAAAAAAGAAAACACTCTATGGAATCGAAGGATGCACCGGAATAAGTCTTCGCAGAGAAAGACATAAAACAGTGTAATATCACTCGCTCTATAATTGAATGAACAATACTTTTCTTTGCCACTTTGAATAAGCAACCGTGTTGCGTTGTCAAAGAAGGAATGTGCTTTTGACACTACAGGCTGCGATATAATCCCTCATAATTCTGTAGGCAGAGGAAAATAAAGGAGAGAAAAGGAAGAAAAAGGCACTGCGCACAACGCAATTTAGAATCACTTTCTGTGCGAGCGTAGGTTAAGAAAAAAATCCAGATCTGAGTTGGTCATCAAAATTTTCCAACAGGATTAAAGGATCTTTCTTTCTTGGCAAGAATCGGTGAAAGCTGAACGCATCTCTTTCGCAAAGTCCTGTCTCTGGATTACACCACTTTCTCTTCACTTAATCTATCAGCATACTGATCTCACTCTGAACAGACATCTTAGTGGCAATTCATATATACTTTTCAATCTATCTATCTATCTATCTAGTTGCATAACTTCCATTCTTGTTTGTTTACTTGCGATGTCAAGGTTTTCAGAGAAAAGCCATTCAAGTCACCTTTATTTTTCTATTTTATATGCCTATAAAAAACGGTCTCAAGCTAACAAAAGAAAGAAGCAGAAGGTACCTCGCAAAAACAATTACCAACGCTGACTACGCCGATGATATAGCGCTTCTGGCTAATGAACCCACCCAAGCCGAAACCCTGCTACATAGTCTGGAACGAGCCGCAACAGGCAGAGCCGTCCAGGTCAAAACACACAAGACGGAATATATGTGCTTTAATCAAACAGGCGACATCTTCACACTAACTGCTACTTCTCCGAAACTAGTAGACAAGTTTACCTACCTAGAGAGCAGTGTCTCATCAACCGAGATAGATATCGACACACGACTAGCAAAGCCATGGACAGCTATCATAGGACTATCGGTTATATGGAAGTTAGACCTGACCGATAAAATGAAGCGTAGTTTCTTCCAAGCAGCGGTCGTGTCGATACTGCTATATGGATGAACTACATGGATGCTAACTAAAAGTATCGAGAAAAAGCTTGACGTCAACTTCAGAAGAATGCTGCGAGCAATACTGAACAAGTCCTGGAAGCAGCATCCCACAAAACAGCAGCTGTACGACCAGCTATCACGAAAACTATCAAAATTAGACGAACCAGAGATGCGGACCACTGCTGGAGAAGTAGAGACGATATACTGCTGGGGACCCCTTCTCATGGACGAGCAAAGGCAGAACAACCAGCACGAACCTGCATGCAGCAGCTTTCTGCCGATACGGGATGTAGTCCAGAAGACTTACCGGAAGCAATGGACGATAGGGAAGGTGGCGAGGGAGGGTCAGAGATATCCATGCTGATAGTTCGACATGATGATGATGATATATATATATATATATATATCATGACTTGTTAATTCGGCATCGCTTATACGTGGTGTGACCCAGTGGCCCAGTGGTAGAGTTTCGTCTTCTGCATTCTGGGGTTTTAGGAGATCCCGGTGTGCACTGCTGATGAGACCTAATAAGGTCGAAACAGCTGTTCAGTGCCCCGTATGTCACGTGCAGGTCTGTGCCAGATTTCTAACTTAATATATGAATTTCTCCTTTCATGATTATATATATATATTGGGGGTATGTGTGTTTGTATCTGCTAAAGCCTTTTATAGTGGGCGAAACATCTATCTTGGTAAGTTGCTCAATTCTATTGCTGTAGCCATAAATAAGGTAACCCTTCTTGGTCAAGTTGACTTCAAAATGAAACCCCAAGAAAGAAGATTTTGCATCAATACTCTACTGACTTGAAAGTATCCTTTCACTATAAAAGTCTAAGGGAATGTACTCTGAAATAAAACCAGCAGTTTGTATAATCACTAGTTATCTTGCTTAACTTGGAACTGGGCTATTGCTTTGTGGACCTGAGAGGATCATGAGTGTCATACAAGCATATATGTCGTTGTAGTCCTATTACGTACAAATATCTAAGTAGTCTATCTAACTTATTTTTTGTTAGTTCTTAATCAGCATTTTTGAGTTCTAGATTTGGTGGAATGGACGGCTATCATATGCTAAAACATGGCCATCATAACATTTTTTCAATCAAATATGCATTGTTTTTTACAGACGAGAAAATCAAATTTTGTCATAATTGAAAAAAAATTATCGATATTTCGTACAGATTTTGATAACCCCCGACTTGAAATTTGACTTTATTTTCATCCTTTTTATTCCTATCCATCATTGGTATATCCAAGGTTCCAAAGTCAATAGACAACTGTCAACCGTGATTGTGTTATAAATACCACAATGATATATATATATATATATATATATATATATATATATATATATATATATATATAAGAATTTTTGATTAAGTAAAAAAGACATATTTTCTTTGTATAATTTTATTAAGATCCTTTCGAAGAATCTTGACAAAATTATATCGACAAAACGTGTCTTTATTATTTAATCAAACATGATTAAATGAAAGACTGCTACCCAACTACACACACACACACACATATATATATAGATATATATATATATATGATAGTTTACCGACTAAAGTCAAAAATGACCCGAAGGGTGTATTTCCAGTAGCTACTAAATCTAGGCGTAGAGGCGGGTGCTACTCCTTTCCTTGGATTGCTCCACTTACCTTGGACCATATTTTATTATACTGAGTGTTCAGCAAGGACACATCAAGTAGACTTTTCGAAGACATTGGTATGATTCGACCTGGGATTGAACCCTGATCTTTCGGATCATTAGCGAACACTCAAACCATCATGCTAAAGAACAGTAATGACGATGTCTATATACAGTCATGAGTGTATGAGAATGAAGAGAAAGAGGACCCAGAGTATTTACAGATTCACAACTCTTTCGTTTTGTTATGTACTTCGATGCTTACGTATAGTTATTTCAAGTATGAAATAAGATAACATCAATAGAATTGGATAAATCATGCAACGTGAAGTTTCACGTTGTAACTCCTTGGGTAAACTGGTATTTATTACCTGAAACTTTGACTCGTGAGCGTTTATGCTGTTTAATTATTATCTTATTATCATGATTGAAATAATTCTTTATTTTCTTGTATAAACACTATTTTTTGAAGGATTAAAAAGCTTTTGGTTTGAATTCTTAATCCTAATTTCACACACACACACACACACACACACACACACACACACACACACAGAGTTTCTATCTCTCTCTCTCTCTCTCTCTCTCTCTCTCTCTCTCTCTCTCACACACACACACACACACATACACACACACACATACACACACATATTTAAATATATAATGTTGTCTTCAATATATTCAGGTATATAGTTTCAAAAGTATATTAATACCATACATCAGGTACAGTCAATCGCGTCATACAGTTTTTTTAAAGAACCACATGATATTCATTTAGGTATATGACAGTCGACAAGTCGCTGAATAGTAATTTATCTATCAACCCATCTTCATCCTCACCATAGTCAGTACTTTCTGTACAGAAAACACACGACTTGCACGTATGTATAGTTCATTTTACCAATGTAGCAGAAGCTATTTTTCATCATTGTTATTGGTTTTTACACACTTGTGTAAACCTTGTAAATCCCACTCTTCACTCTTTGTCAATTTTTGAAGGACTGTGATGGTAACCAACAAGAACACTTTCCAGTTTAGTAGCAGAAAGAACATACAATGAAAATATACAGTTTAAATTTTTAAGTCAATATTTGTTAATATTATCGTAAAAAAATGGTACGTCGAAAGATGTCTCAGCAACTGCTAATTAATGAGAACCTGCAATAATAATGGTACTGTTAGGTGGTTAGCTTACATTAGTAATTATTAAAAAATACAATGAAGAAATTATTATAATATAATTTTATGGTAGAGTTTATAAAAAAATAACCTAAAAAAACACATATAGAGAAATATGATATTGAGAATGTTGGGGACTAATATTAATACAGATGCATAACATTAATTTATCTCGTGATCGCGGAAAAAAATTATTTGTTAATGATATATTAATCAAAGAGTTGACTGAGTCCTTATACTTTGATCTTCGGCTCGATAAACCCTAGTTCAACAGTTTTGCCCGTGCTCAGGTCACATCAAATTACTCACATATATTTTGGCTTATTGATTAGGTTCATCAAGTCCAATTTCATCTTTTCAAAAGAAAGACGCCAAAAAGAAAGAGAAATAATTAGACTCTTAAATTGAAGCCTGCAATCAAGTTTAAGATGATAAGGAAACAGGATGTTACCTAATTAGTTCAGAGTTTTTAGCAATTCAAAGAAACTTGGGTTGAAATTAAAATTGTATCTGCCTTAAGTCATAAGTTCCTTCCCCATAGAATAGGGGTGAATATTCCAAATATAATGTACTGATTGTCAAAATACCACTTTGTGTTTATAAATATTAAGACTTTATATTTAAGATATACATACCCGAGAGGTTATATCATATGGGTATCTAAAGATATTCTGTAATTCTACCAACGACAATTTTAAAAGTACTCAATAGTTGTAGCCATGTCAGTACTACTGTATTGTTGCACCACGTGGACTTTAACGAAATACTTAGAGTCAAAGATGGATCGCAACTACACACAGATGATTGGTGCTGTTTCGAACAAATCATGAAAGTAGAAATCATTAGTATCTGTATTGACACTTACTGCCAATCTCAAAAACCATTCAAAGAGGTTGTGTGAGAAAAGCTGGGCACTGCTTGAGAAGGGTAGAAAGACTTTTGTCATTCTTCACTGGGGTATTTCGCATGGACACACCAGTGTTGGTCAATCAGCAAAAACTTGAACGAGCTCTGTATAGACACTGGGTGCTTTTTAGAAAACCTATCAAGAGCGATCAATTATATGGAATGCTGCTGAGAAAGATTCAATGTCATACGTGCTATCAGCAGACATTGCTCATGATAATCAGGATCATGATGATGATCATCATTTGCAAGTCTTATGAGCAATTTCTTTTGTTCTACATATAATAATGCAGATGCAATAATGTAATTTTTGAATATTTCAGGGAATTTTGGAGATGGAAAGTAATGAAATAGTATTTGACTCTATGACCCATGGATGATTTCAGTGGTTTACGCATAGTAGATTGTGGTTTGAACCAAATTCTAGATATTTACGATAGTCACTCATCGATTATACATTTCTATACATGATTTAGAGTAAAATCCGGCTACCGGCTTCTGAAATACTTAGGCTTTGATTGGTTTGTTTGTTTTCCTTTTTAAGAGCATATCAACATTTGTGGGTTATTTAATACCAAAGCCAGTCCTGTAGAACAACATAAGTGGTACTATTAAACCATAGCTGGGGCAGGAGAAGTGGGTTCATGTTTTTTCCTTGGGTATTAGACTATATCAACGCTCGTGGATCATTTAATGTCAAAGCCATTCTTTTAGAACTGTATGGCTGCTATTCAGCCCATACTTGGGAGGTGTGAGAGGGTTCATACTTTTCTCATATCAATCTTCGTTGGTAATTTCATACAAAAAACATCCTTACAAAAAAAACAACAGTAGTAATACTATTGGCCACATAGCTAGGTGTATAAGCGGGTTCATACATTTCCGAAAGGTTTTACTCTGAAAAGGAACAGAAAAGGATTACTTGCATCCTCACGAGGCAGCATTTTAGCACTTTAGTCATTACACCGCAGTTAATACTCAAAAACATTGAGCACAGTCGGTTGAGACTGTAGAAAACACTGATTATATCTCTGTCAAGAGGTTAGACCACGCCAACAAGTGTCCTGGATATGACATTTAAAAATCTGATAGCGAGGCTTCAGCCTTGCAGATTTGGGAAATGTGGAGTACCTCTTCATTGCCATTGCTCTGTCCTGCCGTGATGGCATTTGAAAGTGTCCAATCCATAAGTTAAATAGAACCAACTGTGAAAACAAACCGAAAACATTCTTAATCTGGAAAATGCATCATATGAATAATCTACCCTATTTAGAACAATCTTTCAGTGCGTACGCCTTTTTACTTAATTTCCACTCGACAATAAATGATTGTACCCGTGGTGTAATGGTTATTGTCGCAGTATATGGACACGGCGACCCGAGTTCAAATCCTTGACATGACTGATTGCATTTCACATAGCACTAATACCCTTGGGAAAGGTATGAATCCAATTATTCTCCCTCCAGCTATGGGTAAATACTAACGAAGATTAGGTTCTTCAGCCTTGGTGAGGCAACTAGTCTAGGAGAAGGAAAACTCTGAATTCAAACCTGTTAAACTTCGCTTAAAAATTGACCTTGTGTCATATCCTGTCCGAACGGAGGTGTTGGTAAAACAATAAATGATTGTTAATTTTTGTCTATCTGCTTCCATGTTTTCTGAAACTCCATGTAAGTGGTACATTGTACACGTTGACTGTATCCGTTTTATAGTATTAAGACCCTATCTCAAAAGTGTTATCTTGTGTATGACACTGAACTTCATCGGATTGTGAGGATAGAGTTATGAAAAAAAAGGGGGAACAATAGAAAACCTATTCCTTGCCATTACTCTCAAATCCACGGAGTGGTAGTACTTTCTATGGTCCCATCTATGGGTGAAAAAGATATGTTGAAAAACTTTACTAATTCAATGGGACCACGTGTAAACTGACGTTGAAAGAAAATACTCAATCCATATTCTTAAAACAATCCGGGACGTATTGTCGAGCTGTTCAAATTGATCCTATTTACCCAACCCCTCCGCTCGGGCAGGATATGACACAAGGTCAATTTTTTAAGCGGAGTTTAACAGGTTTGAATTCAGAGTTTTCTTTCTCCTAGACTAGTTGCCGCCAAAGCCGAAGAACCCAGTCTGCCCTAGTATTTACCCATAGATGGAGGGAGAATAATTGGATTCATACCTTTCCCAAGGGTATTAGTGCTATGTGAAATGCAATCAGTCTCGTCCAGGATTTGAACTCGTGTTGCCGTGTCCATTTCCAACGACGATAACCATTACACCACGGGCACCTGTATAAATTAATCAATCAGTTAAACTGTGTTGTATGGTTTGCATAAAGTCTCCATGTCACAAATGTTTCACAGTTGTAGAAATTCAGCTTCCACAATTTCAGTAGTTTCAAGTTCTTGGCCTCATTTCTCGATTTCATATTAGCTTAAACTTTGTTCATCAAACAACTGATATCGATGAGATCGCCAAGCCCGGAATTGTGTACTATAGAATACACATTTTTTTGTCCTTAAAATAACCAACTCCAATACCATGAGAACATTCTAGAAATTTCGGATCAAAATCGCATTAACATTGGAGTTACAGTTTTTATATTTTTCAACCAATCGGCCAAAAACACAAAATAAGAACATTCTAGAAAATCCGGCTCGGAAATAAATTAACAGAAAATTTGTAGGCTCTAAAACAAATAAGTAAATATACAAATCTGATTGGTCAAGAAATGTCTGCGCGCTTGAATCTTACGACCCGCAATTAAACTATACTTTGATCCACTTAAGTGACCTCAAAAGTATAAATAACGAAGAATTTAATTAGCCAGGTCATTCATTCCTTCTACTACCAAAAAGACTTTCCACTATAAGAGTACATGAACAGACAGCAGAGAGCTATGCTATAAGACTCAAAGGGAAAATGCATGCAACCATCTTTTACTAATGCGACACGTTGTCGCCAAGATCATAATAAAACGCACGTGCGGACTTAAGAAAACAAAGACCCGAACGTACGGTCCATCATGTATACACACACACACACACACACACACACACACACACACACTACACACCCATGTATGTAAGTAAAGCTAAAATGTTTATCCTCCTTACTTCAGCCAACTATGGACTCATTTATTTAATAGACTTTACACACACGGTCGAACTATCCTATTTTCATTCAACTGGCCAAAACTGTATTTTCTACACAGGCCGCCCGTACGTAACATAAACATTGTATTTCTAATTATTTTTATCTTGATCAATATGATTATTAAACTATTTGTTTCTTAATGTTCGTTGTTGTCATATTCCATTTATTTACGTGCTTGTAAAATGTGCGCTGTATTTGTGGTGGAACTAAACGTGAAAGTAATCCCGGTAAAATACGGACGAGAACTCACTCACACTCACTCACTCACTCACTACAAATTAGAGAGTAACATATCCACTGAACAATTACATGTACCCACTACAAGACTTACTGTATAGCTTTTTTGTTGTTTTCTTTTATTTTTCTAATATAATCAAATAAGTTAAAAGTATGTCTTAGAATGAATTATATGATGAATCACAATCTTTCTCTTATGATAAATAGTCCAATCAACTGGAGCTGCAGAATACACCGACTACATCTCTGCAAAGGGGTAAGATTCCCCCAACGAGGATCTTTGATATGACACTAAGTAATCTGATGGTGAGGCTTTAGTAATGCAGGAATTTTGGGGAATGTGGAGTATCCCTTCATTACCATCACTCCCAGGTTCAATCTTGTCTGATGTAGTGCCGCCTGATTGGGTCCTATCTATGGGTCAAATAAAACTGTGCGCTCATGCCAAGCTGAATTGCTTGAAATAGTTTAATCATTTAACCGTGTGTAAACAAATGACTGGTGCTTAATTGAATTATTCGTGATACATAGCAATACTTGAAAACATTAAACTCAGTGCAAACAAATAATTATTTGTAAAAAGAATTGTTTGTATTTGATTGAAATAAGTGAAACCATTAAATTGTGAGAAAAAATGAGCTCAGGCTCGGTTAAATATATATACAAAATATGTTTAAAAACCAAATATTTAATATATATGTATAAAAAGATGTGGCATTAAATAATCAACAATAGTCGATATGTCATCTACCCAAACAAAACGAAACTAAATCAAATGATAAAGAACTCTAGCCTATGTATCGAAAGCAACAAAACCAGAATCGAATTATTTAGCCTACTGTGTCGAATAAATGATTTTTGGTGATGTATGCTAAAGGTTTGTTGGCACGACAAACATCTGAGATTCTTTAGAGTACAACGACCCCAATTTTATAATGAAAAAATAACAAACAAATACAATTAAGATGATATTCTAAACATGAAAAGATTGTAATAGTTAAGAAACCAACCTAACGTATAATATTTTTTTTCAATACGTGAACATTCAATCATTCCGGGACTTGCAAGTTTACATAAAGAATATATTTTTCGCATATATCGCTGCCTTAATATTCGTGCAGCGGATATGATTACCTGTAGAGTTTGCAAAGCAGCTAGTAGCCACGCGATTTTCGCAATCGATTAGCTCGACAGAACCCCGCTGGAGAAATGTGTCCGATACCCGCCTCGTCACGCCAGGTTGTTTCTTAGAACAAGAGAAAGAAAACTAATGTCACGATTTGCTACTGTGTAGCAACAAAACAAAGACTTGTTCTTAGACCGTGCATTGGGCAAGAAGTTCAGAAATTAGTTTAATGCATTCATATGCTTGAGCAAATGTTGCAATGTGACTCACTTATTGGCATTTTTTGGGATAGGATCAACAACAGAAATTAGTCAGTATCTTATTATCTCTTTCTTTTTCAAGTTCCCATTCTGACGCAACATGTGTTCCCTCAGTAAAGGAAATATCATTTCATTCAATGTTAGTTCTCTGTGTTCGACACCTGGGAGAAAGGGAGATATTAAACTTATTTTTAAAAATCTAAATAAGTGTATAAAATGTATGGGAAAGGTGTGGTAAAAACAAACATACATGTTTAATTAGGTTTTTCATTCAACAGTAAATAAACTAATGACATATATGACAAAAATCATGGAGGTGCCCGTGGTGTAATGGACACAGCAACACGAGTTCAAATCC
>OY757912.1:103568565-103609542 GCA_963585895.1 Sepioteuthis lessoniana
ATTTAAGCGAAATCATTATTTTAGTTTTATAACTAACACATACACTATAACCCTAACCATTGTGTTTGAAGTCCAAGCTTACAAATAAGTTTTTATGCATGGATCGACGCCATTATTTAGCAGAAATTTCATTTCGACTAATACAAATTAAAAATAAGACGATGCTATTTTTTTCGTTTTTACGTTCTGCAAAATTAAAAGTTAATAACCATTTGGGCTTTGGTTTAAAGTCATTTTAATTGTTCACTTCTGCTAATATCTATGTAATACATTGAAATAATTCTAAGCAGGCACATTTGTAAAATGAAAGTTCAAAAGCGAAAATCGAATAAAAGAATCTAGAAAACTGTATTATCTTCTTTTATTCACCTGACAGCTGTTCTTTTTGGCTTTTATCTTTTTTTTCACTGATTTTAATGGCTGAATACCTTTGAAGATGTGTATGTCTAGATACGTGACCTGGAAAAAATCATAAGTCTGTTGCGAAAAGAATTTGTGGTGACTGCACGATTATATTTTTTTTCTTGTTGTTGATTTTTTGCGCATCCATACTTGTCTCATGCGTAAAACTGACTGTTTTCTTATTTTTAATATGCGAATTTTATCCGTGGCACACATTCACCAATGTTCAAATGAAATTAGTACGTTTTCATCTGCCACAGTGATTTGAATACGCATGCGTGTGAAAATATGTGCGTTTTTGTTCACTGGAAAATATACTAGAGTTAAAAAAGCAAATATGTTCTTTGAAGTTTTTGAGAAGAATTTACTTTATCGAACGCACTTAGCTGCTTAAACCACTGAATTTCCCTCTGTGGGTTACATAATTTAGTAGAATTGTCTGAAATACAACTGACCAATTGCCAGTATTCAATGATTCATTCGCACAAGTCATTTTTTTTCTAGTTTGTTCCAAAATTTTAGGTCAATGACTTCTCCAATCTTCCTGGGGTTATTTGAAATGTGGTGATGAAGGGTGTTCAGTAATCACTGAATTATTCAACCACACATTTTTAATATCGTCAATTGCTTTTAAGTACCACGGCCTTCCAAAATATACCTGAATAAACATTTAAATTATCCAAATTATTCTCATTAATAATCAGTGTTAAGTCACAAAGACGTATATATATATATATATATATATATATATATTTTGGCAGCATTTCTTTATTAATACAAAATCCATTGAATACAATAGACATTTTCTATCTACATATTTTTTTGTTGATCCTTTCCTATGGCCGTATTGATTTTATAGTATTCGGCGGGAATTGATTGATATATTTTCCATAATTGTTTATTTTCCTAGAACTTTCTACACGATTTGGGCCATCATCAAGGGAGGATATATTGCAAAAGTGATGTAACTTTTGTATGTACATGGAGGTACCCGTGGTGTAATGGTTATATGGAGGTGCCCGTGGTGTAATGGTTATCGTCGTAGAGAATATACATGGTGACGCGAGTTCAAATCCTGGACGAGACTGATTGCATTTCACATAGCTCTAATACACTTGGGAAAGGTATGAATCCAATTATTCTCCCAACAGCTATGGGTAAATAGTAGGAAAGAATGGGTTCTCCAGCCTTGGTAAGGCAACTAGTCAAGGATTAGGAAAACTCTGAATTCAAACCTGGTAAACTCCGCTTAAAAAACTGCCCTTGTGTCATATCTTGCCCGATCGGAGGGGTTGGTAAATAGGGTATGTACATTACTACTTTTTAAGAAGAACATCTGGGCCGTTGCAGTATGTAACCAAATGCACTAAAATTTAAAATCAGATGAAAAATATTAAAACACATTGATTCATAGAAATATACCCCCAACTGATCTTAATAAAGAAATAAAACTTATTATATATCATAATGGATTTAATACCACCAACGTAGTCATTAAAAATAATTTCTCTCCTTCAATTGGTGTTTTGCAAAAAAACAATGTTATATATCAATTTGAATGTCCTTTACTTTAATAGACTGTATCTGCGAAAATAATTATATATATATATATATATATATATTGGTTTAACCTCAACTACTCTATCGAAGAGAATTACATAGCACCTTTCTGATACGAGTTCCATAGCACAGCACTTATAAAAAGAATGCATGGCCAACAACAGAAGTACGGAAAATTCTCACCGAAAACACAACAATATTAGAACATTAAAATAACAAACAAAAACTACAGATTCTCGAAGCACTAAATATTAGAAACATGCAACCCAAATTTAACGGAATTAATTTTCAAACCAGGGCTTAAATGTTTTTAACTACTGACACTATTGATAGAACAATTTTAAAGTAAACGCTACGCACTGCAACGGCCTAAATGCTCTTCTTCTTACAAAGTAGTAATGTACATACAAAAGATACATCACTTTTGTAATACATCCTCTCCTGATGATGGCCCAAAGACGAGCGGAAAGTACTTGGGAAATAAATAATTATGGAAAATATATAAATTAATTCCCTCCGAATACTATAAAATCAATACGGCAATATGAAAGGATCAACAAGAAAATATGTAGACAGAAAATGTCTATCAAATTCCACAAAATTTATATATATATATATATATATATATATATATATATATATATATGGGGGTTGTTAGAGAGAGAGAGAGAAAGAGAGAATAAGAATGAGAGAGGGAGTAAGAAAAGTTATAACTGACAGGGATGTTTGTTTTTACTTATTTAACATTTAATTTCTATAAACTACTCTTTTGGGATTCCTCTGAGTGTAATGGCTAACATAAATGATTGTACCTTTATAGTAAGCGAGTTCAAACCCGAGTCGGGCATTGATGTTCATTTTCTGACTGATGCAATTAGAATTATATTACTTCCTTTATAAACTGATATTAACTTCCTTATAAACTTTCCTATGGGTTACAGGACATCACTAAAGTCCTTCTACAAGGATATGCCATTAAATGAAGAAATCATACTTAACTAGTCATCCCCAGAAGAAAAGTTTTAATGAAGATAAGTAATTTAGAAAAAATTTATTTTATTTTATTTTATTGTATTTATTTGATGGCTTTTACAAAGCAAAATTATTATTCAGGGTAAAATTATTTTTTAAGTTCAAAACAACATGATCAGAGACTCTTATAATATGAATTCGGTGTTGCATGTTCAGCCTTTTGGACGTTGTAAATATGGTGTCATGTGGATTTTGTAACCATGGTGCGACGTGGGCAGTTTAAACGCCGTGCAGAAGAAACGTGACTTCAGATGTCCTAATGGATTTCTTTTTTTTATATTAATAATCCATTCAATGTTAAATTCTAATCTGCTGTTACATTAAATAAGAATTTTGGTTAAGATCATTTTTTCTTTCTTTCTCTTTCTTCTCTTCTTTTTTGTTGTATCTTTAATTTAAATATGTATTTAAATAATGTACATGTTAGTTAATGATACATTCAGTACTTATTTCAAAACCTACTATTCATCTGAATGAGTAACTTAGATATTAATAAAGCCTCTTTAATTCTGAGATTACCAACATTACGTACTATTGCTTTTATTTTAATGGGAAAATTATTATCATTATTTTTGCATTCAATTAAATGTTAATGGAATGAGAACGAACGTGTGTTGAGGCGTTTTTTTTTTTTGTTTTGTTCTTTTGTAATTATGATATGGAGGGGGTTGATTCTACTTCCTATATATAATTTAAGGTATTTTAAGCGAATTAAACGGCAAATGATGTAAGCTTTGGGGCATGTATTTGGATTTCTTTTGGGGAAGTAGGCTAGAGTGAATGTTGTGACAGAATTATTTTCTTCGTTAGATATTGACATTGAGATGGTCCAAAGTAAACCAGTTATGTATGGATATCTTCCTAGTAAATAGCCTTGCGTATTTCTTTGGTGATAATTTCATAGAAATGTGGTAGTTTAAGGAAACTGGTGTTAGAGTGTGTATGTAGTTTCAGTGATTTATTATTATTTAAATGACGGGAGATTGATGTTGTAAAATTAATGTTTTTGAGGGTGTTTATAAGGTATACGTTGCGTGTAATTTTTTTATTCCTTGCTGCAAATGTTGTGAATTGCATTACTAATGTATTTTGTTTTGGCACCGAGTGGAAGTGCTGATTTGAAATTCACAAAGAGGATTTTAGTGTTGTTTGTTTTTTTGTTTTTTTATAGAAACTAGTGTAAATTTTTCCAGTTGGTGATACTTGGATTCTAAAATCAAGGAGTGATAGGAACTCAGTTTTATCCTGATGATCTATCTTAAACGCGATAAGTTTATCTATGCTTTGAAACTTCACATATATGCTGGTGGCTTCTTCGTTGGATTATGTCAACGTGCGTAAATCATCATATATCTTGTGATGAATATGCATGATGGGCAGATCGATAGCGTTCGACGTTGTAGTTGGTCCAAATATAAGATGGTTAGTATGCCTGATATACTGGATCCCATGGGTAGTCCTGTAATTTTTTGGTGAGTATTTCTACTGTAAGTGAAGTCAGAATTGTCTACTATTAGGGATGATAGTTGCTGTATATCTATTGTAGTTATTTTGTGACAATATAAGTTATTGGAGATTATTTATTCTGATATGGGACCGATTGATGTGTGTGCAGTTACTGTGGTGTAGAGGGAGTTACATCCAACTGAATGCGTAATAATTGTGGGTAAGTTGTTATGTATTTGGTTGTGTTATTCTTTGGATGACTTCAACAGCATGTTTAACATGTTCTGAAAAGGTGTGGAGTGAAGCTTTCAATACTTGTGAGAGAAGCCATGATATCTTATAAAGCAGTTCTTCTTAACTGGAAATTATTTCTAATATAGAGTTTTGAGTCAGATTTGTGTGTTTTGATAAGGTAGTAGAAAATGGTTTGTCTGTGGTTTAAATATACATTTAAATACATATTTGAATTTTAAAAAAGAAATCGAGAAAGAGAGAAAAATGATTTTAACCAAACCCTTACTAACTTTAATTATAATTTAACAGTGAATGGATTATTAGTAACAAAAATGAAATTGATTTGGACAACTGAAGTCATGTCTCTTCCACTTTGCATTTTAAAACACCACGAAGCACCATGGTTACAACACCTAAAATAGCGTTCTAACACCCCACGTCAAACCATATTTACAACATCCAAAAATCTGAATATACAACACCGAATTCATATTATAAAAGTCTCAGATGATGAAATTTTCTGCCTCAGAATTAATTTCCCCCTGAATAATTATTTCCTATTATAATAGCCTTCAAAATAAATAAAATAATTTAAAATAAAATTATTTATTCAATGCTTCAAGTAAATTATAAGTTATTTAAAAAATAATTTTAAACACTGTTGCGTTCTGGTTAGTGAACTCTTGTAATATTAAATAAAGGACAAACCACGCTATGAGAAGAAATAGAGATATATTCTCAGGAAAAATTATATACAATAGAGAGACTATTAGTAGACAAGAAAATAGGATTAGTGAATACAGAATAAAGATATAGTCCAACGATATTATTGGCTTCCCTTATTACGGTAGCAAGTAAGGTGGTCTAGTGCGATCTCCAGTCTCCAACGCTCTAATACTATCCCTATAAGAAGCTGCTCTTCACTTTCTAGTCTGCCCTGGTATTCGTAGCAACTGCTATATATGGTAGATGGACTAGATCATTGTGTGGAAAAAGGTGGGTGATACCCAACAAAAACAGTCGATATGCAAAATGTGAACAAAAATTGACTGGCAACATTGGATAACTATTCTTTAAATGAAACAAATTAATTTTTATTATCATCGTGTCTTAAAAAAGACAATTTTTAATCTCTACTATCATAAACACCTGACTGTGAGGTTTACACGTGGAAGGTATTTGTTAATCATAAGACTGACGAGTTTCAAATTACACATAACTATATAGCCAGATATTTAACCTAAGCATTTGCTTATTTTGATGTTTATGCGTTAGCACATACATTTCGATCCTACTAAATGCTCAATTTTTTCAGAATGGTCTAGCTTAATTTTCAAACAATTTAGCTTTATTTATTTCGAGACGTTTTATACATGTATGATTGTGAATTTCTTTAATGTGCACGAGATTGTACAATCCCTTTATTTCTTTATCCTTTCTATTTTTAGAAAATCCAGTTCAATTTAGGTTCGCTCTCGAACCGAGTGAAACCATATACTGTTTCTGTGCAGATGTGGAAGTCCCCATGGCAAAGTTCTTAACGTGCTGATACTTCGATATTAAGTAAGCGAGTTCGAATTCAAGTCACGCTTATACGTTCCTTTTCTGACTATTACCTTTGGGAAAGGTATAAAGCCGTTTATTCCCCTAGCTATGCTTTGAATATTGCCAGTACATTTCTTCAACAATGATAACTTTGGCATTTAATTAACCACGTGGATTTATATGCCAGAAACTAAACCAAACAATGTATTATGCATATTTCTTTGTTTCTTTTTCTCCTTTTTTTTGTGTGAAAATATTCATTTTTGAAAATGCTATTTAGAATCCTTGACTTCTTTTTAAATAGAAGCAGCAATTTCCTTATACAACACTATAGCAATATGAAAGCAACAATTATGTTGCTTTGTATTTTATATGAAATGATAACAATTTTCTACAACGTTGATGGCGTATGAATGTGAATTCTGGTCACTATTTCTGTAAGGTAATTTAAAATGCAAATACCTTATCAAATATACCTGCTCTTTCAGCTATGTTTAGAATATATCGAATGCAAGACTCTAATATCTGCTACTTTAAAACCTTCGACAAAAAAGAGGAGTCTTAAGCATGACAATAAACTTGATTTGAGACAGAAGCACCTGTTCCTGAGCAATAATGATTATGGTGTCGCCTCTTCATTGCCAATCATCCTAGGTTCTCTCTGACCTGAAGAGGTCGTGCAGGTTGGGATTCCAGATAAGTATCAAATTTATCTGTTGGAAAAAAAGTGTTATTTGATAGTAAAATATATAACAGAGTACAAACAAAAGATTATGAATAGTTATTTGAAACCATTTAAGTATACAAATTACTAGTATTAGCACTAGTTGAAGCTATGGGTTATGGCAAAGAATTATTAGCATTAGTAACTTAAAATCATATAATACTTGAAAAAAAAACGGACTTCCGCAGTAAATAGCCAAACAATTGTTGGTATGCCGGAAAACCACCCACTCAACTATAATAAGACGTATGTAAATTTAACATAGATAAACGGCTCAATTATAGACATCTGACGTGAATTTATTTTTGAACTAGTTCTTTCCTTATTACATGCTAAGTAAGAAAATCATTGGAACAACGATATTCAACGAGCTTTTCATTGAGATGATATCACGAACCTTTGATGTGTTCACTAGTAACTGCGAAAATAGGTTTGCCTCTGTTTTATTAAGGCTTCCATGGGGATTATACAACATATGACAACTTAATCGTTAAAAAAAAAACTTGCATGCATTTTTGATGATATTGAGCAACGTAAAAGTACAAAACCCTGCTAGGAGATCATATACGCAGATAAATAACACATCACTGAAAATACAATCACTTATAATGTAATTAAAGTACATATAATAAACAATAATATTAATTCTTTAAAAAAATATCATTTTTTGTTATGTATATCTTCTCATCTAGATAAAACTAACCACTCAGTTAGTTGCTCTGTAGTTTTATCGCGGGTTGAGACTCCAATTGACTTGGATCCTAACTGGTATCACAAAAATGTCGACAAAGCTATGATTCAATTTCGGTCACAATCCTTAAATGACCTAGTCGCGTAAGCTGCAGAATACACCAACTACATATCTGCATAGGGGTAAGACTCCCCCACGAGGTTCCTGAATATAACAGTAAACAATCTGTTGGTGAGACTACAGTAATATTAGAGATTTAAGAAATACGGAGGCATCATGTCCAGGTCCACTCTGTCCTAGAATGGTAGCACCTGATGTGGTCCTATCTATAAGTAAAATATAACTGTTTGCTATTTAAACTCTCTACTTATGCTAAACTGAATTGTTTAAAATAAAACTGTTTTTACATTTAAATTTCTACACAAATGACTGATGTTTAAATTAATTTTTAGTGACACATAACAATACTAAGAATCAATAAGCTTTGATGACATGCTAAACTGAATTGTTTGAAATAGAACTCTTTTTACATATAACTGTGTGGAAACAAAAAAACTGTGAACTCGTGGTAAACTGAATTTTTTGAAGTAGAAATGTTTGATCACTTAAACGTGTGTAAACAAATGACAGATTCTTTATTGAATTGTTAAGTATACATCGCAATACGTGAAAAAATTAAATGTGAGCAATAAATGCAATCAGACACGTTTAAATGTTATTTACAAAATGTATTTAGAAACCATCTGTTCAATATATATGTCACAAAATGATTTTGCTTTAAATATCCTACAATGTTTGATATGCCATTAACCAAACCAAAGAAAACCAAACAATCCCGAAAGTTAAGATTCCAAAGGTCCTTTTCTCAGATGTTTAAGTCCCCAAATAATGAAAACCTCTAAAGTGTGAATTCACCAAAAATGCATTTGTGAAAAAATATTAAACAGCCAACTTAAGTAATTAAAACAAGTTTATGCGATCTTTAAAAGGGGATTTACTTTAAATAGATAAGTAAATAGGTAAAGACTTAATAGAATAGATCCTTACGTTATGTTTGCGTATCTCCCCCGATTGGATTTTGATCTCTCAAGCGAGTTTGTTTCGAAATTTCAAACTTGTGGAATTTTGATATTTCGAGACATTGACATTTAAGATTTTGCTTTTAAGAATACTCCTTTTGGGACTATTGCAAGAGTCAAGCAAATCAATGTTAAGAAATTTGCTAGTTTTTAGGCAGCCAATACTTCTATTCTTGTCGCAAGCGAACCGAATCGTTGTAAATAAATACTTTATGAAACTCTAATTTGTAAGCAAATACATTCGATGTTCACGTATACTTCAATTTAATGCTTATGTAGAAGATAAAATATGTGTTGTGATGTTAATGATGATGATTGTCCAACATATGGTCTTGTAATATGTTATTTTAATGGAAGTGTCAGAAAAAAAGTGTCAGGTCACATGTGGACATGTTACACTATGAAACAAGAATGTTTATATATAAAAGGAAATTTGAAACTCAGAACTTGTTAAATGTAAATATCCTCAACTTATCATATCTTATATCAACAAAATGTCAAAATATGTAATAAGAAAAAACTGCGCTTTATTCTATTTAATAGATCTGACTTCTATATGACCGATAGTCTAGCAATGGCTGTCCATTCCTTCGCTAGTCACGTGTTGATGTCATTTTCAATGAGACGTTGCTTTTATGGTTTGTCAACAAGTTCCACAGATCTTCTATATAGGGTGGAGATGTTGCCTTTTTGATTGAAGCGCATGAACTCAGTTTCATCTGCGATGACATGGAAGCCTATACCACCTACCGCCTGTTCCAGATTATGCAGGAGATATTCGGCCCGGGCTGTTGTATTTGCCAGAAGCGCAATGTAAAAAACGGTTTTTTCGGTCGTATGAATACTGTTGTATGGATGCACCACATGGACACTGATTTAGCGTATGGAAAAAAAGCTTGAGAACAATCGCACAAGAATGCTGCCAACTGTATTGAATACTTCCAGGAGGAAGCATTCCACAAAACACCTGCGCCAAGGACACCTTTTAACGATCACAAAAACTAGACGAGCAAGACATGAGGAATACAGCTGGGGAAGTAAGAATCAGCTCAGAAGCAATTTAGACTTTGTAGACCCTCACACGGTTCTTTTGTTTTGCAAAGATATTTGTTTTAAGTGTTATATAACTTATAACATGGATATTCGGTTCGTTCCTAGTGACCCCGTGTGCTTTGGTAAGCTGTCACCTTTTAATTAGCAAACAGCAAGATGAAGGCACATCAGGGCACTCAGGTCTAAAAGGTGTGGAAGTGGAAGTGGATCACGTGATGAGAACCACGCGGTCAGATTTAGACAGAATGCTGAGAATCACAGTCGAGTGTGAGACACGCAGCCGACCAGAGGCGTCTCTGACAAGCTTGCAAGGGAATGCAAGCGTTGGCACCCACTGGCTCATAAACGAAGATACGGGATAGCGAAGTCCTCTCGCTGAGTATGTGTCTCTCCACCTATCTCTCACACACCACAGAAGCATCCACCCTTTGGAGAATAAAGTGTGAAAGATATACGAGGATACTTAAATATGGGCACTTTTATTGATAATAAACACATGAAACTCTAGTCCCCTTTGACGTAATCTCTTCCGGATGCAATGCACTTGTTGTACCGTTCCAACAACGTCTGGAAAGGCCCATGGATGTCCTCTAGTGTGAGCGTGTCAAGAACCTTCGTCACAGCCCCTTTCACCTCCTCAATTGTCTCATAATGACAGCCTCTGAGCTTAGGGAATAACCAAAAGTCACATGGAGCAAGGTCTGGACTGTAGGGAGGGTGAGTAACTGTCTTGATTCCCATCTTGGTCAAATAGTCTGTGACAAGGATGGAGTTGTGGACTGGTGCATTGTCCTGGTGGAAATGTCACTGACCCTATTTGAAGAGTGCTGACCTCTTTCAACGGAATCTCTTCCTGAACTCCCTTAAAACGTCAACTGGGTAACCCTTACCCTAACCCTCTGGCCAATCAACTCTGGTGTATTGACTTTCTTCCCCCCCACACCTCTCATCATCCCTCACAGACTCCCTGCCTTCCTTGAATCTCTTATGCCACTCAAAAACTGATGCTCGATTCATGCAAGATTCTCCAAAAGGAGTCTGAAGCATTCCATACGTTTCTGTGGCATTGTTTCCAAGTTTTAAACAGACTTTTATTGCAAGTCCTTCTTCTAAAATGTCCTCATATCCAGATTGCATTTTTGAAATTCACCAGCTGTGACAGTCAGGGTTTAGTAGGGTGTATTCCAATTCCTGCTGTAGCTGTTCATTTCAACCTGAAATCATAAACATTTGTCAGTCATCTCATACGATATATAGCAATAACATACTGAATTTTCAAAAAGCTACGACAATTTTAAATGCCTATACAAAAAAGTCTGGAAACTTATTGAATTAATCATATATTTTTATAAAGAAGTGTGTTCGTTCCTTCACTGAAGTCTTAAATCATCTTTGATAATGCTTCCGCTTATATCTGTATGAGAGTATACAGTATTAGTCAAATCAGAATGGTACCTAATCAAGCAGATAACACCAGAATGGAATAACCATCTGTCATCAAATTTGGGACACCTGAAAACTGCAGTCTACGAAGAATGTGTGATGTGTACGGAAGAGTCAATTTTGGTCAAAATGTTTACAAAGGAGCGAAATATGTTTTTTTTTTACTGTGAGCCTGCGTTGAAAAGACATTACATGGAATAGAAACATTTACTCCGGGTTAAGAAAAACTCTTCGATGCCGAGATCAATAAAGAAGCCTACACTGAAATTATTTTGTGACATGAAATGACCCATTAGTCTTGATTTCTTTGAAAAAGTGCCAAACTGTATATTACTTTCAATTGCAACATCTTTTGTTGATATTTGAAAGACATATATATATATATATATATATATATATATATATATATATAGGTTCTGTTTGTTTTGGTTTCGTTGTTTAATGGCATATAAACCTTCTTTGGTTATTTAATGCCAAATCAATTCTTTTAGAAGAACAGCGGTGATACTATTTAACCCATAGCTTGGAGGATAAGTGTTGCAGCCCCGGATGGGGTCACTAATGAGAACGCAGACACGGATATTAGGTAAATAGATTATATTGCACAAGAGAGATTGAGTTACACACAGAAGGCAATAAGTCTTGTACTGATTCCGATAACTCTGGTATTGTTCGGCTGACAGCGATATCTCTCAGTGTAAATAAAGGTGAGAAGAGTCCATTTTGGTGAGATGGGTAAGGCTCTCACAACAATAAGGGAGCTCATACTTTTCCTAGGGTCCGAAAATCAACGTAATACTTCGACTGGTGCTTGAACTTGTTTACTACGATTCCGTAGTCCAGTGCCTCCCTATATATATATATATATATATATATATTATCAATGGCATTCCTAACACACTAACACAGATATATATATATATATATATATATATATATATATATATATATATATATATATATATATACTGACTTATTGCATTATCAAATATGTTTGATAATACATGAGTATATAATAAATTCAATTTATCAATGTTTTCAATTATTGACTTCAACCATGAGCTTCCATGCAAAAAATTGTTCCTTTTTCAAGTAGTAGGTGAAATAATAAATGTCTTTATGTGTAAAACTCCAGATAAGAAACTTTGACAGACCAAGCTCTTGTCTGTGGACTGGATTGACGTTCTTTAATCGTTGTCAATCAAGTCCTAGATCTTACCAACAAATTCGAGACTCATTTTTCCTCTCAGAATAATCAGGGTTAGGATTCCAAGCTGCCATACGTTCGTAATCATCAGTGTACTTATCGAACTTTTTTCGAATTCTCTGCTCTTAATGGTAATGAAACATCCTGAAATATTTGTATTGCATCTCCGGCGTGAAGACCACACAGTGCAACATGTCATTTAAAATTTTTAGTAGCTTTCATGTGCTGTTTTTCTCATAGAGAGTGGCCACCTAAATGAAGATGGCTGTACAGTAGACAAAATTGAACCAAATAAAGTGCATGGGGGAAATTAGTGATGAAAATTGCAATCATTTACACATTACATTCCCACTCGTACTGCAATAGTTTACGTTCCCAGAAAGGGAGACTGCACCACGAGTTCATAAACTTGCCGTGGTTTTGTAAATTTCTTATAAGTTTGATAACCTTGGGAAAAGTAATGCATCCAAATATCACATTCACCTATGGCTCATTTACAGAGCAATTTCGGATCTTTAAGCTTAGCTTGGTAACTGGTGTGGAATAAAGGAAACCCTTTATTCAAAACTGTTAAACTCTTTAAAAATTGACTTTCTTTCATGGTTTCAGAACAAGCTTGTGGGAAAAAGTCGGTATATATATATATATATATATATATATATATATATATATGCAGAATCTGTGTGTATGTGTACGTGTGTATGTGTGTGTGCGTGAGAGAAATGCCATTTATAACACACACACACACACACTTATATATGTATATATATATACGGAGGCATTAGAATCGTGTTTAGAATCATGTATATATACGGGATCATATATATATATATATACACGGTATCATTAAGTTTCCAGAATTTTTTCTTATGGGCACTTTTATTGATAATACACATGAAACTTTAGTCCCCTTCGAAGTACTCTCCTCCGGCTGCAATGCACTTATTGTACCGTTCCAAGAACGTCTGGAAGACCCAATGGAAATCCTTTTGTGTGAGCGTCTCAATGTCCTTCGTCACAGCCTCTTTCATCTCCTCAATTGCCTCATAACAACCGCCTCTGAGCTTAGGGAATAACCAAAAGTCACATGGACCAAGCTCTGGACTATAGGGAGGGTGAGAATGTGTCTTAATGCCCATCTTGGTCAAATAGTCTGTGACAAGGATGGAGTTGTGGACTGGTGCATTGTCCAGGTGGAAATGTCACTGACCCGATTTGAAGAATGCTGGCCTCTTCCAACGGAATCTCTCCCTGAACTCACTTAATACCTCAACATAGTAACCCTAACCCTTTGGTCAATCAACTCTGGTGTATTGACTTCCTTACTCCTGCCACACCACTCATCATCCCTCACAGACTCCCTGCCTTCCGTGAATCTCTTATGACACTCACAAACCGATGCTCGATTCATGCAAGATTCTCCAAAAGCAGTCTGAAATATTCCATACTTTTTTTGGCATTTTTACAAGTGTAAAACATAATTTTATTGCATATCATTCTTCTAAAGTGTCTTCACGCCCAGAGTGGATTTTTGAAATTCCCCAGCTGTGAAAATCAGGCTTTAGTAGGGTGTATTCCAATTCCTGCTGTAGCTGTTTCTTTGAACCTGTAATCATAAAAATTGGTTGGTCATCTCATACGATGTATAGTAATAATATAGTGAATTTTCAAGTGTCTACGACAAATTCAAATGCCTGTACAAAAAAATCTGGAACCTTATTGAATGCACCACGTATATATATATATATATATATATATATATATATATATATATATATATATGTGTGTGTGTGTGTGTGTGTGTGTGTATGTATGTGTGTGTGTTTATGTGCGTGTGCGTGCATGAGATTGCACTGTGTGCATATGTTCATTAAAAAAATACATTTCAGGAGATTTGGGCATGAATATCACTTGTAAATAAAAATCTAATTGTTAATTTAATTGTTGATTTTATCAAATTAATCTTTATTTTTCGTAACGGTTCTACACCATATATATATATATATATATATGTGTGTGTGTGTGTGTGTGTGTGTGTGTGTGTGTGTGTGGCCAGATGTTATCAATATGATTTGTTACCACCTCCCGCGTATATATATATATATATATACATATATATAGTCAGATATTATTCTTGACCTTATCGATCATGCACATATGCATATGTGATAAACAGTATATATAATGATAAGTGTAAATATGATGACATATATGAGTGAAAATATAAAATTAATTGAACTTGTAAATTCAATTGTTAATTTCAACAAAGAATTTTCAATTTTTTCGTTAGTTTCCGTAACGACACACACACATACACATATATATGTGCGTGTGCATCTGTGATTTGTAGGTGTGTCAGTGTGTGTCCGTCTATATGTTTCTGTGTGTTTCTGTATCTGTATTTGTGTGAATGCTTGATATCATTGGATTATTTTGTTCCCATATGTCTATTTACACTTTTTGTCTCTGTTTTTCTTCTATTATCTAATGAGTTTCCCACGTTCATTCCTACGTGATTATATCAGATTTTAATTCTTTTTAAATTTTTTTTTCTCCTGTCAATTTAAGAGATTTGACAGATTGAAGCGAGATTTAGAAAGCCTGTAAGTTAATGAAGCCTTCTTAAGCTTATTGAATAATCTAAATCAAAAATCATTTCAATATTTTTCTTTTGTTATTCTATATTTCTTTCTTTTTTTATTTACTAAATTTCATTGCCCACTCCAAAGTTTTCATGTGTACCATACAACATATTCGTTGGAATTTAATCAAAAAGAGACGGCTTTAAAATTACCAGAATTTGATTGATGTATTTTTTTGTCAATTTCACTTTTTTTTTATCCTGGCAATGTAGGAGGTTTCATCTTTGATTGATGCTAAGCGAAATATTTAAAAATATTAATCGGTTGACGGGAAAAGTTTCCAAGATCAACTTATCTTTCCTTAGTCCATTAACTCTACGAAGAACGAAGTGATCGCAATCAAATTTAAGATACAAAAAGGACACGCATCACTTTTCCCAAAAAATATATTCATATGGAAGAGGTTTGTCTTGGAGGTAGTGGCTACTTGGGCACAATTCATTTGTTAAATATATACAGAAAATGTAACTAAATAGAAAATAGCGAATAGGTAGATAATGCATAGATAAACTGGTGGCGTTAAAAGACAATATCGTTGGAAATTGATACTGTAACCTGTGTTTAAACCCTGAACAAGGCTGTTTATATTTCACATAGCACTTATCAGTTTATTAAATTTATAAATCCGACTTCCTCCACCCTTAGCTATGGACAATTAGTAAGGTAGACTACGATCTTTAATCTTTCTTCGACAACCGATCTAACAGAAAGAAACCTCTGAACAAAAACTAGCTGTATTATGTATTGACCCTGTAACGTATTCTACTCACAGCGGAAGGGTTGTGTATATATATAAACAAGTCTCATTTTTAAAAGATAAAACGTTAATCTTCTGCTAAACAAAATGTATCAGGGTTTTATTATTACTAGACGAATATTATACAATCAAGGAGCGAGCTTAGTATTACGCTTACCTTCGTAATGAATCGGTGACCGGAGTTCAAATCTTCGACAAAATTACTTGCGCTCTGTTTTGCATTAATGCCATTGGGAAGAGCAAGAATCCAACTGTTCTTACAGCTATGAGAAAATTGAAGGGCAGATCGGGCTCTTTAGCCTTGGTTGAGAAGCCATTCAAGGAGAAATGATCTTCTAAATTCAAAGTTGCCCTACTCCGCTTAAAAATAGACCATGTTTCACATCCGTCTTGTTGCGCAATGGTTTGGATTGGTTCAATCATATTTACCAAGCCCTCCGCTCGGGCAAGATATGACACAAGGTCAGTTTTTAAGCGGAGTTTAACAGGTTTGAATTCAGAATATTCCTTCTCCTAGACTTGTTGCCTTACCAAGGCTGAAGAACCCAGTCTGTCCTACTATTTACCCATAGCTGGAGGGAGAATAATTGGATTCATACATTTTCCAAAGGTATTAGTACTATGTGAAATGCAATCAGATTGTTCAAATCCTGGACGAGACTGATTGCATTTCACGTATCCATTTCCTACGAAGATAATCATTACACCACGGTTTTATGGCGCATCAATCTTTGTAGGTTCTTAATCACAAATCCATTTTTATACATATAAAAAGTTCTATATTAAAAAATTCAGTTTACACAGGTTCAATTATATTTTAAATACTTCAGTTTATCATCCAAAAACATTTCTATTTAACAATTCCATTCTGCAGAAGTACACAGTTTCAATGTCAAAAAA
Source organism: Sepioteuthis lessoniana (assembly GCA_963585895.1). Lineage (NCBI taxonomy): Eukaryota > Metazoa > Mollusca > Cephalopoda > Myopsida > Loliginidae > Sepioteuthis > Sepioteuthis lessoniana. The sequence continues at coordinate 103,585,281 of OY757912.1, forward strand.
ACAATTCTATTTCAAACAATGTATCTCCTCGCAGTCACCTGCTAAAATTCCGAAGTAGTCTGTTTCTCCATCCGGTGAGTAGAAAATTACGTGCTTAGAACTTTTATAGATTTAATGAGAGAAAACGGTTTCAAGCTGGCAAAAGAAAGAAGCAGAAGATACCACACACAAACTATGATGGACGTGGACTATGCCGATGACATAGTGCTTCATGTAAATTCCCCCACCCAAGCTAAATTCCTGCTGCATAGTCTGGAACGAGCGGCAGGTGGCGTAGTTTTCAATGTCAAAACAGAAAAAAAATACGGATATAGAGGTGAAATCTCTTCGCAAGAGGATGGTCTTCATAAACACTTGGACAAGTTCACCTACCTCGGAAACAGCGTCTCATCAACCGAGAATGACATCAACATGCAATTAGCAAAGGTATGGACATTTCTCAATAGGCTATCGGTCATATGGCACTGAGACCTGACCGATAAAATTAAAATCAGTTTTTCCAAGCAGCGGTCGTGTCAATGCTGCTATATAGATGCACCACATGGACGCTAACACAAGGTACGGAGAAAAAAACTTGACAGCAATTACACAAGTATGCTGTGACCCGTATTGAACAAGTCCTAAAAACGACAAACCACAAAATAGCTGCTGTACGGCCCTCTACCACCCATCACGAACACTATCCAAGATAGACGAACCAGACATGCGAAACACTGCTGCAAAAATAAGGATGAACTCATAAGCGATGAGCTCCTGTGGACCCCTTCACATGGACGAGCAAAGGTTGGGCTTCCAGCAAGATCCTATATACAACAGCTCAGTACCGATACAGGAAGCGGCCTGGAAGACCTTCCGAGATCAATGAACGATAGCTACGGGTGTTGAGAGAGGGTTAGGGAGATCCGTGCAAGCATTGTGTCATGATGATGATGATTTGGAACCACTCACTTTAGCATAAGCATGCAGTTTCAATGTCAAAAACTGTTCCATTTTTTAAAAAATTCATTTTAGCATAAGTACAAAGTTTACTTCTATTTGACCTATAGATGGGACCTTATCAGGTGCTACTACTTAAAGCCAGAATGGACCTGGGAGCGATGTCAATGAAGGGGTACTCTGCATTCACGAAAACTCCAGAATTACTAGAACCTTACCATCAGACCGCCCAGTGTCATATCTAGGATACTCTTTCGGGGAGTCTTACCTCTCTGCAGAGAAACAGTTGTTATATTCTAGAACCCCAGCAATATACAGATTTGAATGTAAAACCAGTTTTATTTCAAACTATCCCGTTTAGCATGTGCATAGTTTAAATGTCAAAACAGTCCTATTTCAAACCATTCGATTTTGCATAAGTGCACAGTTTAGTTCTATTGTAAACATAGATAAGGCCCAGTCAGGTGCTAACATTCCGAGCCAAAGATGAACTGGGAGCGATGGCAATAAGTTGATTCTCTCTATTCCCCCAAATTATTACTGGAGCATAACTAGAGCCTCAGCATCAGAATGTTTAGAATCATGTCCAATAAACTCCTTCGAGGAGTCTTACTCATCTGCAGAGATGCTGGCGGTGTATTCTACAACCCCCAACTGACTGGGCAAGCAGAATGGTTAGTTAAATAAGAACATAATACAATCAAAACGGACTTAATGTAGTATTATTCATTGCCAAAAGCAAAGGTGGAATCTTGTAATAAAAATGTATATTCAAGGGCTGTACTTAACTTTGGTAAAAAAATAAGTTAATATTTTTTAATTACAATGGTTTAATGCTGCAAAGCTTTGTAATTCTTCATCCATAAATACCCACTTGAGTCGTTCTTTTTCACAAGGAATTATAAAGTAAAAGTATCTAGTGAGTAGAGTGTTCGTCAATTGTCCGGGAGACATGGATTCAATCCCAGTTCACGTCATACCAAAGACTTTTAAAATGGTACTTGATACCTCCTTGCTTAACACTCAGCATTATAAGGTACGTATCAAGGGTAAAATGGAGTAATCCTGGGAAGGAATTAGCGCTCTTCCCTACATCTCAATGTAGTTGTTATTGAAAAGGAAGCCTTTTGATCACCCTCTACTACGGTCGCCAACTTTACGTTTTACTAATCTTTGGTTTAGAAAACAGTTATTTTTAGTTAAAATATTCTTAGCAGTAAATATATTTTAGGGGCATATTGAACATATGTACAGAAGGATTTATTCCGTAAAAATATGCAATTTAGACACACTTGTGAAAGACTAGGGAAAGAAAGAAAACTCTGTGGGCAAATCATAGTGTCCGCTGGGCAGTGTAGACTCGGAGTTTGGCTAGTCGGTACAAATAAGAACACTATTAATTCAAAATCAACCGGTGAGAGAAGCAACTCCAAACGTAAAAGCCCAACTTGCTAAAAAATGGGAACTCTATCAAAGACAGAGTGTAGAAGCGGACAGAAAACGTCTCCAGAATTATTTACACAATTTAAGCCAGCGAAAATTGTACGCAAACTTCTGGAGTATCAAATATTTTTTTGTCCATTGGTCCCAGTGTTGTTAATTGTAACTTCTTACGTCAAGAGAAAATAGTTCCAAATGAGACGGTAAGAATGTAAAAAATGATAATTATTTATGTCTATCGTCTAATGTAGACAACAAATTATTTTAAAGATGAAGAACCGTAAATTAGAAATTTAAAAATACGAATGCCCATGTAATTGTTTCCAAATGTTAACTCCTGCTATTCATTAATGATATGTACAACTGATTCTTGGCAAATGACTGCAGAATCTGTTTGTTCGATGTTTTCGTTGTTATATAGAGTTCCATCTCTTATTTTTAAATCTGAGTTTTCTTTCTTTCTTTCTTTCTTTCTTTCTTTCTTTCTTTTTTCTTTCATTCTTTCGCAGTTGTTTGTTTGTTCTCAGGCTTTTTTTTGTGCCTTATAAATGCAACCAAATCCCGGATCATTATCTTCATAACTGCATTCGTAATCTTCCGGCAGATCCCGGTCTGTGGCGTCATCCATAATTAAGTTTCGGGACATGATTAATCAGCGCGAAATTTTGGATCAAGATCAAATTTTTTCCTAATCATTAAAATCCATGTTTTTTGTTTTTTTTCCTTTTTTATGTTCATTTTTAATTTTTATTTATTTTCTTATTCTTATTACACATTCCAAAACCCGAGCCAATGTCGAACACTTATTAGTACTCATCTTATACAATTAGATGAAAATATCGTGATTTTTTTAATTGGACATGATTAACTTTCAATTTTCGAAATCAGAACTTTAAGATTCTCAATTTCATGTCCTATTCTGGTATTTCTTTTTCTTGTAATGTTCCTTTAGGATCGTGAAGAAAATAAACAACATTTCTCATGTTTTCAGCTAAAACAGACCCATTTTTCTCATATTATTCATAAAACTAAAAATGATATAGTTATCTACGTACAAAAATGACTAATCATTTCTTTCTTTCTTTCTTTCACACACACACACACACACACACACACACACATATATATATATATATATATATCCGTTGAACGCATGTATGTAAACAATAGTAATTGAGTCAACCAGGTTTCGATCCCGGCTCCGGGAAGCTAATATGTCTAGCCACACTGATGAGTTCTGATAGAACGAAACAGATCTGTCTGTGGATGACTATATATATATATATATATATATATATATATAGTAAAAATGTTACTGTTTCATTACAACTGTACCTGCCAAATGGAAAATATGTGAGGAAGAAATAGATTACATTACTTTCCTATAATAAATACCGTAGTTAGAATATGTTCAATTGCTGGGACTTAAAATCTACCAACTGTGTCGTCGTCAGGAAAGTAAGACCCGCTAAAAGGAGTTTCCTGGGTATGACACTAAACATCATTTGATAGTAAGACTCCAATTTCGAGGATCTGCAGAGTGTGGAGTACTCCTAAAATCGTGCTAACAGTAGGAGTATCGGATTGTTTCCAGCTGAATAAATATGTTCAAGAATTATTCACTCAAGATAGGACCGAGTGAAGAAAACCACTACGCTAAAATTATGAATATGAACATACAATTAAAATGATTCCCAAATCTTTAGGCATGAAATAACACTAGGCCTGTTGACATGCCGTTAAAATCGATGAATCATTAAAGCATGCAATCAACTCAAACATTGCTTTGATAAAGATCAAAGCGCTGTGCCTAGAAACTGTATCCTATGACTTCTAAAATGGTATAGCTTATTGGATGTTCACTATCAGAGGATCCCGTCGTGAGATAATCACTGATCACTATCGGTGGTAATAAATGATCGAAGAAAAAATGAAAATATCGTCGGATCATCCCAGCAAGGATCGAGAGAATAAAACTACTTCTGCAGCATGTAAAGTTAATCAAAGTAAGCGAAGAAATTCGTCAAAACACGCAGAGCATTGATGGAATATTGCGTATCGGGTGGCGAAGCAGCTAGTCAGTCAGAACTACCACGAGAAGAAATATAATGGACTAATTACAATTTATATTTTGGGTTTGGTTTGTTAGTTTAATGACATATAAGATTTCATAAGTTATTTAATGCTAAAGCCATCCTTATCGAAACACCATTGGTACAATCTAATTCATACCTGGAAGTATAAGTGGGTTTATACCTTTCGTAAGACTATCAGACTGAACGTTAACTTAAAAGCGTGACTGGTATTCGAACTTCCTTACTGCGATGATTGGGCTCACCTTTTTGGTCTATTCCTGTTGTAGTACCTGCGTGTGTCACAGAGCATTTTTTAAGATGTTATTTAAAATGATTTTGAACAATATCTATCAATTGGCTCTTAGATAATGTATGTTACAACTCATTCTGAAGTGTTTACTAGAAAAAATCATTACGAAGTTACATTCCTGTACAGTATATAATTGGTGGCTATAAATATTACGTGAATACTTGATATGACATCTTAACTTTCTCAGTCATGAATCAAGGTGTGGGTGGGGAGCAATTAAGACTGGATTTTGGAGACTTCTCAACCTGATGTCTCAATTGTCTGCCTGTTGTTTTTTGATAATAATCGCGGCTCGGGTTTTCAATAACGGTGAAAAAAGGGAAAACTTGAATGGTGGGTACCCCCAAGGTATAGCCGGAGGAATGAGAAAAGTCTATGCCCATGATTAAAATAAAGCTAAAGTTCGAAATTGCCGGAACGTTACCGAGTATGATAATAGGCAACAAAAAAAAATAGAAATTACGGCAACGAAAATGTAGTCAGTATACAAATAGCAAATTAGTATAGTAGTCTGCAATGCATAAAAAAATAATATTTTTACAAAACTGGTAGCTCGTGTCGAGAAATAAAGGAATTTCGTGTATTGTACCAATTCCCAAATCTGATTTCTTTCGCAATTACAATTCCAGTTTGAGATTTACATCGATGTTGGCATCAGGAATCAGGTTTTTAGATGGTTCTATACATACTTCTGACATAATAATATTATTCTTTTATCTTTGACTTTTAAGACATATACCCAAATTGCGTGAGACTATATAATGATTTTGTGATATCAATGATTCTTGAAAATAAACATTTTCAATAGAGCCTCCAACTCTTATCACTGCATGTTTCTAATTGGTAATATATAATTTTAGTGTCACGCAAACTTTTCAGGACATCTATGATATATATATATATATATATATATATATATATATATATATATATATATATATATATAATAGAAAAAACATAACTTGCCAGTTTTTATGTGTGAAGAAAGTAAAATACTAATATTATCATATTGCATATTTATATGCAAGAACAGCCGTAAATCTTGTGAGATTATGCATCTGCTATTATGTATTGACGCAGGCCTAAACAAGATCATATGGAACACCAGTAGTTGCCCATGAAACAATCTACTTGCATCATGGAACTTTTTTTGTCCAAAGATGCTGTATAATTTAACATAAATTTCAGCGCAAGTATTACCATGGTGAGAGTTGCGTCGGCTTAACGGATTCCATTTGGTTGTTTTAAATGAAATATTCTAATTCTTCAAGACATTTTATCCTAACAATGACAGAGAACTCGGTCTACCCAATTATTTTTCTCATAAACAGGTTGAGAAAAATCATTGCAAACATTTTGGAGGAGCATGAACATCGCGGATTTCAATTGAAGACACCAAATCCTTCTTCAACGATAAAACTAATTCCCCTCGCTTTAGTAAGTATTTTATTAAAACTGCATTAGAACTTAAGATATAAAGAATTTTCCGTGTATTGGTTTATATTCATGACAAATACTGTATGAGCATGAATTTATACAACCTTTGTGCTACTAGCAGGATAACACAAGGTACATTTTTCCAAGCGGGATAAAACTGGATTGAATTCATTGTTTTACTTCTCATGGACTTATTGCTGTAACAAGGCTAAAGAAACAAGTCTAACCTACTCTTCAATCATGGATGGGATTTGGGAGGAAAGATGGATTCATAGAGTCCTCAATGATATCAGCACAAGAAGCCTGGTCCTTGATCTAATCACATGTCACCGATTACATTTCCTATGTTGATAACCGTTCCGCTAATAGTGTATCAGTAGATGTATCTATATTTAGATGATGGTGGAAGAAAAAAAAGATTTGATATTAACTATCCCATTTTTTTACAGAATGAGTTTTTGGATAACTCTGTATTGTGACTATGTAATATGTGCCGGTTTAAGCTAGTAATCCTATTTACCAACCCCTCCGCAATTTTTAAGCAGAGTTTGACAGGTTGGAATGCAGAGTTTTCCTTCTCCTAGACTAGTTGCCTCACCAAGGCTGAAGAACCCAGTCTGTTCTACTACCAACCCATAGCTGGATGGAGAATAATTGGATTCATACCTTTTCCAAGCGTATTAGTGCTATGTGAAATGCAATCAGTCTCTTCCAGGATGTGAACTCGAGTCGTCGTCTTCATAACGATAACCATTACACCACAGGCACCTCGGGTTTGAACTTGTAATAATAAGCAATTCTAACTGCTGGAGAGAGTCAACATGAAGTAGTTGTAAGAGTCATTCACAATTATATCCTAGTAAGTGAGTTTGAACTTCAGTCATCTTACTGCTTTCACTTCCACTAGTCCTATTGAGAAAAATATACTCTTCTTTATCCCTCAGCTGAAATAGTAAAAGTACTTTTCTACAAGCATGACTTTGGTATTAAATTACCCACAGAAGCTGATATGCCATTAAACAAACAAACCAAACCAAACCAAACCAATTTTCTACAAAGGTGTCTGTTATTAATTAACCCTACAAATTTGATATGCCGTTAAACAAAACACCCTCCAAAATCAAACAAGTTGGTGGGTTGACATCAATCTTGATACCTAATTTCCCCAACAAATATATTCTAGTGTAACGTCTCGCCAAGCTATATCATTTACAGCATACGAATTGTTCGTAAAAAGAATTACATTTTAAGTGACATATAACATTTCCTTATTTCATGCACTTTTGCAGTTTATTCGATCAGTTTTGGATACGAATACTTGAAACCATGTAACTACTTGAAAATGGCTGCCTTTAGCATTACACATTCCAGTAAGTTTTGATGAGCCGTAAAACGAACCAATCGACATTGTTTACAGAAGCCAAATATATTGAAGGAAATGGAAGTGAAAAATGCAAGCGGTGCATTTTAAGTGATATCTTACATTACATTACATTACTTGTTGAACGATTATTATATTGTTTATTGAAATGTTTTCATCTCTAAAAGATTCAGAAAAGCTACGAACAAGTGGCATGAGCAAATCCCCTGTCGCCATCTCCAGTGGACTGCGTTTATCGCAGAACTTGCTATCAGACATCAATTCTCTTATCTTGGTTTCATTATGAATTCTTGCTTTCAGTTTTGCATCACTTTTCTCGGTACCCAAGCTTTCCTGTAGTCACTGACATTGACAATCATCATGTACCATTCCTTTTTCACTTTGTCAACAAGGCAAAGTTTATGTGAAGAGATTAAAAGAAAGATTCCTTCTGTGTATGCCAGTGGGATATTTTGTACATTGATTCCGATCCAGCATAGATGTTTATTTTTTCTTTTCTAATCTAAGACACACACTTCATACCTGTAGCAAAATATTTGAGGTGCTATGCTTTGTAAATATTCTTTTCTCGGAAAACCTCAAACTATCCTGTGTTGATGTTATGTGAAATGAATATATAATATTTTATCTAATACGCTGATCACGTAGTCGGTTGAGCCTATAATAGACCGATTGCATCCCTTGAAAATAAATAATATACTCTCATGAAAAGGTGTCCAGAATATGACACGAGAATACATTATGTGGTAAGTCGTGGCTAGCGTAACGGTTATCCCCAGAAGAAAATTAATTAGTGACCTGAGTTCGAATCGCTTTACACAAATTCGTTTGGTAAATGAATAAATTCGTAAGTTCTGACCTCGACTATGAGTAAATTGAAGATTTAGTTGAGCAAACATTCTCGAAGGAAATATTGAATTCCAGAAGAATCGGGGGTGTCCTAGTGGTGTAATGGTTAAAGAAATGGATTCTGGAATCATAGTAAGTAAGTTCGTACTCCAGTCGCGCTATTACGTTCACTTTGGAACTAATACCTGTGGGCTAGGTATGAACCCCTTTATCCTTCCGTCTATGGGTTAAATAGTACTGTTCTTAAAGAATGGATTTGGCATTAAACAACGTACAAAGGTTAATATGCAATTAAACAAAGAAACCGAACCAAACCAAACCAGAATAATTAGATAAAGCTATAATCTCTACAGATGATATTGGTTATTGAACACTTAAAAATGTATTTGCAAATTATCAGTATTAGATAGAAATATCTCAAGTCAAATAATATCGTTAAAAAATCTGTATTTGACAAACATTATCTAAATATATATGTGTGAAAAAATATTATTTTAATTATTACGTAAAATCCTATTATTGTGTGCAAACAAATAATTATTTACTAGTAATAGTCACTTGAAAAAATTCAATTCCGTTTAAAACAGTAATTCTCAATGTGGAGCGATGTCTTACCGGTAGGGCATAGTAATATTTTGGTGGGCAAGTAATATTTTGGTAAGGCATGTTTAGAGATAAATTTAATGAATATGTAAGAACTTAGTATCACAGAGGACATCAGAATTTTGCAAATACCATAGTGGGCTATGACACAAAACCACTGGTCGAAACTATTAAGAATTAAGAAAATTTTGTTTGCTTGTTTGGGTTTTATGGCATATCAACATGTGTAGGTTATTTAATGCCAAATCCATTTTTATACAAATAAACAGTTCTATTTAAAACAAGTCAGTTTACCAAAGGTACACAGTTTAATTGTCAAAAACATTTCTATTTCAAGCTATTCAGTTCCGTCAGACTGTTCTAATTCAAACAATCTAGTTTAGTATAACTATAGTTTTGTTTACACACTGTTAAATGTAAAATAGTTCTATTTCAAACAATTCAATTTAGCGTAGTACAGTTTCAAAGTCAAAAACATTTCTGTTTCAAGCAATTCAGTTAAGAATAAATACACAGTTTAGTCCTATTTGAGCCATAGATAGGACCTTATCAGGTGCTACCACTCCGGGCAATTGTGTACACGGGAGCAATGGCAAGGAAGGGGTGCCCCGCGTCCCCCAAAGTTCCAACATGACTTGAACGACACCATCAGATTGTTTTGTGTCATATCCAGTATTCCACAACCCCAGCCGACGGGGCAACATTAAGAATAGTTACTTGACACCATAAAATATCATCATTAGTAACTTACAAATGATCCTTTAAAATATTAAAATTCTAAATTAAACTTTGGAAACATCTGGACTCCCTCATTCTTCTTGCTATGAGTTAAATAGTACCGCTACCGTTCTTCTAATTGAATTGTTTTCGCATTAATTAACCTGGGAGTTGGAGATAACATTAAAGAAAGCTATCAAAAAGACTGATTTATGCACAAGATATATCAGCCTGTGTTAAGATACAGTAAAACCAGCAAATCAACCATAATAGGTTTTGTTCCGTTTCTTTATTTAATTGCATATCAACCTTTGTGGGTTGTTTAATGCCAAAGCCATTCCCTTAGAAGAACAGTAAGTAAAGTAAAGTTAACGACCGTAGTCGAGGGCTACCCGAAAGCTCCCTTTTCAATAGCTACTACACCAAGGTGTAGGGGACAGCGCTACTTTTTTTCCTGGATTGCTCCACTTTACCCTAGAAACGAACCTTATAATGCTGAGTGATAAGTAAAGAGGTATCAAGTACCACTTTTTGAGTATTTTCTATGACTCAACCTGGCGATTGAACCCTGGTCTCATGGGTCATTTGCGAACCTAAGGGTATTTGACCGAAAGTTAACGTAATAGCGCCACTGGAGTTCGAACTCGCTTCCTATGATTCCGCAGTCCATCGCTTTACCCATTACACCACAAGGATACCCCCTCAACCATAATAATTGACTTCCATATAAAGAAAATCACTAAAACAGATTTTATTTTCTGCATTGGAGAATATATATATATATATATATATATATATATATATATATATATATATATATATATATATGTCCGATAAGATACAGTTGATGGGGATAATTTTAAGGAATATACAAAATAATAAGATTCTGGGGAAGCTGGAGTAGAACCCAAATAGATAGATAGATAGATAGACGAGTTGCATGGTGATGAAAGATTAAGCACCTGTTCGGTAAATTGGGTTATGATTTCCAAAACAAAGGAACCGAAGTGATATATAAGGGCTTCTTTAAAGAACGTTTCCCTTCTGTGAAACGAACTACCGCCGGTGGACAACAGAGACTGACAAGAAGAAGGTATTTGCAATATAAAGGCTTCCAAGCAATATATCTGAATAAACTCACAAAGCAAAACATGATAGAACTCAAGGCAGCGTAAAACCAGAGTTCCCTTCTGTTGTATTATATGATTCCACTGCTGCAGGAAAACCTTATCCGTCCCAGGTGGGCGTCATTGGCTATCGTATAATCTGTTTCAGACCTGCGACAAAACCCTGCTAAAAGATTCCAACTGAATCCAAGCAATGATGCTAAATAGATAGATAGATAGATAAAAAAAATGGTCAGAGATAGATAGATAGATAGATAGATAGATAGATGTTTTTAATTCAGCACCATGTTATGCCTGTATTGAAAGAGTTTAAATTTGAATGGCATTGGTTAAGTTTGTACTGTGTTTCACAGCATGAATACGTACATTGTGTCATGTTCTAATATATATGCAGATAAGAGGTAACGCTTTTTAATATTCCCACTGCTTCGCAGTGATACAAGTAAAAATGGATTCAAAATCATGAAGAACTCTTGGAATGTTTCTTTGATTCAACGAACGTCAATCCGATATAGGACTTTTTTAATATTAAGAAAATAAATTGCTACAAATTAAAATACCCACCATATATCATCTGAAAGAAATATTGGATTGCCTACGTTGTGCGTCCAAACATTTGTAACAACAGTTACTTGACAACACCATAGCAATATAACCTAGTACAAAGATGACATCAAAACCTCAGTCACTTTATTTATTGCATGACATAGAAGTAAGAATCTGTCTCGCTCATCTGAGGAAAGACGTCTGTCGGCAGCAAACTTCGTTCTCATTGAAGAAGAACACACAGTACATATGCAAATAGTTATATACCAATAACAGGTAAAGGAAATCTGAAACCATATCTCTAAAAAAAAAACTGCTATAAACGACTTTTCATCATACACAACTTTATTTCCACTTTTTGTGTCTAATTTCCTGAGACGCTCTCTTTTCTTGTTGGGTGTCTTTGATTTATAAATGGCATATTAACTTTCTTGGGTTATTCAATACCAAATCGATCCTTCAAGAAGAACAGTAGAGGTACTATTAACCCATAACAAGGAGGATAAAGGGGGCTCATACTTTTCCCAAGTGTATTTGTCCGAAATTAAATTCAATAGCGTGACTGGAGTTCGAACTCGCTTACTACGATTCCGTAGTCTAGTGCGTTAACCATTTCACCACGATCACCACACTCGGTTTTGTTTGGGTTGGGTTGGGTTGGGTTGGATTAATGGCATACCGACCACTGTTGATTATCTAATGCCAAAATCTTTTTTTCCTTATATTTTAGGTATATGATTTGTAAACATCTTTTGTTGATACACACAAGTAAATGTTCAAACAATTCTATTTCTCACAATTTAATTTAGCTGAAGTCCTTTGTTTTCACAGTTTAAATGCCAAAAACTTCTATTTGATCCATTGATATTAGGTGCCACAACTCAGGGTCAGAGTAGACTTGGGAGCAATGGCAATAAAAGTGTACTCCACATTCCCCGAAGTTCCGACATTACTGAAAATTCACCATCAGATTGGTTACTGTCAAATCCAGGACACTGGTTGTTGGGGTCTTATACGTTTGCAGAGAAGCAGTCGACGAATTCTACCCCTCCAGCCGACTGGGTTCGTTACTGTTCATTTTGCTCCAGTAAATAAATCTGTTAAGTCGTACTTATATGATTTTTATGTTAACATTTGCATTGAAGCTAATTTTTCGCCAAGTAATATTATTACAAGTGTTATTTGGACAATTTTGATTCAGTAAGTAAAGAGAAATCCATGCAAAAACCTTACAATAGCAATGCTTTTCAAATAAAAAAGCAGTTTGTTACAAATTATTTTTCCAATATCGAATAGTATTCATTTGATATTTTGCAATAAAGGATACTATTTTTCAAAGGACCTTATTTCCATAATTCTGGTGAGGATAGGCCTTCAGAGTTTAAACAAATATTGAGTGTAATTATTCATAGTTTTTATCTACGATGGACATTTAGCTGAACATAGTTTTATATGTATATGTATGTAATAAATATTACTAAATGAATACTTAAAAGAAAAGTACTTTACAAATACCTATTTCGAGAAAATACGATAACTTGGGTGAAAGCATCCGAAACATCAGTACTGTAATCATCGTGTTGTACAGATGGATTATTATTCGTTTTAGTTTTCAAATTAGCAAGGATTAGCGCAGGCAAAAATCTTGCGACGATGTGATATTTTTGCAAGCTTGCAGTCACATTCATACAAAAATCAGATAACTAACAAAAAGATATTATTGTACTGTCCGAATGGGATATGTGTATGTGACGTAATCAAGCTAGTTTACGATGGGACCATTTTTTATCTATTCAGAGAAAAGTACTTTGTAATAATGAACATTTTCTACGAAATATATTTTTAAGCATAATACACTTCTAAGCCGATGCACTCGATTCAGGTGTGCAATATATCAAACATTACCTTTTGAAATAAAAAAAATTACTAATAACCCGTCAACCTTGGACATACTGATACATCTTTGTGAATACACACACTCACACACTCACACACACACACACACACACACACACACACACACACACACACACACACACACACATAGACCAAGTTCTGATGACCCTTTTGTGTGTGTGTATATATATATATATATATAGTCATCATATATATATAGTCATCATAACTAGCTGATTTTTTGGTGGCAACTCACAGTCACTTTTTCAAAAACTTATTAACATTTCATTTTTAATTTTAATTTTAATTTAATGTGTACTTGAGGCCTTTAAAAAATTGAGAGGTCTGAAACAAAGCTAAAATCGGAGAGACGTTTAGAATTACCCTCGTATATGCATGATTTGGTAATTTATATTTGTTGTCAACGAAAAAAGGTGAAGGTTTTATGAACAATTGTTCGGAATTTTATGAAAAAATGATTATCGATCGCAGTAACTGATTATATGTGCTGATCAATACATATATACAAGTTAGGAATAATAACTCTATCAACAATATCTTTAACCCTGTTCATACGGTACCCATTTTGCATTGTCATTCAGAGTGCGGCAATAATATTCTCTCTCTGTCTTTCTTTCTCTCTCTCTCTCTCTCTTTCTCTCTCTCTCTCTCTCTCTCTATATATATATATATATATATATATATATATATATATATATATATAAGTAATATTCAGTCAGCGTCTGAAGACAATGGGTGTGGATTAATCTTGTGTAGTATATTTGAGGAATTATACATAAATCTATGGGAGTGCTCGATGTATGGGTATTGTTATATATTTCCTATCCAGTCTTCACCGAAATAAATTTATTATGACAATTTAACCAGGTTTGACTTTTCTCCTAATTACATTATATAATTTTACATTTGTTAAGAGGTTAGTAATTCCTACGTGAGTTGTTAATAGTAGATATTTTTCTTTCCCTAAATCATTTTACTCCTATATTACATATTTTTACTTATCTCCTTCATTGGGTTTAAAAGTTTGTTTGCCATCACATAAAATAAGTGGAAAGGAAAGAGAAGTCAAAAATTGATACTTCTTGATACAGGAATTGAAAATCATTTGTCAGGAAAAACACATGTTCAGATGTTTACTTAATAAAAAAAATAAAAAATAAAAAAGTAAATGGAATTCGGGTTAGGGAGATAGGGTGATCTGAATTTTGTGTTTTCTTTTCTAAATCATCATTAGAAATTTTTCATTATTTCTACGTCTAAAGATGCACATGTAAGATTCTTTTTTTAATATATAGGTCTGCTGAAGTAAAAATTACAAAAAATATGAGTATTTTTAAAAAGTATAAATAATTTGTAATTTCTTTTCATATATATATATATATATATATATATATATATATATATATATATATATATATATATATATATATATATATATATATATATAGTTGGAACCCGCTTTCTGCGATGTTACAGTCAATACTTTAGTCACTACACAACAAGAACTCCTCTAATATATATATATATATATATATATATATATATATATATATATATATATATATATATATATATATATATATATATATATATATATATATATATATATATTAGAGGAGTTCTTATTGTGTAGTGACTAAAGTATTGACTGTAACATCGCAGAAAGCGGGTTCCAACTAAAGTCGTGCGGTTACTTTCACTTTTGAAATAATTCCCTTGAAAAAGTTATTCATCACAATTATGTCTTAAATAACACTACTACTGTTCTTCTAAAAGGCTTCTAAAATGACTCATAAAAGTTGATTTGATATTAAACAATGAAACCAAACCTAAGATATTTTATTACTTCCAAATAATTTACAATACTTTTGTATTTATGACATTATCTGCCATCGGTATGTAATAGTGCACAATGTCACTATATCTTGGAAGTAAGGGTGAAATAGATTACCCTTCATATATATATATATATATATATATATATATATATATATATATATATATATATATATATATATATATATATGAGAGTGTGATGTTCTTAGTTTAATGGCATATAAAGCTTTCTGAGGTTTAAAATGCCAAAGCCGTTCTTATAGGAGAACAGAGGTGGTAATATTTAACACATACTTAAGGGAACAGAGGGGTTCATAAATTTCCCATACGGATAAGGGGAAAAGAGAGAGAGAGAAAGAAAGAAAGAAAGACAGAAAGAAAGAATGATGATAGGAAAAGCAGAATTAGTGAGATTTAAGGGTCTACCAATCGAAGAAGAAAGAAAGCGAATGTGACAATTATATAGAAAGATAATTTTTTTATGGAGGTGCCCGTGGTGTAATGGTTATCGTTGTTGGTAATGGACACGGCAACACGAGTTCAAATTCTGGATGAGGCTGATTGTATTTCACATAGCACTAATACCCTTGGGTAAGGGTATTAGTGCTATATGAAATTAGTGCTATATGAAATTAGTGCTATAATTATCTAATTATTCTCCCTCCAACTATGGGTAAATAGTAGGGCAGACTGAATTCTACAACAACTAGTCTAGGAAAAGGAAAACTCTGAATTCAAACCTGTGAAACTCCGCTTGAAAACTGACCTTGTGTCACATCCTGCCCGAGCGGAAGGGGTTGGTAAATATGGATAGATGATTCTTTTGCTTGAGAAAAAAATGGGTGCAACAAGTCATCAATATAATTGTTAGGTTTGGCTTCTTTATTTTATGGCATATCAACCTTTGTAGGTTATTTAAGGCCAAAGCCATTCTCCTAGAAGAGTAGAGGTACTTTTTAACCCTTAGCTGGGAGGATAAGGAGGTTCGTACCTTTCCCAAGGGTATTTGCCCGAAAGTGAACGCAATAGCGCGACTGGGGTACGAACTCGCTTACTACGATTCCGCAGTCCATCGCTTTAACTATACACCACGAGGACACACCCAATAAAATTGTGTACTAACTTATTATCATACGTGGTCTATTAAAAAATGCTCCACATTTCAGATATTTCAAAGCAAATTTGCTTACTGGAAATTGCCCTATTTTTTTTTTTTTTTTTGCTTGTTTGTTTGTTTGTTTTTTTTTGGTTTTTTTAATTTACGATTGAATTACTCATTGATAAGAAAAGTTCGACACCGTTTTTTAATATTTCATGAACCTGAAAACCGCTTTCTCCCAGGAACAGGAATATATTGTTCTGCTGAATGATAGTCGCTATTAAAGGAATATTATCGTGAGAACATTGGAAAAGAAAAAAAGTTACGCGATTAATTTTTTCAAAAAATCGAAGTCTTATAACGTAAACTCCTGAAAATGATAAGATTATTTACGCTGTGGAGTAGAGTTAAGCTTCGTGAGTTCAAAATGTGTTTTCGTGCTGAGCAAATCATGTTAGTTTTTTTTTTTTAGGATTCTTTTTGTTTGTTTTGTAATCATTTGATGGAGAGAAATAAAGTTAGGTAAGCTTTACTGAAATAAGATTTGCTTTCCAGAAAGCTTTAAGGATTCTTATATCAAAGTTGGTTTAAAGATATTTACTGAATCAAATTTCCGATCTGGTCATCTTTTATCAACTTATATTGTAGAAGTGTTTCTTTGAAATTCTTAATATATCACATGATTCTTTTATATTTAGTTTCATCTGGATGGATAGTGTTTTATGGCATATAACCTTGTTGGTTATTTACTACCATATTATATATATATATATATATATATATATATATATATATATATATATATATATATATATATATATATTTGAAAATTAAACAATATGTGTACTAATGTGTACAATATGTGTACCATATTATATATATATATATATATATTATATATATATATATATATATATATATATATATATATATATATATATATATATATATATATATTTGAAAATTAAACAATATTGAAACTTTAATTATGGAAAAAAATTAGTCACTATCTCACGATAATTTATATACATACATCTCACCTACTTCATTTTATCTCTTTCTCTTTCTCTATGATACAACTTTTTTTTAATTCCCTATCCATCTATCTAAATCACAAATTTCTCTCACACAAAATGATTCAATCTTATTATTTTACACTTTTGATAACCAACCTACAGGTTTCCTTTTGTAATCTATCTATTAATCAATCAATCAATCAATCAATCAATCAATATGTATATATATATATATATATATATATATACATATATATATATATATATATATATATATATATATATATATATACATGTGTGTGTGTGTGTGTACAATTTTTTACTTAAGTTTATTTTAAAATGTACTACAGCTCACTATTCCAGACACATAAATGATTTCAAGCATTGTTATTCAATAGTAATAATTCTATTTAAAATTAATCAAGGATTTATCCAGAATTACATGGGTTCACGTTTGCTATTTAACACTAATTAATTATTTTTATCAAATGATTTTCGTATTTCTATCAAATTCTGATAATTCTATGGAATATTAATCATAAGTTTACTCGCAGATGAATGGTTTCAAGTATTGCTATTTAAAACTGATAATTCTATTTAATACTATTGATTTGTTTGAAGACAGTTTAATGGTTTAAAGTACTGATATTCAGCATTAGCGATTCCGCTTATAAATATTTCTGTTTAATAGATCAGCTTGCACACAGTACTATAATTTCAAATAACGTATAATAATCCCTCGTAAACGATTGATTCGTTCTATTTGGTCCACAGATGGGACCTTAACAGGTATTTCCACTCTGAGCTAAAGTGGATCTGGGATTTATGGCTATTTAGGGGTTCTTCTCATTCCCTAAATTCCAAGACCGGAGCCTCGAAATCAAAGACATTTTATATCATACCCAAGAGACCAAATAGTTTCAAATATTGCGATTCAACATTAATAGGGGGGGTGTCCTCGTGGTGTAATGGTTAAAGCGATGGACTGCGGAATCGTAGTAAGCGAGTTCGTATTCCAGTCGCATTATAACGTTCACTTACGGGCAAATACCCTTGGGAAAGGTATGAACCCCCTTATCCTCCCAGCTATGGGTTAAATAGTAGCACTAGTGTTCTTCGAGGAGAATGGCTTTGGCATTAGATAACCTACAAAGGTTGATATGCCATTAAACAAAGCAACCAACATTAATAATTCTATTTGACATTGATCTTTCGTTTGCACACAGGTTTCAGTTATTCCAGATAGTATTCAATTCAGTTATTCATGATAGTATTTAATAGTGAATATTAGTGTGTACACGGTTAAATGGTTTCAAGTATTGATATTTAACTTTTTTATTTTATTCAATATTAATCATTTTTTTGTGCATATTTGAATTGTTTCAAGTATTGCTGTCTCAGCGTAATTAACCCCCGGCCACCGCCATCTAGCACTTTTAAAATAAAATATGATTGAGGGTTTGTTTGCCACAAGATTAGATTAAAGAATATAGTTGGAACAATCATGTTGGTGCTAGGGCTTAATATGACAAGCCGGTTGATCGGACTGAACTCCCCGACTACCTGTCAAGCTGAGCCAAACCGAATATCGTTTGTTGTATCTCACTTAGTTACTTTCAAGTACTGCTCAGCCATCATAATCCTGTCATGAAGAATTACGAGAAGCCACCTACGGCCAACAGGTGGCTAAGTTAGGAAAATATTACCGCACTGCAACCGGCCTATTTTACTGTTCCATATAATTATTGTTGAATATGCCACATTTATTGACTTATCCGTACGTACGTTTGGAACGCAGCTCATTTTCTCTATCAATTTTAAGATCGTAGACATAAATATCTAAATTGTCTCGAAAACATTGAAAGATCAATGCCCAAAATAATTCAAGAAATATTTTCCCTCCGAAATATTTTCAAGAAAACATCTTTTAACTAATTAAAATCATAGATAAATCTATCAACATATTTATCCGGTTTGGAGCCTACATAATCGTACAAATAAAGCGTTGAAAAAGATAAACCTTCAGTTGATCATCGATTCTTTTTTCTTACTACTCAAAATATTCACCTTTATTCCAACTGAGTAAAAATCCAACATTTTGTTCTTTCAAGCTGGTATTTAATTTCAACGTTGTTTTATTATTTTCTATGAGCTAAAAACTCTTGTTTACTTAGATATGCTTAAAGTAATATGACAATCTCTGTTGCTTATAATGAGCCTATTCTACGCTTACACCCGGGAGCATAAGTATATTTCCCTCCTCGATAGTGACATACACAAAGATATTTTATAGACATAAACTATAATATCTTGATTTAAAACAACTGTACTACGATGAATGCATGAACCTTTCTTTTAATGTAATATTGGTGCATAGTTACCTATTAATTCAAGGGCAGCTTTTCTTTTTTCATTTGCTTATATGTGGTCAATAAAACTAACATTTATATCAAGTCACAACATACATAATTTACACTGTAATTAGATTTAATTAAAGATTTCAATAATGTAAGATGTATTCTATAGTTAGCAGTCAACATCTCTCATGAAATTATTACAATCAGTAAAAGCGCGAAGTTATTTTTCAGTGGGGGCTCGTGGTGCAATGGTTAAAGCAATGGACTGCGGAATAGTAGTACGCGAGTTCGTACTCCAGTCGCACTATTACGTTCACTTTCGGGAAAATACACTTGGGAAATGTATGAATCCCCTTATCCTTCCAGCTATGGGTTAAATAGTACCACTACTGTTCTTCTAGGAGAATGGCTTCGGCATTAAATAACCTAAAAAGAGTTGATATGCCATTAAACAAAGAAACCAAACCAACCAAACCGTTATTTTTCAGAATTTTCATTTTAGAATAAGCTGAATTCATTCCCTGCAACTTACACAACTTAGTTATCATGATTATAAAACTAAACTACATATAAGAATGAGGTTTCAGTTCTGGAGATCTTCAAAATTTGAGAATCCCTTAATTTTCTTTTACCCTAGGTCCACTCCGACCCAGGGTTGTAGTAATAGATGTTAGGGACCGATCTGTAGGTCAACTAAAAGTATTTTAGAACTATTCATATTCGATAGAATAAGTAAGTTGACCGATAATAGTCGAGGGCGACTCGAAAACATCCTATTCATTAGCTAATTCAGCGAGTTGTAGTGAAGGGTATCACTCCTTTCTTTGCGATTGTTCCACTTACCCCTGATCCATCCTTTTTAATAAAGTACAATTTTTCCGTGTGCGGTATGCATATTTACCAACCCCTCCGCTCTGGCAGGATATGGCACAAGGTCAATTTTTAAGCGGAGTTTAACAGGTTTGAATTCAGTGTTTTCCTTCTCGTAGACTAGTTGCCTTTCCAAGGCTGTAGAACCTAGTCTGTCCTAGTATTTACCCATAGCTGGAGGGAGAATAATTGGATTCATATCTTTCCCAAGGGTATTAGTGCTATGTGAAATGTAATTAGCCGTGTGTGGTATGACTCGACCTGGGATTGAACCCCGGGATGCAACACCATTTGCAAACTACTCTAACCGTTATACCAATACGCTGTAGAATACTTAGCAGAATATGTCAGTAAATTATTTTTTTTATTTATAATAGTTATTTGAAGTTTATCAGTAATTGAATATTTACAGAAGAGTGTTCGCCTAATGGTACGGGACACTTGGGTTCAATCCCAGGTCGAGTCATCCCAAAGACTTTATAAATGGTACTTGATACCTCCTTGCTTAACATTCAGCAATATAAGGTACGTACCAAGGGTAAGGTGGAGTAATCCAGGGAAAGGAGTTGCGCCCTCCCCTACACCTCAGTGTAATACCTATTGAAAACAGAGCCTTCTGGTCGCCCTCGACTACGGTCACCAACTTTACTTACTTATACTTAGGGAGAGTGCATAGTGGAGCAAAGGCTTGACAGCAAAATCAGAGTACGAGAGTTCAAAACCCAATTACACTATGGCGTTTGCTTTCGAATTAATACACTTGAATAAGGTAGGGACCCCTCTTATTTCGCCACAAGCATGTGTTATATAAAACAATTAATGTTTTTGTATCAGGTTGGTTTAAACATTTAATAACCCACAAAGGCTAATATGTCATTAAACAAAGAAAACAAATCGAATATTATTACTAGTTACTCAAAACTCTACAACAATGTGTAAACGATTTTTTGTTTTTGTTATGGAATGTAAATAATGACTAGAAACTCTCTAATTATTTATATTAGACGAGAGTACTTTGAGATATACAATTCTGAACAAATCATTAGTATCAAAATAATTACTTTAAACTATATAATTATTTGTATTAGATAAAAATACATTATATCATATAATTGTGAACAAAAATCCTCATAAAACAACAAGAAAATTGTAAATATGAACGTACAAAAAATATGATACTCATGCCGCTAGGCATAAAATAAACAGAGACAGGTTGATATAGCGTTAAAATCAATCAGTTGATCAATCTAAGATGAAAATTATACAAAGCATTTAACAGCTCAGTAAAAATCCAACTGTGAGTAGTTTTACTGCCACATAGAAATATTGGTTCAGTATTACATAAATTTATAAAAATTAAATAAAAAGTAAAACTGGCTCCTTTTTCAATAGCTACAACACCAAAGTGTAGGGGAGGGCGCCACTTCATTCCCTGGATTGCTGCACTTTACCTTTGATACTTACCTTATAATGCTGAGTGTTAAAGAAGGCGGCATCAAGTACCATTTTTTGAGTCTTTGTTATGACTCGACCTGGGATTAGTCTACCACAGAGTTCAAGTTTATAAACTTTTGAAGATTTTGCAACAGTTTTTCTAAAATTTGATTCTGATAGCGACAACCATGTCTCTGAAATTTGAATTTCATCGCCATTAACCAATCTATGAAAAATCTTCCGGTTTATATTCTATCTAGACACAAAATAGGTATGAACTTTTTAAAAAAGTATTTCGATAATATTTTCCTCTGCATGGTTTAAAAAAATATAGACCATTAATTTAAATAATTTAACGTAGTTTGTTTAAGTCACTCTTTAAGAAGCTATAATGTGCAGCCATTAAATAGAAAATTGTTTTGTTTAATCTGTTTTCTCCTAAATGAAATAAAGACCAAGTGAACGTTTTCATTCCATATTTGATTCCATTTTTTTATTACTAGGCGCAGTACTATTAATAAGCATCCAATCTACTTTATGATGTGCAAAGCTGTAACATGTATGGGACTCTAGGACGGAAAACGGAAACGGTGAGCAAGTCCAAATGTCAGTTGGGTGCG
The DNA here is from genome assembly GCA_963585895.1 of Sepioteuthis lessoniana. NCBI lineage: Eukaryota > Metazoa > Mollusca > Cephalopoda > Myopsida > Loliginidae > Sepioteuthis > Sepioteuthis lessoniana. The sequence continues at coordinate 103,607,851 of OY757912.1, forward strand.
CACTTGATCATTAAAAATGTTTCCATTGGAAATACACCCTTATCTCTGGGTAAACTAATAGGCTTTATTTGTTTCTCTGGGTATGATGATGGACCACCAGTCTTCGAGAAGGAAAACTCTTGATTCAAACTAATTAGAGACCAACAGAAAAACACAAGCAATACCCTGCTGTTAAATAAATTAATATATTGTAACCAACACCTCTACATGATAAGGAAGCGATCCCATGAAATTTTAGGTGAAATTTAAAAGGTTTGAATTTAGAGTTTTACTTCTATTAAACCGGTTACCATACGAATGTTGAAAAGCAGAGTCTACCTTACTATTCACGAATAGTTAGAAGGAGGAGAATTGGATTCACACCCTCCCCGAAAATATTAGAACTATGTGAAATGAAAAGAGTCCTGTCCAGGAATTGATCTCTTTTCACCGTGACCAATTCCTTAGACAATAATCCTTACATTACGAACGCCTACATTGAAAATATTGAACGTTTAAATTAAGCAGTCATTGAGTTGGAATAATTATGAAAACAAAAAGAAGTTTAGCTGTAAAAGAGACGGGTCTATAAAGGTAACGGTCTGACTGTATTTGTAAATGAGATTTAAAAAATGTTGTTTGTTATTCACATAGCACAAATGCCCTTTGAAAAATGTTTAAATCTAAATATTCACTCTCCATCTAAGGTTAAATAACAAGGAAAATAGACATCTTCATCCTTGGTATGGCAACGAGTCTAGGAGAAGAAAAACGGATTCAGACCTGCTAAACGCCGCTTTAAGATGACCTCGTGTCACATCCTGCTCATGTGGAGGGTTTTGTTGAACACACACACACACACACACACACACACACACACACATATATATATATATATATATATATATATATATATATATATATATACTGAACTACTTAATCATGCTGATAATTAGAATATTACTCAACCAATGTGTTCAGACATATTTTGATCTTGTGGTGTGTCTCAGTGGTTCTTAGCATAGACACAGATAAGCTATTCTTATATAGCATCAAAAGACGCCGTGGTATTGATCAAGTGTTAGTTTAAACTGATTGGAGGTGCATTGAGTTCAATCCTCCTTGTATACCTCATTCTTGTATTCAATAAACAGACTATGCTAAGTTTAGTAAATTATATCAAAGTTGCGAACGCGTGATCATATGAAAAAAAAATTGGCTGTGATGATTATCTGTAATTAAATACTGACATTTCCTCAGGTTGTAAGAATAGTTCTGAATTTCTATTCATAATCTGAACCTAATAAATTAATGAGCCATTTCAATAACTGATGTGATAGCACAGAATAAAAAAAGGTATCTTGGAATGAGGGGTCAATTGTTTATCTCAGAATTTTCAACCAGAACTAGAATTGGACTAATCTGTGTGCTTTGGTTATTAGATAATGAAGAACGTCAGAATGCGATAATTTTCAACGAACGAATATAATCTAATATATTGACTGGCTTTAAAAGTACGGCCGTCTTCACAAATATATGAAAAATTCTTGAAATTAGTCTGAGTTCGTTATTAACGAGTTTACCAGACGATTAGTAAAAACGATAATGTAAAATGAAAACGCAAAGAGAGAGTCGCATTTATTTAAGATTTTCAATAAAATGTATTAAATATAAAGTTGTGAAATTATTTGACATAGTTATATATCATAAACT
>OY757912.1:103609742-103914742 GCA_963585895.1 Sepioteuthis lessoniana
CATCTCTATCTTCTCGTCTCTCTCTCTCTCTCTCTCTCTTTCTCTCTCTCTCTGTTTCCCTCCACGTATATATACAGTGTGCGTGTGTCTGTGTGTATATATATATATATAGAGCGAGAGAGAGAGAGTGAGAGAGAGAGAGATAGAGACAAACAGACAGAGAGACTAAGAATGAAAAGTAATCGTGTTTTTTCGTAAATTTTATTCTTTAACACATTTTCTCCGTATAATAATAATAATAATAATAATAATAATAATAATAATAATAATAATAAAGGGTTTAATAATAATAATAATATTATATGCAAGAGGAAGTATCCAGTCTACTGAGGCTAAAAAATACGCCGACTGCATGTCTGAAGGCGGTGGGTAAGACCCCTACCCATTGAATAATCAGCATATGACATGAAACCATCTGATGGTACAGCACCAACCTCAGAGATTCAGGGAGACTGGAGTACCCCTTGATTGCCGTTGCTCCAGGTTCACTCTTACCCAGAGTGGTAGCACTTGATAGGGTCCTCTCTATGGGTCAAATTGAACAAACAGTGTGCATACAAATGACTCGTGTTGAATTGTGACTTTTACATAGCAAAACGTGAAAGAATTTATCTAACTGCAAGAAAAACTTGGGCTCGTTTAAGAATGATATCAAGAATGCTGTTTATAAATCGTATAAACAACAAGGATTGATGTGTCATTAACTCAATAGCACAACCAACAAGATATATATATATGTGTGTGTGTGTGTGTGTGTGTTTTAAAATGAATAGGTCCACTAAGAGATTCATATATTTTAGTGTTTTTTAGATTTTATTTCGTGCTTACATACGTCTATGTTCCCGGCTTGTTTCTTTCGTCAGGGGAGATTTAGTAATTTGCTTGGGTTTTTCTTGGATGTGGTACAAGATCTTTTGAATGGGGCACCCAAGAAACCTACATAAGTGAGTTCGAGTCCCATTGTGTGTGCATTTATATGGCTTTGGGCCACATCCAAGAAGAATATTAAACTACTAAATGTTCTCTGAGAAAGCAACAAGCTGGAATCCTACGCGTATGTAAGAACGAAATAAATAACCCTTCAAAAATACAAAACACTTTGTGGACTAGTTCACTTTGAAATATTTACTTTTTCTCTTTCAAACCAACAAAAAAGAAAGAAACACACACACACACACACACACACACACATATATATATATATATATATATATAGAGAGAGAGAGAGAGAGAGAAAGTGAAAGCAGATATAATCTTGGACTGGTACCTTACGCTGGTTTGGTTTCTTTGTTTAATGGCATATCAAATTGTCGGTTATTTAATGTCAAATCCATTCTCCTAGAAGAACAGTAGCTGCACCATTTAACCCATAGCTTGGAAGATAAGGGAGTTCATACCTTTCCCAATGGTATTTGTCCGTATGTGAACGTCATAGCACGACTGGAGTTCGTCTCGCTTATAACGATATCGCAGTCCATAGCTTTATCCATTACACCACCAGGCCACCCCCGGTAACTTACGTGTGTTCCTTCATCTTTCAATCATTTCATGAATAAACTAAAAATGTGAATCAAATATTTTCTTTTATGAAATTTGAACAAGTCAAAATACTAAAACATCTTTATTTTCCTAGAACATCCATTACTGAAGAATTTTTCTAATGTTTACGGAGACACGATTATTTCGATTTCGCTGATACGGAACTGACGCTGACAGTCATTCAACCAAATACTTTAAAAGAACTATAAGCGTAATCGACATTTTGGCCTCGAACCAGATATATTTGGAAAGCACTAACAACCTGAGATATTTTACAAGTGAAATTCTTAATTCTATTTCTGTACAAAAGAGTAGATGGCGCTGAAATCAAAAGTAAAATAAATCTGCACAGTAACAGCCGACACGACCGTGGAAAATAGGTATGCATGATAAACAGCATAGATGAAAATTTCTTTTTGATCTCAATATTGTCCGTCACGTCCTAAAGGAATAATATTCATAGAATGAAATGGCATTTAGATCGGCTCCAGATGTCCGGTCGACTGAGACGCCACCTAGCTGTGGAATCGAAAAGTAGTTTCTCATACAGTAACAATCTTTCGATTTTTTTTCTTCAGATCATGAACCATCATCGTAAGTTTGTGCCTCATAAGCAATATTCAGAAAGTATATTTCCTCTGCTTCACCGCTTGGAGGCTTGATTCAGATGTAAAGTAATCTGAGTTTTTACCAAGAGCCTCAGCTAGGAAGAGTTTTTGACCCGAGGTGATTTTTAAGCGTAATACTCTCAGCTGGGAATTTTCCTTCTTCAAGACAGGTTGCATAACAAAGACTAAAAATTACATTTCCTCTGACTATTTACGGAAAATAGTTTCGTTCAGGATTTGAAATGAGGTCACAGATTCAAACGACAAAAGTTACACTGAGCGTGTTACAAACAGCGTCATAAGAACCAATCATATCAAAGCGAGGATAGATAAGACGCAACAAAATAGCAAATGTACACTATGCGGTGACAGAGATGAAACAATCAATAACACAATAAGCGAATGCAGCAAATTGGCACAGAAAGAGTACAAGGCTAGACACGACAGGGTGGGCAAAGTGATCCACTGGGAAATGTGCAAGAAATTTAAGTTTGACCATGCCAACATATGGTATATGCACAACCCAGCACCTGTCCTAGAAAATGACACACATAAACTCCTATGGAATTTTGATATACAAACGGATCACCTAATCTTGGCCAGAAAACCAGACCTAATAATAATCAACAAACAAAGGAAAATCTGCAAAATTGCCGACTTTCCTTTCCCAGCTGACCACAGAATAAAACTGAAAGAATGTAAAAAGAAGGATAAGTACTTCGACCATGCTAGGGAATTGAAAAAACTGTGGAACAAGAAGGTGACAATTATACCAATTGTGATTGGTGCTTTTGGCACGGTAACTAAACGATTACGAAAGGGACTGGAGGAGTTGGATGTTGGTGGACGAGTGGAGGCCATCCAAAAAACAGCATTATTGAAGACGGCAAGAATACTGAGAAGAGTCCTGGAGACTTGAGGAGACTTGCTATCACTCAATTCCCCGTGAAAGACCATCAGCTTACACTGATGTGAAAAACGAATAATAATAATAATAATAATAATAATAAGAAGAAGAAGAAGAAGAAGAAGAAGAAGAATTACTTATGTACATTGATGACATCAATTTTTTTTTTTTTTTGCAAAATAGGAAAAAGAAAAAAATCTCAGATACAAAAAATAAGAATATACAGCCAGGTTATAGGAATAGAAGTGAACACAGAAAAATATCCCACTACGAAAAGTGGAAAAAGAAAACGGATGGAATAGAATTTCTAAATGAAAAGAGAATCAGAGCATTTAGGCAAAAGGAAAAGCACAAATACTTTGAAAAAGTGGAAACGGACACCATCAAAAAAGCGAAGATCAAAAGAAAAAATTGCTAAAGGGTAACCAAGACGAATGAGGAAGCTACTCGAAACCAAACTGTGCCGGAGAAATCTTTTTAAAGGAATAAATACCTGGGCAGTCCCCTTTGTGAGATATCTGGACGATTCTTAAAATGAACAAAGGTGGATCTCAGACAAGTGGAACATAGAACAATAAAGTTCATGACGATGCAAAAGAACCAACACCCGAGAGATGACATAGATTATATGTGTCAAGAAAAGAAAGAGGATGAGTTTGCATCAACATTGAAGATAACTTGGATGCGTCTTGGCAAGGACTTAAAGATAACATTGAAATGAATTAAGAGAGTTTAAATAGAGGGGTTAGTAAAAGCATATGGATATAGAGAACAACGATAACTAAGAAATAGAAATGGGAAGAAAACAACACGTGTTTTTTGAGAAACAATCTGGCAAAATCTCACACGAGAAGGTGTAGACATACCTAGAGAAGGAAACTTTCAAGAGAGAAACTGTATATCGTCTAACAGCAACACAAACCAACGCCATAAAGGACCAATTATATTAAAGCGAAAATAGTATTTAATATATAACAGAATGGCAAGTGAATACTGTGATAGAGAGGAAACGATTAAACTCTTGATTAGCGAATGTAGCAAACTATTCCAAAGAGAGTATAAGAAAATACACGACTGGCTGGGGAAGGTGATCCACTTGGACAGGTTCAACATTTTTCTTTCATTCGACCAAACGAACAATTGATACATTCACAAAACCAAATCCGTCATGAAAAATGAAATGCATACACTTCCTGGTCAGATGACCAAAACTAGTAATGATAAGAAAAAAAAGAAACAATACTATCATGGACTATGACTTCCTGGTTAACCGCTCAGTGAATATGAAAGAAAGCAAAAAGCAAGACAAGTACTTAGAACTTGCCAGAGAACAAAGGGAGCTGTGGAATATTAGTGACGATGATACCAATTGTAAATGATATGCTTGGAACGGTGCCCAAATGCTTGTTAATGGAGTTAGAAGAGTTGAAAATCAGATGAAGAACTGAGATCATTCTAATTATAATATTGTTGAGATTGATCAGGATACTAAAAAGTGTCCTAGAGACGTGAAGAGATATGCGGTCACTCAGACTCTAATAAAAAGACAACGGTAAACGCTGGTTTAAGGTTGTTAGACCACTTATTGCATGGTGATATTTTCCTTTGATTATATATATATACTTGCTAATATTTAGTGCCTTGTTATGTTAGGATTTTGATGATAAGTTTTGTAGAAAAACATAAATCAAATTCGAGTCAGGCAGATCCGGTTCGTTTGGAAGATTGTATTGACAGAATCATCCAAACTCCAGTTAACTCTCTCTCTCTCTCTATATATATATATATATATATATATATATATATATATAGCTTTTATTCACAAAGTATATACTCAAATCGTACGTGATATTAAATTCATTAAAAAAATAGAATACATTGTTTAAATTCATGTCAATGTTTTTACAAAATATCTCACTTCTTTTTCGTCTTGTTAATCAAATTTCCATATCGTCCTTCTTTTTTATATATATTAGTATGATTATACCTCTAGTAGGTTTGAATATTCTGGCAGACTGGAGCTAGATTGCTTAGAATGAATATTGTACCGAACTAGTCACCCATCGAAGATATGCTAGAGAGAATGAGATTGTAAGATTTTAACGAGCTTAAATGACACAAGATTGTATTTATAGTTATTTACTAGGTTTCATCGAAACCATTTCACTATTGTAGGTCAGGGATTTACTGAATACATTCATCAAATGATAGCATGATGGACCAACTGGCTAAATGGAATACCATATGCAGATGCTTTTAGTAAAATTAGTTCCGTCCAAGGCCAAAATGTATGCAGAAGTCAGTGTAAATGGAAGTAATTACTGAATCGAAAGCAGCTCGCTCAAACTTTTGTAGGTCAAGAATTCGAATGCTTGATATTGAGCGAGCCACTTATATATATATATATATATATATGTATACGTGATATGCTATGTCATATATTTTACACTATATATATATATATATATATATATATATATATATATATATATATATGTGTGTGTGTGTGTGTGAATGTGTGTAAGTGAGAGGTACAGATGAATATGACGTCCATTTTCCTTGCTTATTTTGTATCATATGAATTCTTTGAAAAATTCTCGAAAAAACCTTTCTTCTTCTGATGTCCTCATTTCGAATCTAGCTTTGAATAATCTAAAAGTATTAATGAAGATATATTATTCTTGTTTGTTTTATCCCTTGTTTTAGTATATATATATATATATATATATATATATATATATATATGTGTGTGTGTGTGTGTGTGTGTGTGTGTGTGTGTGTGTGTGTGTGTGAGTAAATTATCTGTTATAAGGTATGTACAATAAATTTTCTTTGAAATATACGAAAAAAGGAGTGTAAAGATATCATCAGAATTGAAATATAAGAGGAAGTAGAATTTAATTCTGAAAGCAAGAGAAAATCTTTGTACTCCACCAGCTACTACAAATAATAATAATAATAATAATAATAATAATAATAAAGTCCATGAGAAAATAATACACCGGCAATCACCCATAGAAAGACTTTAAAAGGTACCGAAATGGAAAACACCAAGTCATGATTGCATACATGGTTTAAAGCTTAAAATTTTACGTTTATTTCCGATAGACTGGTTTTTGATACCAAGAAGAAACAAATATACCCGAATGGATAACCAAAGGAAAGAGCACACTGATCCAGAAAGACACCCAAATAGGCACAGTTCCCAATAACGTTTACCTATGATGTGAAAAGTCTTAACGGCACATATTAGGTACGACATTGATTACTAGTAAGCCGTAGACTGTTTCCCGAAAACAGAAAGCATGACGTAAGGGAACAAGACGAATAGATGATCTGCTGTACACTGATCAGCACATTCTCAAAAAGAGAAAAACAAAGCGGGAAAGAGAAAGCCGTGCCATGCACTAGCTTCAAAAAGGCCCTCAACATGGTCCCACAATTTTGGATAATAGACTGTCAAAAACTATACAAAATACGTAACAAAATCTTAATGCTCATTATTGAAGCTATGAAAAACTGGAAAGTGGAATTGACAATGGGAGAAAAAACTTTAACTGATGTGAAAATCGAGAGAACTATGTTCCAGGGAGATGCACTTTCATCATTACTATTTACATATCAACTTTTTGGGGGCAAGAAGGCCAGACCTAATGACTGTTAAAAAAAAAAGAACCCGCCTAATTTGCCGTCCAAATTGGCCACAAATTGAAAATCGAAGAAAACGAAAAGAAAGACAAGTACTTAGACTTTAGACAGTGAATTGGAACATGAACATTATTGTGAGACTACTTGTAATTGGTGTATCAGGAATAGTCCATTCAAACCACAGCATTGTTAAGATCAGCCAGAATGCTGACAAGTGTCTAAATGACGTGAGGAGACATGCTGTCACTCGGAGTTAAATAAAATATCAACAGTTAAAGATGGTGTAGAAAACTAGCAAGAACTAATTAAAATGATAATAATAATAAAGATTGCGAAACGAAGGATATGTACCTCGACCTTGCTTGGGAATTGAAAAAATATGGAACATAAAAGTAATAATTATACAACTTGTGATTGGTGCTTTTGGTACAGTATCTAAAGGATTACTAAAGGGACTGGTGGACCTGGAAGTTGACGGACGAGTGGATACCATCCAAACTACAGCATTATAGAGAACGTCCAGAATACCGAGAAGAGTCCTGGAGACTTGAGGAGACTTACTGTTACTAAAACTCCAGTGAAAGACCATCAGCTAACGCTGATGTGAAAAACTCTAATGAGTAAATAAAAATGACACGAAGACAGAGAAAATATATCAAATGCTATTAAAAAGAAAAAAGAATATGAGGTCATAAGAAATTAAATGGCAAGAAGAGGACTAAAGAAAAGAAAACAGCAACATAATTAGTTACATACACAATTGAATGTAATTCACAAGTCAAAAAACAGGATTTTGAAGAATTGGGAGAAGAATCCTTTTTATTTATTAGAAGAAGAAGAAGAAGAAGTTTTATTCTCCATATGAAATAATAAATTGATTTATTGTTTATTAATATTTTTTGGCCTTGTATTGTTTTGTTTGTTTTGCGTCATTGATGAGGGATGCTTCTGAAAACTGATGACACGCTTAGCGTCTTTAACAGATTTTTTTAATATCCCACTGATTAGAAAAAAAATATCTACAATTCATTAAACATATCATCAGCAACTTTTATACGAAACGAAAAAGAAAAAAAAAAGAAGATTAAGGAAAACGTGAAAAATGAGATTAGAAAATTAATTGTTTTCGGATGGAAAATTTCCTATCTGTCTTTTTTTTTAAAGATCTTCTTTTCTTCCCAATATAAACACACACACACACACACACTGATACGCAGATACACACACACATACAGACAAACACACACACACATTGATTCGCAGATACACACACACACACACACATACAAACACACACACACACACGCACAAACATGTGTGTGTGTATGTTTGTGAGAACTAATGATTCTATTAGTCATTCATTGTTATTATGTTCACTGAGTATTTGGATGATTAAAAAAAAAAGATTAACATGAGACAGGTGTAACAAAACTACGATTCAGCTGAAAATATCGTGTTGAGACTTCTTCCATTTTCCAATTGAATATATTTTTAAATAATTTGATTAATGAAAGAGGTACAGTTATTGAGGAGCAACGCACATATATTTTAACAAACAACGTGAGCATATACATACACACACAAGCACTCACACACACACACATACATATATATATATATATATATATATATATACTCGCGCAAATGGGTGTGTATTGATATCGTCTTAAATATTTCTATTCGTGCCTAATTCCTTGATCACCTTCAACCCTACAGCCATAACAGAATCAAACTATGGCGAAATTCTTAAAGGGGATTCTTTGTTAGCAACTGATGAAACCTGACAAAGGCTGTTATCGTAAGAGTAACAGTAGGAAATCGGTTTGTCTGAATGAGAAAAGTCCGTCTTCTGGTAAAGGAAGATTGCTGATGACAACACAATCTCCAAGCTGCAAATGCGATTATGAAAGCTTGAATGGGCGTTTCTCCTATAACTGGCCTATTCACATGTTATGTAACTTATACCCTATCACTTGTTTCACTCAATGCAAATTACCATGTCGAGTGATCAGTTCCTGCTCTTTCAACATATCAGAAATTCCTATAAGAATTATTCAACTCAAAACTAGAAACGTTTTTTATGGAATCACAGTCCGTTGGGATGATATTGTAAGATCATAAAAAGGTCTGGAAAATCTCTTGCTGAATGATTAATGACATTATGTATGTATTCAAACGAAATTCGTTTTAATACAATGCATGGGATTTCTGTATTAAAAAGAAAGATGCACATATATACGTGCATAGGCAAGTACTATAATGAAAGGTTAAATCGATTTGACTGGTGTAGAGTTGAAGTTGTTTTCAAACTCGTCTGAAAACCAATACCCCATTTTAACAAATTTTCCATATTGTTGCCCATGTGCCAGACTTTGCTATATTTACAAATGAAATATGTAATAAACAATAGTAAGTGGGTAAGAAAGGGTAATGCGATGACTTGCGGTCAGACACACTGAAAAGACCCGTTCTCTTAAATCAATAATAGTAAGGAGGAAAGAACCCAATCAGATACGAGACGATGAATGAGGAACATTTGGTACTGTAAGCAACCTCCGGCTTCTCTGTCAGGCTACGCAAAGCCTAATAAATAAAAAGAAACGATAGTGTGAGCACATCCGGCACTAACTGCCTCGGCCGACGAATGCAGGCCATGAACAGACTTGAGAAGTTTCTATAAACTTATTGATGCGAATTCACAACTATTTTCCAGTGTAAACTTTTTAATGATGGAAGAATTCTGTTGCGTACACCAATACGCTTACACACACGCACTTGCATGTATAGACAGAAACATAGAAAACAAAAAACACACCCAGAAAACCCAAACGCACACACAAAACATACACACAAGAAAATTCATACTAAAATACATGCCCTCATGCGCTCACACGCACATAAACAGATAAAAGCAAAAACACACGCACAAAATTCACATAAAAACACACTCCCTCACCCACACAAACTACATGCACAGACAAACACTTACATGCACACACTCACATACATATATCAGATGGTTGAAAACATCAGGTTGAATGATTTTATTTACCTCTATCCGAAAGTTACTCAATGAGTATTTTGGGGTGAAATCTAAAATTCATCCAAAAAATATGCTTTATTTAGGATTTAGGCAGCATCTACGTTGCCAAATATTAATAATAATAATGATCGAGTGGACACAATTCAAACTACTGCATTATTGAGATAGCCCAGAATATTGAGAAAAGTCCTGGAAGATTGAGGAAACTTGCTGTCATTTAGACTCCAGTGAAAGACCTTCAGCTAACGCTGATGTGAAAAGCTCTCTGGAGTAATAATAATAATATACAATAAAATAAAAAATATAGGCTATTAAGTAACTTTGTTGAATCGATTGACCGCATAATAAGCGAATGCAGCAAAGTTGTAAAAAAACAAGTCCTAGACAAGATGGAGCGGGTTGGAAAGATGATCAACTTTGAATTGTCCGAGAGATTAAGATTTGATCATACTACCAAATGGTTTATGCACAAATAAGAATCGGTCTAAGAGAAGGTGATGTAAAAAGAATCAATAAGATTTTGACATAAAAATGGATCAACTTATCTTGGCTAGTAGATGAGATCTACCCCTGATTAACAAGAAAAAAGAAATTTTAGCGTTTCGGAGGACTACAGAGAGAAAATAAAAGAAAGTGAAAAATAGACTAATACTTTGATTTTTCAAGAGAGCTGAAAAAACTATGGAACGTGAGGATGATGGTGACTCCAATTTTAATAGGTGCACTTGAAATAGTCCATGATGGTTTGAAAAAAAATACAGGAGCAATTAGAAAACCGAAAAGAATAAGGACCATCCTCACCACATTGTTGTTAAGATTGATTATAATAGAAAAAATTGAACGGGGAGATCTAAGTAGATTTGATATTAGTCAAACTTTAGTGAAAGACCACTAAAAGAGAAATTGTACAGGAATAGGGGAATTCTGAAATAAGACAAGTGGAGATAATTCAAACTACAACATTGTTGAGGTCGGCTAGAATACTGAGAAGAGCCGAGGAGATTTGATGAGTTTTGCTCTCATTCAGACACCAATGGAAAACTATCAGCTGAAGATGGTATGAAAAACTCTCAAATTAGTAAAATAATACGGTCATAATACTTACAAGAGTCCTGGATATTTGAGGAGACCTGATGTAATTCTGATTCATGGAAGACAATCTGATTACGGTAATGTAAAAAAGTCTCAATTGAGTTAATAATGCGGCCAGAATACGGAGAAGAGTCCTGAAGATTTGAGGAGACATGCTGTCATTCAGATCCCATTGGAAGACAATCAGATTACGCTAGTGTGTAAAAATCTCCAGAGAGTAAAAGGATAATAAATGAGTGAGGTATGCGCTCGCGCTCATTCGGATCATTATATTTTCAAAAAGGATAACTTCTAAATGCTGACTACGGTAAACTTCAACATGTTTATTCGTGAGTAATGGAAATATAAAATCATCGAGGTTAGTTGGCAGTCGAATGCGACTTTTAAGCAAGTTTCAATTAAAATTAAAGTAATTTAGCATTTTTACTCATAAAAACAGGATGAAAAAATTTATATCAACACAACTTTGGCAATATTACAACAGTAAAAACTGGCGTAACAACCATATACTTTCATAAGTTTATAATACAAAGGGCCAAATATAAGGTATTTGTGATAGCTAGTGGTATAGTGTTCATCTTTTATATGAACAATCTACAGATGCTTAGAACTTATTTTAACAACTCCTTCTGACAGCGAGGAAAATCCTTTACTATTTCTATGAGACAGATTACGCCTATCTGTATATTCCTATTAATTCGTTGACTGATTTTAGTGACATGTCAACAAGTTCAGGGTTGTTTTAATTGTAGATGTCGGGGTATCACGTTCTTTGTAAATTTCATTTAATCTTTGGTGTAGTTGTTACTGAAGACCTTTTTCTTTCTTAACGTTGAATCCTTTTGAGTACGGATGATTATAGATTAAACCCTATGAGGTACAACAAATCCGAGTCAGGGCGGACTTGGGGTTAAGTGCAATGAAGGGCTTTCAAACTTTCATCACAACTCCCGAACTGGAGATGCACACTCAGATAAACTTTAATGTCGTAATATTGAGACTCTCTTGGAAAGCAGTCTTACCCACCTCCACGAGAGATAGCATATTCTAATTCTCCCTGGCAGGACAAATTTATATCACTGTTAATGACCTCTCAAATAAATTTTGTGAACACAAAAAATAATGATTCATAACAGAATAGAAATATAATGTAGAGTCTGCTATGATAGAGGTGGAACAGTTAATACCGTTTGATAATGCAGCGAACAGGAACAAAACGAAGATAACAACAGTCATGACTGGGTGGAAAAGGTTTTCCACAGGGAATTGTGGAAGAGACTAAAATTTGAACATACTGAGAGTTCTAGATATTTAGAAAATATTGTAAGTAGATGATACCAGAGTGAGATTTGACATTACCCAACATCTCCTCCAGTGAGCTATCACATGATACTTTTAATCTAGTTATCCTGGACCAGGTCACCAGGTTTAATTTGTGACGTGGACTCAGACTTTCACCCACTCAAGGTGGATGTAGAGGTGGGGTATAAGATGAAACCCAGAATTTGCTGATATCACAGATTTTTATTCGTTCTCAGTTTCTTTTTATTTGCGTTTGGAGTGCGAAGAGACACATTAGTTATGAATGTAAAACGAGGAATGAATCAGATACAAGTGGTACGTTCTTAGAATAAGCGAAGAAAGAAACGTCATCTTGTTCGTTTTACATTTCTCTCTAGTCCTATGGCCTCTAATACTAAACAACAATATAAAAAAAAATTCCAAAAGACCTTACGTTAAAAGAAGTTTTTTTTTGTTTCTCAACCCCTCACCCATTAAAAGATTTACTATCACTAACATAGCAGTTGCGATTGCCTACGCTACACAGGATCTTCCTCGAAAATGAGATGAATGAGATCTATTTCGACTTTATGGTACAAAATGTATATATATATATATATATATATATATATATATATGTGTGTGTGTGTGTGTGTGTGTGTGTGTGTTTGTGTTCTAACTTGGGGAATTAGACAATTTGCCGCCAAATTTAAAATTATCTGTGTTATATTCGGATCTGATTTTGATTACATCAGATCATTGCAATTTCTGTAAAGGTCTAAATATACACAACTACTTTTTGTTTATTCCTTCATTTGACATGGACAATAATATAAATTTTATATATACAATGTTATACGATATCTAACTGTATTTAATCTTTAAATTTCTTATGTCAATCAACGTAACATTGAGACGATAATCGAGTTCGCATTTACTATTGTCCAGTATTTGAATTGATGTATCCTTTATAAAAAAAAAAAAACATTTAATAAATGAGTGGCAAACAAGATCCACTCATTTAAACCAAGTGAAACATTTAATATATACGGAATATATATTCTAGAATCATTGACAAGAATTCAGAAATATATCCTAAGAGATAAAATGTGCACATAGTGTTGTACGAACAAGCAGTACATAAAAGGGTTGAAAATAATGTTAAAGTTTGACTTAAAGATAATGAAAAATAGTATGACCATGAATGGAAACAGAAAAAAAAACTGTTCAACTACTCAATGAAGAAATGCCTAAAATTACATTTTTACTGTTCAAGAGAACAAGAAGTTTTCTGGGATATTCACTTTGAGGTATCTAATGGGCAGGTCCCATTCTCTAAAGAAGATAATACTGTATTTACAGGAGTTTACAGCATCCAAGTTGCGGATGAATTTTCTGTTTTAGTTGAATAGATGATTCACGAGACCTTTTTAAATAATGTAATGTAGGTTATTGACATCGAAAGTGATGGTAAGTTTTCTAGGTATAATTAGCAATGTTTTGACGATAGGAAAATAAATAAGGATGTTTATTCCTATATATCACTTAGCTGAAGGAAAACTGTGTTTAGCTTTTGATAATTTTGTCACGAATTAAATTTGCTTTATATATGTTTAGAAAAATCCTCATATTCTTCCCAAAGCAACGTTGTGTGTTATTTGAAACTCTGTATGTTCAAATTTATTGTTCCTTGTATGTAGAAAACAGGTGTTAAATTGCCTGGGAGCGGAGAGAAACTATTAAACAGTTCGATGATATGACCAACCCAAACAAAATATCCTCTAAGGATGTAATATGTCATGCATAAAAGCTATTTACTTGGAATATAATAGTAGGGCTGTGTGTAGAGGCTTTTCTCTTGTAAATCAGAATATTGAAATATAGGTATAAAAGAGTTTATTAAAACGATGGCTTATATATATATATATATATATATATATATATATATATATATAGATACCCTTCTCTTTAAAGAGAATATATATATATATATATATATATATATATATATATATATGTGTGTGTGTGTGTGTGTGTGTGTGTGTGTGTGTGTGTGTGTGTGTGTGTGTGCACGCGCAGAAGAATATATTCAACATGATGGATGACTTTGTCTTTCAGGGTTTTATTATCTTTAATGGAAAATCATATAATTGAGTCATATATAATCTGGTTTTATTAACTAACAGATTAAATAACACAGAAACATTTTAAAGAAATAAAGAACATGTTGCATTAAAGAAAATAGAACATTACAAAAATGTAATAGACTTCGCGTAAATTGAGGCACACAAATTGATATATCAAGCCGGTTAAAAACACTACAAAACAAGTGGTTAACTTTTATCACAGGATCTGAGTCCAAGCATTTACCAAAGTGCTCAACCAGTGGTACAATACTTTTGACTACTGATACTCATCACTTACTGTAACACCAGTCCACGGTTAAAAGCCTTCCAAACTTAAGCTCGTGTTAGGTGAAAAAATTAATACAGAGATTAATATAAAATAATAACACTCTAAAACAAATTTATTATTTTAAAATATTAAATCAGGTGCTGTTTCCAACTGCTGATACTGTAGGTAATAATTCTAACCGGAACGTCACAGCACCCAGATGATAAGTCAGACAACTACGGTATGTTACATATCTTGCAGTTTCATGATGGCACAATAGATTGTGAAATCATATGAATATAAGCCCAAATGTTAAATATTTAGGTGCAGTATAGACTATAGAATAAATAACGTTTTACTGAGATAGAATAGTAGTTTATTGTATATACTCATATAAGCATTATCTCTATGCTTATATGGCACAACATTTTGAATAAATGTTACTTGAAGGTTAATTTATTGATGATAATATAAGTTTTAGCATAAGGGTATCAGACTGTAGGTTTTGGTGTCGATCTATACAGCAGGAAGAGGTCAAACGTAAATGTTTGAGCTAAAATGTCAGATTGACTTCTGTTGGAAATTTATGCGACTATAATTTTCAATCAACTTATTTTCGCTTTTTTTATTCGCTACGGAGTTTTAATAATAAATTACTGTGTATATAAGTAATGCGTTTTTATAATAGATTTCAATTACCGAATATATGGAATCGCGATTATATTGTTGAATAAACCAAAAAATTTTTACGGAACCGATACCATAATAATATAATTCATGTGTATGTATATTCTACTGATACGAGTTTTGCATTCTGTATATATATATATATATATATATATATATATATATATATATATATATAGTTTTGGTTAAATAAAATCGAATCCCTGTTCTTTTGGAATTTTTTTCTTTTTTTCATTTTCTTTCTAGAGTCCTTGTTTTGTTTTTGGTTATGCTTTTGTTTTTGGTTACAATCTTGAAACTTGTTGATAATTTCTCCAAAGGAGCTATTTCTGTTATACCAAGTACTTTTGGTTCTCGTCAGAATCATTATCAAGTTAATTTATATGCAATTTTGAATTTAAAATTGCTTAGTGTTTAAACTAGATTATCATTTAATTTTTTATTTATTCCTAAAGAAAAGGTTGTTTTTATCCTCAAGGTGATGCTAAGCGGGAGTGGCAATTTATTTTAAAATGTTTCTAGTATGTGAAGTAGACTAAAATTTGTTCTTTCTTTTGAAATGTGGATTGTTCTATCTATCTTAAACATTTTTAGAATAGTATCTCTACTTTCAAATTTAATTAATTTAATAGTGGCTTGTCTAAGTTTTGTTTATAATGCTTTTAGGATTTTGAATTTTTGGATATTATTGTCTGTATGGAGAATTTTTAATGTATTATCATATATATATATATATATATATATATATATATATATATATACAAACACACACACACACACACACACACACACACACACACACACACATATATATATATATATATATATATATATAGTAAATAAGGACAGTGAATATACAAAGAAAGAGTGGGCAATGCATGGCTATTTAATTTAGAATATACATGCAGAGCAATATATATATATATATATATATATATATATATATATATATATATATATATATATAGGTAGCTTAAGTCAAAATGTAATTAGAATTTAAAAATTAAAAAAAAAAAATTAAAACAATGTAAATAAATTTTCTACATTTCTAACCGAAATTAAAATAAAAACGGAAGTGGGCTAAATGAGGAGATAACTCTTCACCCATATTCTATCCCCTCCCACCTTTTTCTGTGTCTATTCTAGTTTTTTTATCCATAGGATATGAAGAAGTCCTGTTAAATTTTTTTCGAGTTTTTGAAATTTTCAAAAACACGAAACAGGATGGAAATAAATTTATAATCCTAATGTGACCGGTTTGTTGTTTTACTTAAAGTGTATATATATATATATATATATATATATATATATATATATATATATTTGTTTGTTTAAAAAACAATGAATTTACAAATATTATTCCATTTCCATAATAGATCTATTTCACTTATTCAAGCTAGTCAGATGGAATATAAATGGAATTTGGTTATATTATTTCTTTTTCCGTTAAACGCCCGCGATATATTTCTCGTTATATCGCGTTGTAATCTATTACGCTTAAAAAGATTAATGGCTACGGAATTTTTCTTTTTATTTTCGGTTTTTGTAAATATTCATTTTGTTAGTAACCTGATTTCAGGTTTATGAGTATTATTTGGAAGCAATATAATGTTTTTATAATTTTAGTTTAATTAGAAAACAATTTTACAATTTCAAATAAATACTTTTTAAGTATATTATTAATTTTTCAAACGTATTCCATTGTTTATTTGTTTTTAAGAACTATTAATCTCTTTTTGAGGCTCTATTCAACTTTTTTTATCATTTGTTTTAATTCTGTAATAAATGTTTTTTTAGTTAGATTAATTATTTCAATTATTACAATTTTATTATTTAAGGAAATAAATTTTTTATTATATTATCATAAGGACTTAGTGTATAGTTAAAGTGTAAGAGAATTAAACGGATGATTATCTTACTTAAATATATATAAATTAAAACTATTTTTTAATCATCTATATATTATAAAATTATTATAAATTGCTTAAACATGATCTGAATATAAAAATTATTTGGTATCATATTAGGTATGTATTTTTATGTTTATATTTACATATAAATTATTTTCTTTCATTTAATGAGTTAATAGTACCTTTATATTTTACAACAGTAAGTTTTTCATCTTGACATAAATTATACCAACCTTGTTATACTTGTTACTGATGATTTTTCAAAATTTTTCAATTTATTATTTGTGTTAACCCTTGGTTCATTTATTTATCAGCACTATTTTCAGAGAGTAGTTTGATTTTTTGGTAAGGGGTTATTGAGTGATTGTCTATGGTTTTAATATGTAAGCTTCCGGTTTAATGATGAGATTCTTATGTAAGTGTTCCTATATATTTTACATTTTTAGTGGAAATTTCTGCTTAGTAAACAATATTATCTATGTTACATTTCCCCCTTAATGGACATTCTCATTTATTTCTACAGTTGCAAGAGGAATTACTTACTTCTTTATTTTCCTTGATTAAGTTTGTTTATATATATATATATATATATAGGAGATTATGTCTGAGTTGGTTTGAATAAGAGTCATAGATTGGTGATTAATCATATAGAAGTCTGATCTACCCGATAAAATAAAACTGAATTTCTCCCATGCAGTGGTTGTGTCCATACTAATATACGTATGCACCCCATTGACGCGGCGAAAACGTATAGAGAAAAAGCTAGACAGAAAATGTACGAGAATGTTATGAGCTATATTGAACAAATCCTTGAAACAACAGCTGTACGTCCTCTAATCTCTCATCACTAAAACCATCCAAAAACGTAAAAGACACAGCTGGAGAATCGAGAACGAACTCATTAGTGACATTCTTCGACCGACCCCTTCGTATGCACGTGTCAGTGTAGGCCGACCAAGAACTTACCTACATCAGCTTTGGGCGGACACCGGAAGTAGTCTGGAAGACCTACCCAAATTAAAGAATGATAGGGACGAATGGAGTGAGAAAGTCGGGGAAATCCATGCTAGCAGCCCGATTAAATGATAATGATTTCTGTGAATGGTGCTGTTTTTTGCTTGGTTTGTTGGTTGTTTTTAAAGTAAGTCAGTATTGTTTTAGTCACATACCAAAATCAGCTCCTTTTTATTTAAATTATATGGTTTCAATTGATTATTTCTATTTCATAATAAACACGAGCAAAAAATATTTCTACTATTAACTCTTCCAAATACAAATAATGTGTACACTGCATATGATTCTAAGTATTCCTATATAATATTAATGATTTGCTAGCAATTTCACGTAATTATTCCGATATAATAACGATTATGAGCTAAAAGTTAAGTATCTTCAATGGATCATTTATATCAAGCTGCAATATCAACGTTTTAAGAGCTCACGTATAGACATAGTTCAATTATTTGTTTATATTTGCATATTTTAAGTAGAAATCATCATCATCATGTCGTACCGCTAGCGCAAATTTCCATGACTCTCTTCCACCACCCTTCCCTATCATCCATCGCTTCTGGCAGGTCTTCTAGACTGCATTCTGTGTCTGTACAGAGGTGTTGAAGATAAGTTCTTGGTGGTCGTCCAATACCTGTCGTTCAAGTGAAGAGATCTATTGGAGAATGTTGCTAATGTGTTCATCCTTACTCCCCGGCAGTGTCCCGAACAACTTGTTCGTCTGACTTGGATGGTTTTAGAGATGGTAGGGAGATGCTCCTTCAGCAGATGCTTTGTAGGACCTTGCTTCCAGTATTTATTTAATATAGCTCGCAGCGTTCTTGAGCAATTCTCCTTTTTTTCTCTATACGCTTTGTCGGCTTCGATATTGTGCATTTATATAGTAGTATGGACACGAATGATGCGTGGAAAAATTGTGTTTCATTTTATCGGATAGGTCTGACTTCTACATGACCGATAACCTATCGATAGCTGTCCATTCCCTCGGAAGTCGTGAGTTGGAGTTATTTTCCGTAGATAAGGCAACTGTTTCTGAGATATGTGAACTTGTCAACTAGTTTCAGAGAACCATCCTTTAGTGTTAAGATATTGCCTTTGATTTTGATTAAAGCTCATGTGCACCATTTTGACTGCATTGACATGGAGGCATGTAGCACCTGTTGTCTTCTTCAGATTATAAGGCAAGAATTCAGCCAGGGTGGGTGTATTTGCCAGAAGCGCTATGTCATCAGCGTAGTCAACATCCATGATACTTTGTGCGGCGAGTCGTCTGCTTCTTTCCTTTTCCGGTGTAAAGTCATTTTCTTTCATGAAATCTATCGATGTTTGAAGTATGTCGTTTAGGCAGATTATGAACAGGTAAGGGGCTTATACATCTCCTTCCAGAACACCGGTGACTATGTCAAAGAAGTCTGTGTATATATCCGGTGACCGAACCTTTATTTACGTGTTTTTTTTTTTTGAAATTTTATTTAGAAGTTAGTCAAATAAAAATGTGCAAACTTGTTGAGTTTAAGTAGAACATTAGTTAATTTCTAAATTTCTTTATTCCTAGTACGAAATCAAAGTTGAAAGTGAGTATTATTCATTTGCTATGTTTTTTACAATATGAGCAATTAAGAAAGGATACATATTAACGAAAAACAAACTCCCATTGCATATCTGGCCAAGTCAGCTGGGGCTGAAGAATACGCCGACTGCATCTCTGGAAAGAGGTAAAACCCCTCCCAACAAACGTCATGAATATGATGCAAAGTCATCTGATGGTGAGGCTCTAGAAATATTTGAGCTTTTAGAAATGCAAAGAAGTCCTTCATTGCCATTGCTCCAAGGTCCTCTTCGGCCCAGAGGGGTAGCACCTTATAGGGTCCTATCTATGAGTCAAATAAAACTAAACTGCGTACTCCTACAAAGCAGATATACGACTATTTTTTGACATTTAAACAGTGTACTTATAGTAAACTTTATTGTTTGAAATAGAACTGTTTATATGTAAAAAATGGATTTAACATTAGCCTTCAATGGTTGATTAGTCATAAAACCAAATCAAACCAAACCAAATAATGCTAAAACATTGAATTTGAATGAACCAGAGTAATAAAAATGATGGATTTGGTTTGGTTTGATTTGTTCTTATTGCATATCAGCAATTGTTGGTCATTTAATGCCAAATTCTGTTTATACATATGTATTGAATATATACGATTTTTAAACACATTCTGTTGGTATGATTCTTAAACGAGCTTGAACACTTCTTTACTCACAGTTAAATGATTTCAAATCTTGCTATATAAACAGTCACAATTTAACATCAGTCATTTATTTGCACTCATAACTTGTTTGTAATTCAATATGTAATTGGTTTAGAACTAATTTGTTTGTACACTAGTATTACTATTGTTTCTACACAATTAAATGGTTTCAATTATTGCTATCTAACACTTTTGATTCTATTCATTATAAATCATTTCTTTTCAGACAGTGAATTGTTTGCAAATATTACTATTAACACTTGTTTTTTTTCTGTTTAAATAAAACTCATTCATTTGTACAAAGTTATATGGTTCAAAGTATTGTTATGTATCACTAATATTTAAGTGAAACATCAGTCATTTATATACACACTGTTAAATGATCAAACAATTCAGTTTCGCTAAGTCTTTTGTTTGTACAGTTTAAATATCAAATAGTTCTATTTTAGCAATAGTAAAGGCTCTATCCGGTGATACCACTCTGGAAAGAGTGGACATGGAAGCGAGGGTAATGACGAGGTACTTTGCATTTGCAAAAGCTCCAGCATTACTGGAGCTTCAACATCAGATTGTTTAATGTCATAATCAAGACATTCGTTGGACCATTAAATCTAATGCAGAGATGCAGTAGGTGTATTCTATAGTCTCAGCCGACTAAGCTCTACAATGAAGGGATGACTTTACACTCTCCAGATATTCAGAAATAGAGCCTCTCGGCCGGATTCGATTTAATCTCTGATTCACACACACACACGTGTGTTTGAAAAGTGTGAAAATAATAGATTAAAAGAGAGAGTGAGTGAGAGAGTTACCGTGTCGAAGTAATGAGAATTCATTGGTATAACTTAGGTTAATATGTTATGTCCAAATAAACATAGTGTATTTTGAAAATCCATGTTTTGATATCCATAAATATTAAAATATTCAACTCAGTATTAATAATTGCATTTTGTTTACTTTTTCAGGTAAGTGCGCCTTGTTTTCATTGATGAATCAGTATTAGGTAAGTCGTTTCAAACAGTTGACCTTTCGGTATTCATACTAAATACAACCAGCCTTCTTCATGAGATAATCAGTCTCAATCTTCAAAGGTTAATTGAGAGGAACGGGAACGATTATTTTCAACTCATCAGCTACTCACCATTTAATGTATTGGCGTGCCCTCACGTTTATAACAGTATTTCCTTTTATATTTTTCTTGCAACCCACTAAGCAACCTTTATCATGTATCCTAACATACACTTTGTGTAGATATTTGTGTATTTGGTGGAGTTTAGTTTTAGATCAAGCTCAGTGGCAAATCCTTATTTTATGGCAAGTTTGCCCTTTCCACTTACAATGTCTCTCCAATATCATCACCTATAATTTCAACGGATGCTTCCTTTTGTATTATGTCACACCACTTATAATTAATTAGATTTGGTATAGAATTATATTTTTACGAATAAACATTAATAAGTCTATAATCTAATTATAAAAAAAAGTAATTTCTTTCACACAAGCAATACTGATATTTTATCATTTTTATAAATGCATTTATTCAACTGAAAATAATTATGTATGTACATAGAATAGTTTCTATTTCTGATTCTATATTTAGTAGGTTTTTTTATTAGTTCCCACTTTCTGTTGAAAAGTTCATGCTGATCTTTTCTTCAGACCTCAAAACATATTGCTACAAATATAGAATTATTACAGATACAGATAATAAATTGTTGAATATGTGATGAGAAGATTTTTTCTGAGTATAACAGATTTAATAGCTAAAGGTGTTTTAACTGGTTGAAGACTGAAATCAAAGCAAACAAAAGTAGATGAACATTAACTTGTTGAATCTAGTCACATGATCAGAAGTTGACAAATCAATATGTTGATTTAGAACTTCTCGCTTAAGAGAATGAATCATCAATACAAAGCAATGAAGAACTTGTTGAATTATGTCTTGGTGAATAAAACAAATTTAAAGTTGCTCATAGGAACAGCCTTAGGTTATTGAGCTTATTTTTTTAATTATCCTTTCATACCGTCCTTCTTTGAGGTAGATATCCATTTGGATTACATATATATTTTGTAATGTCCATATTTAAACCTTGATCGACCACCCTATCCTTCTGTGCATAGGAATTTTTAAAAAAACAAGTTTTCTATTTCTTTCGGAAATATCTGAACAAAAGAGACAATCGTAAGATTTTTAGGATACATTACAAAGAAAATCATAACCTTATTCAGATAAATGTGTTACTAAATGAGTTGTCAATAAAATTGATCCTTTTTTAAAATTGAATTGTTTTCAGGTAGAGAAATATATTCAAATCTAATTGATTTAGTATTTAACCATGAATTTTAATTCCTCGATTTTAAAATATTGTAAAGAAAAATTATTTTGAGTGAGTGAGTGAGTGAGTGAGAGAGAGAGAGAGAGAGAGAGAGAGAGAGAGAGAGAGAGAGAGAGAGCACGTGCGCTTCACCTTCATTTACATTGCTATGAACAAAAGAAGTATGCACATTTTTGACCAGAAAAAATAAACCAAATAAAAAACATCTAATCATCAGATTTTGATAAAACACCCTAGTACTTAGGTAATAAAAGACATAGTTTTCCACAAAGATTAGTTGTGAAAATATTTTTGCCATGTTGCAACAAAGAAGCATTTTAGTTGTTTCGGATGTTTACTCAAACTCAGAAATTTATCATTAAACAGTACAACCATTATTTTTTAATTCTAAATTCGGTTAATTAGTTAAAATATAATTTCTAATCAATGATATTAAAGATGATACGTGTTTTACATTTAAAAATAATACTAAAAGATAAAGCATAATTTTAATTAAATGCTAAATGTTGTTTGAGTTTAGGTTATTTGTTTTAATGGCATACGGACGCTTGATGGTTATTTAATGCCAAATCCTATTTATGCATTCATGAAGTGAATAGTTTGTAGGTAATTTTTTTTTTAAACGAGCCAGAGCTTTTTTTTCACACAATTATCTGGTTTCAAGTACTGCTATCAAATACTAATAGCTCTCTTTGTATCTGTTGAATGATCCCAAGCATTGGTAAAGAATACTGAGAATATAAAAATTTAATAAATATTTACATGTTGATTTAGAACTGCCCGATTAAGAGAATGAATCATCAATCCAAAGCAATGAAGAACTTGCTGAATGATGCCTTGGTGAACAAAACGAATTAAAATTTGCTCAGTGTTCCACGGATTCAATTATAATAAATGATGAATGAGTTCAGTTTGACCCATAAATGGGACCTAAACAGGTATTAATACTCCAGGTCATAGTGGACCTGGGAGTAATGGCAATGAAGATGCACTTCACATTTTCAAAATTGCCCCTGTTGAAGACTCGTCATCAGATAGTTTAGAGAGAGAACAGTCGTTGGTCGGGTGAAGTATCAGTGTATTCTACAACCCCAGCTGACTGGGCTGTAAATAATAAAACACGAAATTCATTTTAAAGTATATTTTCACTAAAATGTAAGGAGTCAAAATGATTTTTCATACGTCAAAGTAAAAACGTTTTTAATAGTTTCCTTAAAATGTTTCTATTGAAAAGTAAAATAACTTTTTCGAGCCTGGCATTTTTCTCAATACATTCAAATACATTTTTAAATCATCTCAAGGGCAGACGATATTTTTACACCTTTAAAAAGATAATGTCAATTAATAAAAGTATGCTCAAGTCAAAGACGGCATTTATTTCAAAATATATTTCTACGAAAGTTTTTGAAATATCTTTTTTTCATATCAACGAAAATATATTTGATTCGTTTCAAACTTTTACTCAAAATGTGATATCTAACTCTATGATAATTCCTTGATTAGTTATTTTTTTAATTAACGATATGTAAGATTATTGTTCTTAATATTTTAAAAGTATAATTCACTTGATAAATACATTTTATTTACCTCTTTAAAAATCATGATTTTTCGTTAACTGATATCATGGATATCGGACTTTAAAAATGGGAAAATTGATATTTTCTCTTTCTGTTTATTACTTCAAATATTTATTACGGGTGAAACGGAGGGTAAGAACAAAAAGAAAAAAAGAAAATATTCATAATGAATGTTTTCTACCAGTTTTTTTTAGGATTTAGAATCTACAATGATCTTTTATTTCTGCTTTTAAAAATCGTCTTCTAAAAGGTGACATCGATGTAAAACAGATCAAAGATGACTGTTTACGAGTCTATCAATGTCTAACGGAAATATTTTGCAAAACCTTGTCGTGCTCGTATAATACAAAGTGCAGATTCTGAATCAAATCATTTGATCTAGTTGATTACACATCTTTTAACCTCTGAAGCAAAAACTTTGTAATAGAAAGTAATCACAGATAGATTTTTCAACTCATAACATCAGAAATCTTCAGTTCCATCAATGTCAACTGACTGAATACCATCTTGGAAAATAAATATATCTAATTTATCTCCAAGATTAGAAAATTCCGTCCTAATAATCTGGATTCTGACGTATCGCCGTTTTAGAATGTTTGATTCGTAAAGGATTAGATTTTTGCAGGAAGAAAATATGACATCTAAAGAAGCTTTTTGGCGCGAGCATAATGGCCACCAGAACCTCTTAATAGAAATTTATTTATGTCATTAATTGTGATCAGATAATGAGATGGGTCCTTTAAGCACTTTCTCCATTTTAATACTTACCGAATTTTAAAAGTTACCGAAACGTAAGACAGAGATAAAATTTTATCTTAAGATAATTATCTATCTTTTCTTGTCAAACATATGCGGTAAGAGCCTAAGGAAATACGTTATATACTCGCATAAATGACAGAAACTGTTGAGCACTTAAGGTTTTTTTGAGGTGAACATATCGCTATTTTATTTAAAACTCAAAGATTATTGTTCAGCTTTTTATGAATGTAGCAATTAAGCAAAATATTATAATCGACATATTCTTATTCAATTCTTTTTTTTTCAAATAACGATAGAAAAAATTCTATAGAATTTCGAAAAGGTTTCATTGGAATCTGAGTTCAAGAATTACACATCCTAATCGATGGGGATTGGCATGAGTTATCAACAGAGAAAAATAAACGAATATATGATCAAAATACTTTTTCAATCCTGAAAAAATGCAAGACATTTCTGTAAAAGTTAAATAAGTTATCCGTATACTCTGATGGGAATATTTTGAATAAATAATATGCATGATATTTTACTGACAAGAATTAAAAATAAAGAAACTTTGGAACATGAAGGTGACAGTGATTCAAAGTGCATGCAGAACGACCCGGAAAAGAATGGAAAGGATATTTAGTCAGCTGAAAATCAGAAGAATAATTTGATTCATACCTTTCCCAAGGGTATTAGTGCTATGTGAAATGCAATCAGTCTCGTCCAGGATATGAACTCGTGTCGTTGTGTTCATTTCCTACGACGATAACAATTACACCACGGGCACCTCATAAAATGTCCATGAAATCAAGGGAAAATCAACACTTAGAACGGGTTTGATAAACTTGCAAAAAGTAAAAAGACCCAACAAAAAAGCAGATGTAGTTTATGTGGTGATAGAGACGAACCGATCAATCAGGTAATTAGTAAATGCAGCAAATTAGGATAAAAAGAGTATAAGAGTAAACACAACTGAGTGGACATGGTGATCGATGGGTAACTGTGCAAGAAAATAAAATTTGACCATACGAACAAATAGTAAATGCGCAACCCGACATCTGTCCTGAAAAATGAGACACAAAAGAGGAGATTTGTTGTCACTGAAACTCCAATGAAAGCGTAGAGGAAGACTGGTTGCAGCCAACAGAAACAATACTAAAGACATAAGGACCAGTAGAACGACAATAACCAGAAAACAAAAGTGGGAAGAAAAACAACTCTATGGTCGTTTCAAGCGACTAACAATCGACATCTCACACGAGAAAAAGTGTACATAGGTAAGAAGATGAAAGCTTAAGAGAAAAATTTATCTCTTCTATAGCAGTGAAAAACAACGCCAAAAGGACCAATCATTACAAAGCGAGAATAGATAAGACGCAACAAAACAGCAGATGTAGGTTATGTGGTGATAGAGACGGAAAGATCAGTGATATAATAAGCAAATTAGTAAAGAAAGAGTATAAGACTAAGCACGACTGGATGGGCCAGGTGATGTGCAGGGAATTGTGCAAGAAATTGAAGTTTGATCATACAATCAAATGGTATATGTAGCCAAGAATCTCTCCAGGAGAATGACACGTACAAACTCCTCTGGGATTTTGAGATACAAACGGTTCACCTAATCTAGGCCAGACGACCAGAACTTATAATAATCAATGAAAAAGAGAGGACTGTCAGGATTGTGGATTTTGCTGTTCCGACTGACCACCGAGTAAAATTTAAAGAATACAAAATGTGGGATAATTACCTCGAACTAGCTAGGGAACTGAAAAAACAGTGGAACATGAAAGTAGCAATTATACCTATTGTAATTGGTACTCTCGGTACAGTCACCAACGATTGGTGCAAACACTGTAGGACTCGGGATTAACGGGACGGGAGGGACTATTCAAACTACAACATTATTGAGATTGGTCACAATACTAAGAAGAGTCCCAGAGAATTGAGAGACTTGCTATCATTCAAATTCCAGTGAAAAACCATCGGCTAACGCTAATGTGAAAACCACTCAAGGAATTAAAAGTAATAATATCACAGAAGTAAACGAACTTATCTATGCAAGAGTAAACTGATAAAATCGGTGTTCCCCAAAAGAACACTTACAGAAACTCAAAGCCTTGATTTGATTTAGACTGGAAACGCAAATAAAGTTTCGACAGCAACACAAAAATAACAAGACTGAAGAAAAAACCGAGAAGATGTTGCGACGAAAATAATCAAAGCAACACAAGGAAAATAAACAATAAAACACGAGGAAAAATGAAAATGTACTGGCAAAAGAATGAAGACTAAAAAGATATAAAATAGGATCAAATGATACAAACGAAATAGGATATTCCAAAACAAAGAAAAATATTATACCAAAAGGTAGAGGGAGATTAAACACTGACACACAAAAAGTGGATGATAAGGAAACAAAACAATTTTGGAGAAAAATAGAATAAGTAATTGAGATACCGAATTGATAAGAAACATGGGGAAAAAATTGGAGGACTTCAAGAAGGATAGGTGACTAAACTCCCCCCAATTAACCCAGAGAAAAAGTCAAAAGGTACTTAATTATAAAAATCCATGGTATACATCGATACTGGTTTAAAATATAACTTCCATCAATGAAAGACTGGCAAGCGAAATAGATACTTACAAGAAACAAAAATACTTGAATGGATAGCTAAAAGAAAAGGCCACCCTGATCAAAAATCATCTCCAAAAAAGGAACCTTTCCCGGCAACTATAGAACCATAACGTGCCTACAGATGATATGAAAAATACTAACGGTACAGATAAGAGAAGAGTTTAACTATTTGCTTATAAGCCGCGGAGTGTTAGCCGAAGAAAAGAAAGGATGCTGCAAGGGAACCAAAGAAACAGAAAAGCTACCATAGATTGATTAAAACATCCTCAAATACAGCAAACAGAACAGAAAAAATATTGCTATGACATGGATTGATTTCAAAAACGTATGATATGGTTCCGGAAAGTTAGATTATGAACTATTTCAAATTGTAGAAGATATCCAGCTAAGTCATACATTTTATTGAGAAAACATGGAAAACTGGAGAGTTGAACTAACAGCACGAGGAAAAAGCCCAACTGTGGGGAATTTCAGATAGGTATATTCCAGAGAGATGTTCTATCACCATTATTTTCGTATTAGCAACGATTCCTCTGAGTATATACAGAGAAAATACATTGGAGGATACACATTTCAAATAATCGCTAGAAAAAATCAACCACCTAATGATCATGGATGACATCAATGAAAAAGAATTTAAAACCCTTATACTGGCAAGGAATATATATAGTGACACTATAGAGATGGAATTTGAACACAGAAAAATGTGCCATGCTCATATTGATAAGGGGAAAACAATAAATGACGGTATGAATAGAACTATCAAATCTGAACGTCCGAAGAAAAAAGAACTTACAAATATTTGGTAATATTGGAAACAAACACCATCAAAAAAGTGGAGATGAAATAAAAAATAAAAAAGCGTTCCTCGGCAGAACAGGGAAACTACTCGATACAAAAACTATATAGCAGAATTCTCATCAAAAGGGATAAACACCTCGGCTGTTCCCGAGGTAAGATCCTCATGGCCATTCTTAAAGCGAACAAGACAAGAACAACAAATGGACCAGAGAAGAAGAAAACCCATGACGATGTATGAGGCCTTACATCCTTGAGATGAGGCAGATAGGCAGTATGTGTCAAAGATGAAGGAATAGGAGTTTTAGAATGTAAATGAGAGGACACATTTTTAGTATACAAGACTTTCTGTTTCTGCTTTTATCGATGATTCATTTATTTGGCAGAATTGAATATTTTATGTAGTTTAATGATATTTGAAATGTGGCAATAAATTTGAGTCTTGTAACTTTTTTCCAAGTATGATTATGCTACGAGGATCATTAAATAAGTTTCCAGACTTTTTTCGTATGGGCACTATTATTGATAGAACACACATGGAACTCAAGTCCCCTTCGATGTAATCTCCTCCGGCTGTAATGCACGTGTTGTACCGTTCTAACAACATCTTGAAGGCCCCATTGAAGTCCTCTTGTGTGAGCGTATCAATGACCTTCCTCACAGCCTCTTTCATCTCCTCAATTGTCTCATAACGACAGCCTCTGAACTTAGGGAATAAGAAAAAGTCACAGGGATCAAGGTCTTGACTATAGGGAGGGTGAGGAACAGTGTTCATGTCCGTCTTGGTCAAATAGTCTGTGACAAGGATGGAGTTGTGGACTGGTGCATTGTCTTGGTGGAAATGTCACTGATCCGATTTGAAGAGCGCTGGCCTCTTCCGACGGAATCTCTTCCTGAACTCCCTTAAAACTTCAACATAGCATTCCTTGTTGAATATCTGTCCAGTGGGAACCCAGTGCATTTAGATCATGCCAGTGCTGTCAAAAAAAGGGATCATCAAATGTTTATGGGTGGATTTGCCCTGTCTGACCATCTTGGGCCTGGGAGAGCCAGCATCTTCCACTGGGATCTCTTGGTCTCTAGGTCATAACAGTAGATCCAGCTTTCATCGCATGGCATTTTTTCCAAGTTTAAAACAGAATTTTATTGCATATCGTTCTTCAGAAATCCAGATTGCATTTTTGAAATTCCCCAGCTGTGTTTTGTAGGGTGTATTCCGATTGCTGCTGTAGCTGTTCATTTGAACCTGAAATCATGAAAATTGGTCAGTCATCTCATAAGATGTACAGCAATAACATACTGAATGTTCAAGGGT
Source organism: Sepioteuthis lessoniana (assembly GCA_963585895.1). Lineage (NCBI taxonomy): Eukaryota > Metazoa > Mollusca > Cephalopoda > Myopsida > Loliginidae > Sepioteuthis > Sepioteuthis lessoniana. The sequence continues at coordinate 103,639,517 of OY757912.1, forward strand.
CTACAGCAATTTTAAATGCCTGTACAAAAAAGTCTGTAAACTCATTGAAGGCACCACGTATATATATTCTATTTTAACCAATCAATGTAAAAAATATGTTTTAGAATACGGTACGAGGTTTATCAAAATTATGGAACTTTTGTAAGTATTTTCTGAAACTACTAGTTATAGTGTAATACATTTTCTCTTCTAGAAATGTTGATGCTGCCAATATTTTAGAGGTATAAAAGCGTATTTGAATTTTTTATAAAATTTCAAAACCTATTGAATTGTCTAAGGGTATTGAATAATTCTATTGAGTGAATCATACATGGAGATGCGTTGTTTAGTCATTTTTTTTTCTTGAGGTGCCCGTGGTGTAATGGTTATTATCGTAGGAAATGGATACGGCGACACGAGTTCAAATTCTCGACGAGATTGGTTGCATTTCACATAGAACTAATACCCTTGGGAAAGGTATGAATCCAATTATTCTCCCTCCAGCTATGAGTAAATAGTAGTACAGACTAGGTTCTTCAGCCTTGGTGAGGCAACTAGTCTAGGAGAAGGAAAACTCTGAATTCAAACCTGTTGACTCCGTTTAAAAAAAGACCTTGTGTCATATCCTGCCCAAGTGGAAGGGTTGGTATAAATACTTTAGTCGTTTTTTTCTTTCTAGCAAAATTTCTGACAGAACATAAAACTAAAGCAAATATTTACCAAAGAAAATTTGTTCCAACATTTTAGCTTTTGCCACTTGTATCACTTCTTTGCTTTTGCCAACTTGATTGTTAATCCTTCAAGAATTTGATAACCGGCCTGTATTGAGCTTCTTTTTTTCTTTTAATATGTCATGACTTTCTTTTGTAAAACAACCAGACGTACTTGGCAAAAATGATTACAAGCTATGTCTTTTTAAATCAGCATCTCAAACTTGTTAGAAAAAGGAATTAGAATATTTCACGAGTAAGACTCTTACTTTTTTCCCCGTTGGATAATCTTATTACAGAGGAAGGTGAAAAATGTAAGCTAATTAAAAAGTTATCATAGCTAAAGAAAAATGTATATTACATCTACAGAAGTAACTACTTACTTACCAAACATCATTGTTTTGATTTTGCGTTTGTATTTGTATACCCTAAAGGAATACCTCCATAGACAAACACATATTTTACTGTGTAGTTAGGGTATAAATTCTTAACCCACCAGCTCTATTTCATAGTGTTTCTCCAGCATACTTATCCTTGTTAACTACCCGCAAACACGCTCTCTTTTTGAAATATTACTGCGGTATTGGAATATCCACGGTATCCACGAAAAGTAAATTCTGAACTCAAAACCGCTTAATAAATTGGCCTAGTGACAGATGATGCGATAGAGATATTTAAATGCATACATCTAATTTCTATTAGCATATATGAATAATGTTAATTTTGTTTAATGTGATTGGCTTCAAATTAGTCTATATCAACCAAAGGTCTACAAGGTTTATATATTCATATATTGGCGAGTATTATGACATAGGTTACTAGCTGATGAGAATATTTTACCGAAGATTACTGGCTGAAAGTATTATAACATAGGTTGTTAGCTGAAGATGACTCCCTATGCTCTGTCTGTTGGGTTTTGGATATGAGGAATTTTCACTTCTAAATAAAGATGTATACGAAATAGAGTTCTTGCTTTCATTGTCGTTATAGTCATGTTTGCACCAAGGTAGTTTCTGAAGGTATTTAGGAATATATCTTAATCAATACTCCTTAGTAAATGTTAAACAGAATACTTTATTCAATCCACCGGAGTAGTTTTTCCTCATTTCGCTGTTCGTGCCTAGCTGAAATATTTTATCATTTTTTCCAGCAGAGGCTCCTTAAAGCCGTAAACCTAGAAGTGACAATGAAATAAGAAATTATTGATCATATGAGCAAAGGCCAAGAATGTTTATTATATACGGTAACATGATCTAATCTTAATTTTGATCTTTTTGAGTTTCTTTTTTTTTTCTTGGTCAATCGTTCAGCATTATTCAGTTGAACATATTAATTGGATTTCTAATAGACTATGTAAAAAATATGATATAATAGCACCTTTCCATTTCAGTGAATCTTGTGACCGACAATACAGTGTCAGTCACGAGAGAGAAACGATCACCACAGACTTAAATTATTCTAAAAGGGTTTGCAAGTCAATCAAATACTGACATTTAGAGGATAAGTAAAAGTAAAAGTAAAGTTGGCGACCGTAGTTGAGGGTGACCAGAAGGTTCCCTTTTCAATAGCTACTACACCGAGGTGTAGGGGAGGGCGCTATTCCTTTCCGTGGATTGCTCCATTATACCCTCGATACGTACCTTATATTTCTGAGTGTTAAGCAAGTAGGTATCAACTACCATTCTTAAAGTCTTTGGTATGACTCGACCTGGGATTGAACCCAAGTCTCCCGGATCATTGCGGAACACAGGACCAATGAGCCGGATAAGTAACGAGCTTAAAATAATGAGTTAACAAAATTGCTTGGCTCTACATCCACATAATGTGCATAACCATATTGTAAATCCTTCTCCAATTTAACGTATTCCTAATTTGAGACGGGTAAACACTTGAGTTTGAAGCACTCTAATAAAGTAATACTTTTTCTTTGAATTCGTGTCTCACGTTTTCATTTTTCCTGACGTGAATTTGCTGTCATCTTTTCATCTTGTTGCCTCCGATTGTTAAGTCTCATAAACGAATCAAAACATTGATTATGTAAAGTCTTCATTTGAAAGAGGACACATTGTATTTGATTGGCTAGTACTCCTACTTTCATTTTCTTCCTAATGCTCCAGATGATATTATCATTATTAAGTTGAATATTGATAATTTATTGGCGTTGGATTTATTTACGTATATATCTCGTATTTTGTTTCCATCTTGAACAATAATCTAATTTCACACCTGTGCGGAAATAGTAATTAATTATCCAGAGCTATGTTCTGTTAGCGTAAACATTTATTTTTGTAGCGCCTTCTTTCGGTCAGTTTGTCTGCACTCGTTTACGGTCAAATTACAATTACTAATTTCTTCATATCTATATTTGTTGATTTTCAAATGTTTTCCTTTTGCACAATTCCCTTTTTGAAATATTTACAATATTTTAATTATTTTCGTTGGTTTGTTTTTGTTGTTTTTTAACTTCCATATTTTTAAATTTAAGCCTTCACAAGTTTTGCAGTCTATAAATGGTAAATGGAGGTGTCCGTGGTGCAATGGTTATCGTCGTAGGAAATGGACACGGTGACACGAGTTCAAATCCTGGACGAGATTGATTGCCTTTTACATAGCACTAATACCCTTGGGAAATGTATGAATCCAATTATTCTCTCTCCAGCTATGGGTAAATAGTAGGACAGACTGGTTCTTCAGCCTTGGTGAGGCAACTAGTCTAGGAGAAGGAAAACTCTGAACTCAAACCTGTTAACCGCTTAAAAAATTGACCTTGTGTCATATCCTGCCCGAGCGGAGGGGGTGGTAAATATGATAAATTGTAAATGTGTGGTATTTTTAAAAAGTACATGGTATCATTTTTTTTCGAAAACAATTACAGCATTTGAGCAAGTAGTTCATATTCTCATTATACTGAGACAAAGCTTTTAAATTTTATTAAAGGAAACCAAATAGTATAATAGATGAAAGTTTAGATAAACTATCGTTGGAGCTTTGAGAACGATGTTTCTCCTGTAAAGTGATTAGACCCTGCCCTGCTCCAAAAATAGGGAGTCCTGGGTATGACACTAAAAATGCATCTGATTTTGGAGATATGGGAAGTATGGAGTACCTTTAGTTTGGCATATCTCCCAGGTCATTTTGCCTCGGAGTAGTTGTACCTGTTAGGGTCTCATCTATGCGTCTAATGGTTCTATTTGAAAATGATTTCTATTCGATAGGATCGTCTTCACAAAAGAAAAATTAAACAAACAACTATACGAAAAATATAAATACAGACGCATATTGGATATCATTTTTTAACATCTGAGCATAAAACCTCCTAAGACAATTTGACATGCCATTAAAATTAATTACTCAATCAATCTAGTCTTAAACTCATATAATATTCATTCTGTGAAATATTGTTTACAGCTATTTCGAGATGAAATAATAGTTTTCATGTTTCTGAATATTGTAGATGAACATTACAATTATTATATCTTTGGCTTGAAATTTAAATCCTTTCAACAGTTTGTTTCAGAATTATTCGCCACCACTGAATATTTGTATATTTTATAAGGAAACAAAATTATTTACTAAGATTTACTGAATTTGTCATATATTGTTTAGTCGGGAGTCCTCATATTGTTGGCGTTGATGTGTTAAACTGCGAAATCGTAATGAACAGGTTCGATTTCTAGTCAGGCAACAACGTTTCCTTTTGAACTAATATCTTTAGGAAAGGCATGAACGCAGTTATTCTCCCAGCTATGGGGACTGATAATACCGCTACTGTTCTTTTACAAGAATGGCTTTCACATGAAATGATCCAGATGAGAATTTCCTTTGCTATAATGGCTGAAGTGATGGACTGCGGGTTCGAAGTAAGATCTAGAACCCAAATTGCTCTGTTACGTTCATTTTCGAAATAATTCCCCTTGGAAAGGAATTGAACAGCCGTATCTCTCAGTAATGAACTGAAAAATATCACTGCTGTATTTCTTCAAAAAAGAAGTTTGATATTAAATAGCCCACGATGATTGATATGTCATTAAACAAAGAAAGCAAACACAATTACTCAGATGACCCAGAAAAATTGCCATACCATTAAAAAATTACCATATTTCATTTTGAATAATTGTCGAAATTTTTATAAGTTGAGTTCTATTATCTTCATGGCTATAAATTTTTTTAAAGAATTAGTATTGTCGAAAATTATTCGCCCCACCACTCCCAATGGAAATCATAAAATAAATGTTGCTCTACAGCAGTTGTTTTTGTTTTTAATTTGACATTTGATACAAATACCATTTAAAAATGAAGTATTATTGACTTGATCCTGTGACATTCTGGAATGTTCATAAAAAACAATATGCAAATGTCATGTTCTAGGCTTAACTAAACATTTTTTTCAATCAATTATTTCGTCATTTGTGAAAATTTTTGCATGAAATTTCCATGAAATTTTATTCATAAATGTTGGAGTGGAGTAGGTGAATAATTATGCCACTCACTGTACATCGTAGCTTTTTGTCGCAAAGACAAATCCATTTCAAATTACATGGCTTTTAAATTACCAGCAAAAAGCAGGAAAAAAGATGTCTTCAACAAACTTTAAACGTGCACTGCATATAATTGTAAGCTCGTTTGGCATAACTGAATCTGTGCCAATTTGTCAAAGATAGCGATCTAATTTCACACTTCAATCAAATTACGAGATTCGGTTTCAAGTAGATCTCTTATTATTACTCGCAGGTGTTTTTAATGATGACCTGATTATCTATAAGTTTTCCCTTTAGAAATCCACAGAACTGAGTTTCGGGTTTTCCTACAATCTTTGATATCCTGGAAAATGCCTAAAATTTAACATCTATTTCGTATAGATAATATTTCCCGAAACTGAAGAGAGAACATTAAACTAATCAAGATAATGTTTATGAAAATCTTTTCAGAGAGAGCAAACATTTAAATGGAACTGAATCCATCTTAACGCAATACTTGGGCGCGATCGAGAGAATCATGTGGGGAAGAAGGTACCATCCTCTTCTCAAAATGATTTGTAAGAGATGAACACATCGACAGCAATTGAGACAGTAAGGAATGGAGAGTGGCAGACTGATCCCACCTAAAAGCCTATATGAGACGAATCTGCATCAATAGTTTAAAACCCTTTTAGTCATTACAATGGAGAGCGAATAAAATGTGGGGTTGTAATGGAGCTAAAATCCACAGGGACTTATCTGAACGGACGAACGTACATTAACTGAATTATACTGTCATTTGAGAAAAGAAACATGCACCAATGATCGCGTGATATCATGGCAGAGCGTGTGATGGAGTAGAAAATCTAAGGTCAGAGAATTTGTTCTTTTTTATAAGATATCATTCTGGACTTTGGGGAATCATAAGTTTTCAATGAAGAAAAAAGACTCTGCTTCTGCTATCATAAGATATCGTGATAAGGCATTTGATATTGACTTGCTGTTATGTGTGAATGGAATTGTGTCTCTTTGCTAATAGCATTTAACCAAGAACTGTCAACCAAAAATTTCAAGTGAGATAGTTACGAAAACTAAACTACGCCTGTTTCGGAGATCTCAGGTGCCATGATGAAAAAAAATGTGAACGGTGTCTCAACAACTTCCAAGCTAGAGGCATGACCAAAACTCCCACGGTATTATAGTGGAAGTTACAGTACTGATGAATGTTGATAGTGTTTGTTTTTTTTTATTAAGGGTACCATAACTCACTTTTAATGGAAAAGAGTGAGATGGTACACAACAATGGGGATGAAACGTGTTTGAAAAAAGAAAGGAAAAAATTCATTCTCATTCACTCATGGAAATGCCGTTTAGTTTTTCATTCAGAAATATATCCCGTACCAGATTTTTTATTTGGAAAGGACCACGTGGGAAATCTACGTGTGAGATGAGCCTGTTAATGGGTTGCCGACTGACCATCATGATCGTTGTTGGATGTGTTCTCTTTCAGCTGCTTGTGTCCTTTCCACTGCATTGGGTCAAATCTGCCTTTTTTGACATAGTGCACCTGTAGCAAATATTATTGTGAGAATTGCATTACTTTTTCAATCTTCTTGAAAGCGTGTGCGTAGATCCGATAGAATTTCGGTTCGTCTTTGTCATGTGAGCAGTGGCTGTAGAGGTGAAAACTTCTGTTTCGGCTGTATTAATGCGTTCCGATAAGTTTCGACAATACTTAAGAAAGAGTAATGGTTTGAACAGATAGCGATCCTTTATAAACGTTTAAATGAATATGCTAGTGAAGTGGATTGAATCCTTGTAAATCTCCAATCATTGTAGTTTCCGCCTTGACTAATGTTCGAGTGCAACGAATGTAATCTCGTTATTGAATCAAATATGTTTATTAAATTTATGTCATACACTACAAATACAATATATCAATGAATCAAGCTGGACTAAAATTTTCAGAAATTTAACAATCGAATCCTCATCTACGTTGTGTTGGAATGTATTATATTGAACAACTGATGGCCATCCACACATGAACAAATATCAACATCGTAAAAAGTATGAAATATTTTGCTGCCAGTTATAGTTTCATATGCTTCTACGACACATTTCCGGCCAGATGGTTCAAAAGCAGTGAGGACAAATTTTACAAATATGTTTGAATATTCTCAGGTTTTTAATTCGAAAAAATGATAATAAACCGAAATTAGCAAGTGTATGTGTTTTTTAATAAAGATCCTATTTACCCAACCCCTCGGCTCGAGCAGGATATGACACAAGGTCAATTTTTAAGCGGAGTTTAACAGATTTGAATTCAGAGTTTTCCTTCTCCTAGACTAGTTGCCTCACCAAGGATGAAAACCTAGTCTGCCCTAATATTTACCCATCGTGAGAGGGAGAATAATTGGATTCATAGCTTTCCCAAGGGTATTAGTGCGATGTGAATGCATTCAGTCAGGATTTGAACTCGTGTCCTCGTGTCCATATCCTGCGACGATAACCATTGCACCATGTGCCCCTCCTTTTTTTTAATAAAGATGGAGCAGATAACAACATAATCAGCAAACTGGCAAAATATTCATAGCATAAAAGGAAGGTCCACGCGAATAAGTTAAGCCGCGGGAATTGCGGAAAGAATCAAAATTTGACTGAGCTCATTAATGGAATATGTAACCACTAAAGTCGTTTCAAGATATTTAATCAGGACTTAGAGATTTAAACCTTATCTCGACCAGAAGACCAAACTTACTATAAAGATAAATTGTCTACTCCTGGATTTTACCATCTTAAGCAAACTATAGAGTGAACATTTTTTTAAAAAAAGCTAAAAGATAGACAAATAACTGTATCTTGCCAGGGAGATGGAAAAGCTGTGAAGCATGAAATTTACATTGCTATCAATTGTAGCTGGTAACATTTGACCGGTTAAGAAAGACTAGCAAAAGTGACAGAAGGAAATGTGTTAGTAGAAAAATGTAAACCATCCAGACCACAGCATTGTTCTAATTTGTAAGAATTCTTCGGAGAATTTTGGATATCTGAGAAGACTTACTGGGATTGAAATTTCAGTGAAAAAGCATTAGTTAAAACGCATAAGAAAAGAAATATTAATAATAATAATAAGGAGTTCTGAAACATTCTCGGCGCGATCAAAACTGGTTGACGAAGAGGTATGAAACAGATTTCATTCCGTTTATTCATTCTATATTCCAACACGCATGATATATCTTCGGAAGGGATTCAAAGCTATGGGAACGTAAAAAATCTCAAACACAATTCAATGAGGTGATAACAGTTTACATTTTGGAAGAGCGATGTGACGTAATGATTATCAAATGATAAAAGAAACCATTTCTGTTCACAGCAACAGATCCATTTGGATTGATAATGTCTAGAGAATATTATATATATATATATATATATATATAGAGAGAGAGAGAGAGAGAGAATGATCAATCAATAGCATGTCAAACATCATCCAAGCAGGTAATAATGGTGTCAACAGAATTTGGTTAGTAGTATTTATATGATATTAAACTGTATCTGGTGGTGAGGCTCGAGTTCTTAAACTGAAGTGTGGAATACCCATTTATTGCCACTACTTGCCGGTTCACTCTGAACTGGTGTAGTAGTAGCTATTAGGGTCCCATGTATTGGTCAAATGAGTCTGTTTTAAAAATCATTAGCGTTAAATCATTACGCTTGAAAAAATTAAGTTTGAAAATTAATACATATTATGAAATAGAAATATTTACTTGAAACCATGAAATTATTTGAATTAGATAAGAATACTTGAAAACATTCAACTGTGTGTAGATAATTCGTATTAGATAAGAATTAGTAATGTCATGTATTTGTAAATTATTTATATTCAGAATAAGTGAAGCAATAATAAGAAAATAGTAAAGTTAGCGACTTTAGTCAAAGGTAAACCGAAGGCTCCCTTTTCAATAACTACCACACCGAGGTGTAGGGGAGGGCGCTACTCTATATCCTGGATTGCTCCACTTTACCCTTACCTTATAATTCTCAGTGTTTAGCAAGACTGCATCAAGTACCATTTTTTGAGTCTTTGGTATGACCCGACCTGGAATTGAACCCAGTTTTCGCGGATCATTGGCGGACACTCTGCTCATGAGACCAACGGCCTGCAGAAGCAATAATGCTTCACTGATAACTGTGTTGCTGGTTGGTTGTTTTTTTAATGTCATATCAACCTTTGTATGTTATTTAACGCCAAATCCATTTTTATACAAATAATCAGCATGAGTACTAAGTCTAATCGTCAAAAACATTTCTATTTCAAGCTATTCGGTTTATTTAAACAGTTCTAACTCAGTCAATTCATTTTGCTATAAGTATAGATTTGGTTGACCCACAGTTAGGTATCAAAACATTTCGTTATTAAACAATTCAGTTTAGCATTAGTAGAGTTTCAATGTCAAAAACAGTTATATTTCAAACAATTCAGTTTAGCATAAATACACATTTTAAATGTAAGTACACAGTTTATTTGTCAAAAATATTTCTAGTTCTAGCTATTCAGTTAAGTCAAACAGTTCTAATTTAAACAAATCAGTCTAGCATACGTATGTATTATAACTGTAAGCCAAAAAATGATTATTATCGAATAGAAATAGTTACTTGAAACCAGATAAATGAGTATTGATTAATTGTATTAGATATCAATACTTTAAACAATACGTCTGAGTGCAAAATATTCATATTTGATATGGGTACTTGATATCATATAACAGGGAATAAAAAAGGTTTTAAAGAAATAACTGCAATGAATATTGAAAATATAGTTATGATTAGAAAAGATATTTCTGCATTACAAAAAAAAAACTTTGTATGTCATTGATACGCAGTTAAACATATAACTCGAAAAAAAGAAACAGATTAGACATTTATCTTTCAGTATACATTTACTTAAACACCTTATACGGTTTGTTTTGTGCAGAACGGTGATCATAGTTTTGTGGTAATAATAATCTTATTTCCAGATCAGGCCTTTAGCAATTTACTTACTGAAGATATCACAACAATACACTTCCAAAGTCAACATCACTTGACGAGGAGAAAAAGCTGTTTAATAATTGTTTATTAATGTTCCACTGGACAGCCGATTTAGCAAGCTAAAGAAATTGCCCAATTAAAAGTTTCAATTAGGTAACACCTGAGCTTAGTTAAACCTTCAGATCCTCTGATTACATATTATCTTTTGCCACTATATTACTACTAGTAATGCCTGGGAAGGTAAAAATCCCTCAACATGTTGCCTCGTCGGCTTGGGCTGTAGAATACACCGTCTGCTTCACAGCAGAGGGGTAAGTCCTCCCCCAACCGAAAGAGTGTCCTGGATATGAGACAAGACAATCTGATGGTGAGATTCTAGTGATGCTGGAGCTTTAGGGGATGCGAAGTAGCTCTTCATTGCTATTGCTCCAACGTCCACACTGACCCAGAATGGGAGCACCTGATAGGACCCTATCTATGGGTTATATAGAACTAACTGCATACTTATGCTATATTGAATTGTTTGAATTAGAACTATTTGAATAAACTGAATAGCTTAAATAGAAAGGTTTTTGACAATAAAACTGGGCTTACATTTAAAATGCGTGCTTATGCTAAACTGAATTGTTTAAAATGGAACTGTTTTTGACATTGAAACTTTACTTACACTAAATTGAATTGTTTAATATAGAACTGTTTTCACATTTATCTGTGTGTAAACAAAAGCTATACTTATACTAAACTAATTTAACTGAATTAAAACTGTTTTGGCAATTACACTGTGTAATCATGCTAAACTGAAGTGTTTGAAATAGAGCTGACTATTTGCATAAAAATGGATTTTGCATTAAATAACCTACAAAGGTTGATATGCCACACACACAACCAACCAACCAACCCTCAACATAATTTTTAGGTACTGCTATGATATGAAAGCTTTCGATAAAGACCACGACTTACCGAAAAAATCAGAATTAGAATACATTTCGCTGTTTGAGACGACAGTAGAAATTTACGGCACCAATCGAAGGCCCATGGTTTGGTTTCAACTGTATGTTATCCAATATTTCATCACCAGAAATTAGAAATTTGTATTTACGATTTGTTTTCTGGTGTCTTTAATGACGTACCAACCTTCGTGGGTTACTTAATGCCAAAGCCATCCTTCTGGAAGAAGAGAAGTGATGGTATTTAAACCTTAGCTGGGAGGATAAGAGGATTTATACCTTTCCCAAGAGTATTTGTCCGAAAGTGAACATTATAGCGCGACTGGAGTTCGAACTCGCTAACTACGATTCCACAGTCCAAAGCGATAACCATTACACCACGAAGACACTCGTGTAGTTTCTAAGACTTCCAGAGCACACGATTTCATGATATCAAGAATTCCTATCTAATACAAATAATTTGACCCATAAGGTGTTCTTTGACAGGTCCTAACATTAATAGTTGTGAGCCTGGGAGTAAAAATAATGCAAGGGAACTGACCATAACTCAGAGGTCAAAAACTGGAACCTGAACACCAGTTGCAGTTTAGTATCATACTCAGGACACCTATTTTGGGTGGTCTAATCCCATTGCTGGGAATGATGTCAGTGTATTGCACAACCCGTCGACAAGGATGTTTAATCTTAGAGGTAACGTCGAAAACTATCGCCTGACAAAGTTGATCTTGGAAACACATTAGTTATTGGAATATCGCGTTCAACCTAAAGCTGAAGTTATACGTAGAAACTAGAAAGGATATATATTGATCGACACATTTGATGTAACTCAAAGAGCGAGCCATTGCCACATGTTGGTTAAAGCAATTTTTGGCCAGACTTCGAAACTACATAGATGGCCGATCCAGTCTGTTAACTTAGGAAAGTTTTGATAAACTGTCGTTTTCATGCTTAAGTGATAGATCAAGATATTTTGTTACACCTCGCCGACCGGACGAGAGTTTGTACTTTGTCAATTCGTTAGTCTTTCAGCTGCTGGCTTTTTTTAAATAAGGTATCTATTCATACCCCATGACTGCTTGAAAAGATTGTTACAAAACCAGTTCGGTGAAAGAAAAGTGTTGAAGAAAACCCCCAAACAACTCACGACTTCTACGAGATACAACTCCCGACCTGAAGACCTCTGACATGCTCTCTCCCTTTCACTATTCCTCTGGAGTTAGTTAATGGGACCCCTACGGCTCGTGAACGTGTTTCTAGTAAAATTGGGAGAGTTACTGATGCACGAAGTCGCTAGCGGCTTTTCAAAGAGCTGCGTCGTGAACGTGCGGCAGCAAAAAGAGCCCCTGACCTCACCCCTGGAACGATTAGGAGGGGAAGAAAATAGGACACAGTTTCCCGAAGGCTTTGACACCCTCCTGAGATTGTGAGGTGGAAGGTCAAAAATAGTCTTATAACTTTGCCATTTACATTAACCTTTCTGTCATCAATCGATTGACAGTAGCCCAAAGAGTTTTCTGCGTGAGAGGACATACTTATTGAGCTTTTATCAGCTTCGTTCCGGAGGAGACATACTGGGTGTTGCAGTAAAGTGCATCTGATGGTGAAGTTCCATTTCTGGAGATGTGGGAAGTGTGAAATACATCTTCATTGCCATTACTCCCAGATCCACTCTGTCTGCGATTTGTAGAACCTGTTAGTTTAGGTCAAAGACGACTGATTAAAAAGAGGTCGTATATGCCTCGGTGCAAAAAATTCTTCAAAAGCAATTTCAGAACGTATGTGAAAGTAAACGTAAATTTAATATGATTCCCACACTCTTATATATAAAAAAAACCTAGACTGGTTGTAATGCCATAAAAATCAATCAATCAAAAATAAGAGCACCTGAAACGAGAACCACTACCCGTAATTATCGGTCATTGCTGTAAGTATGCAACAGTATTCATAAAGCTAAAAGGGTCACACGAACATGCATGTCCTTTGACAATCATCGTTTCTCTAAAATAAAAACACACTGAATAAAAGCAGGTTTAATATTGAGTTTAATATTGTGTTTTGGCATTTTCATTTTAGAACGGGGAGTGTAAGTTATTGTGTGATCAGACGGTCGGGAAGGAAGTGAAATTTCGCGTGGATTCAACCGATATTTCCAACTCGTAAAATGCGTTACAAGAGAAACATTTGTGAGCGGAAGTAAGTTAATGGCAAAGAATCGCGTCCTGATGCAATATTCAAGCGTAGTAATCTCAACATCCGATGATGCCTTGCATAATGCCGGATGGAAATTAATATGAACAAAACACTGGAATTACATCAAATAAATTCTTGGAATCGGGATCCACTCGATTTATTCCAGTATTCTTTTTCTTTTCATTCCATTTTCTTAACATTTTTGGCAACGCAATCAATGCTTATATATATATATATATATATATATATATATATATATATCTTCATGGATCATAGATAACGAAACAAAATAAACCTAATAAAGCTTTTTAACATAAACAAGCGCTCTTCCAAGAGTTTTTATAACGCTTTAAGATGCTTCCTTATGTTAATACGCTCTTGATCTGACATGTTAGAGAAATATAAACTTAACATTTAATATTCAATATAGTATTTGATTATTGGCATAATGGCTACCATGTTTGCCAATGACCCATGAGACTGGGTTTAAGTCAAAGGTCGAGTCATATCAAAGACTCAAAAAATGGTACTTGATGACTACTTGCTTATCCCCCATACTTATTATGTACGGAGCAAGAGTAAGTGGAGCAATCCAGATAATGGAGTGGCGCTCTCTCTTATACCTGGGTGCTGTAGATTTTCAAACGGGAGCTTCGAGTTCCCCCATACCCGATTACGGTCGGCTAACTTACATCATCATCATCATCATCATATCGTGCTGGCAGCACGGATATCCCTGACCCTCTCTCGCCACTCCTCCCTATCGTTCATCGCCCTAGGTAGGTCTTCAGGACAACAACCTGTATCCTCACATAGCTGCTGAATGTACGTTCGTGCTGGTCGTCCTGCTTTTGCGCGGCCATGTGTGGGGATCCATAAGAGTACATCTCTTATGAGTTCATCTCTGCTTCTCCAGCAATGTCCTGCATGTCTGGTTCGCCTAACTTGAATAGTTTTCGTGATAGGGGGCAGGTGGCCGTACAGTTGGTGCCTTGTGGGGTGTTGCTGCCAGGACTTGTTGAGGATTGCACGCAGCATTCTTGTGTAATTGCCATCTAGTTTCTTCTCCAGCCGTTTTGTTAGCGTCCATGTAGTGCATCCATATAGCAGTATCGATGTGACCGCTGCCTGGAAGAAACTGCGTTTCATTTTATCGGTTAGGTCTGATTTCCATATAGTCGATAGCCTATTGATAGCTGTCCATGCTTTCGTTAACCAACTTACATAATATTTGATAATAATTCTTTAAAGTTCTTGCCTAATGCTAAGCTTCATCAGAAGGTAAAAATCCAGTTGTGAATCTATAATTCAAGTTGATTTAACACTTCTTTGTCTGGATTCCCTGGTCAAGAATGACCCAGTGTGATATCACCTGTTAGGGTTCCATCTATGGGTAAAACAAATGTTTGAAAATTATTAATTGGGTTGTTGGTTGTATTTTATGGCATATCAAAAAGTGTAGTTTGGTTTGGTTTGGTTTGGTGGATTTTATGGCAAATCAACCTTTGTAGGTTATTTAACGCCAAATCCATTTTTATGTAAATAATCTGTTCTATTTAAAACAATTCACTTGAGCATGGGTACACAGTTTAATTGTCAAAAACATTTCCATTTGAAACTATTCAAGTAGTTATATGTAACAATTGAGTTAAGTGTAAATACCGATTTAATGTCGAAAAACATTTTTATTTGAAATAATTCAGTTAAACATAAGCACGCAGTTTAAATGTTAGTACGATTTAATTGTCAAAAACATTTCTATTTCAAGCTATTCAGTTTACTCCAACAATTCCTTTTAGCATAAGTATGCTATTCTATTAAACTCATTGTAGGGCCCTATCAGGTGCTACCACTCCGGGCCAGAGTGGACCTGGGAGCCCATGGCAATGAAGACGTACCCCGCATTCCCCAAAGCTCCAGCACTGCTGGAACCTCACCATCAGATTGTTTATTGTCATTTCCAGGACACTCGTTCGGGAGGTCTTACCCCTCTGCAGAAGTGCAGTGTATTATACAGCCCCAGCTGACTGGCAATGAAAAAGTCTAGGTTATTGAATGCCAAATCATGTCTATTTTTTTTTTCGTCATACAGCCGCCTACCAGGGCTGATAACAGTTTCGGTAGCTCAAGACGGTACTGCCACTCTTGGGGCTCCAAACCATCTTTTGCCACCGCACAGGGTATTAAGAGAATTATATATATATATATATATATATATATATATATATATATATATATATATATATATATATATATATATTTAATAAAAACAAAAATCGGTCACATTAAGATCATGAATTGATTTCCATCCTGTTATGGGTATTGATAAATAGGAATAACACCAAAAGAAAACAGGGCTTCTTCAGATTCACTGGATTTTTTAAAAAATTTATCCATTGGATCTGACAAAGTATGCAGTTAGTTCTATTTAACCCATTGTAAAATATAGGATAATACCTATTAACTTTCCCTCTACGTGTTAAAAGGATCTCTTTAAGATGATGATGAATTTATCAGTTTGAAATGATTGTGATCTACAACTTTCTCCCGTATATAATTAGAGACCATAACTCTTAAAGTCACCTGGCATAAAATAACATAGCTCGGGTTGACATGCCTGAAAACCAACCAATTGATCACTCAGCCAATAACTGCATCTGTTATTGCTCATGCCATTTCGACATGTAGTTGTAAAATCTGTTAGGGGTCAATCATTTGATTTAATAGATCTGAGGGTTTTTGCAATAACTAGCAAAATATGTTCCTTCTAGAAGCAAGTATCTGGTTTTGTATGTGAGAAATTATTGAAATCATACAGTCTAACTGTTACAATTCTATATATTCATTGAAAAAGTTACTTTTTTTGTGTTAATTTGTGAGTAAATACTTATTTCCTTTTAAATAATAATAATCAGCGCAGCCAAAAAAAATTACCTTTATTCATTGCTGAATTTCCCAGATGGAACTATTTAACTAAATTAGTAAAGATTAAAATACAGCAATTGTTTTGCGTTAATGGATTATATGCAAAATTTACTGATGTGATTACTGTTCATATTTATCAAAATAAAATCAAAGTTAAAAATAAACTACGAAGCTCTTATTTATACACATTGTAAAGCACGTTTTAGTTTTATATAAAGAGTAATTTAAAATGAACTGGTGTGGATATGTTTTATGGCATATAAACTCTCATGCGTTATTTCATTTCAGATCCTTTATATATATATATATATATATATATATATATATATATACTTTTCAAGCAAATAGTAGGTAACATTTTTAAACAAACCAGCGTTCATTTTTCACACATAGATAGAGGTTTCAAGTATTGTTATTCAACACAAATAATTCTAGTAATAATTATAATGATCCATAGTAAAAGAATTCAAGTAATTTTATTCAACACTAATAATTCTATTTAATTTTAACGAATGGTCCATAATAAAAAAAAAAACTTCATGTATTGCTATTCAACACTAATAGTTCTATTTAATATTTATTGTAATCCATAATGATGTAATATAATGGCCGAGGGATTTCGGTTCATGCCTTTGGGCTTAGTTTGGCTGAGAGCATTTCGGCTCAGCACTTGGATTACTCACATGCGGGTTGAGCGGACGTGTCACTCAGAGATGTCACAATAGCCCGAGATGGGAAACGGGGCTACACATTGCGAATGACGTCACGCGCCGGAAGTGCGCGAAGGATTTGGGGAGATTTTGAAAAAAGTTAGTTAGTAGAGTTGAGACTAGACACCGGACGAGAAGGGTTGACTTTCACTTGCTCGCGGAGGCTTTGGGCAGGGGTAGCACGAAATGGGGGGGCAGATGAAAAAGCCAAAATAGAAAGATTGTGCCTCTCTCTCCTTATGTCGAAAAACCTTTAAACTCAAAGGTAATAAAAAGTTTCGTACCTGAACAAAGAAGTCGTAAGTGTTTTTTTTTTTGTTTAATATAATCTATAGTTGGCGACCGTAGTCGAGGGTGACCAGAAGGCTACCTTTTCAATAGCTACTACACCAAGGTGTAGTGGAAGGCGCTACACATTTCCCGGGATTGCTCCACTTTACCCTTGATACATTCCATATATCGTTGACTGCAAAGCAAGGAGGTAACAAGTACCATTTTTAAAGTCCTTGTTATGACGCGACCAGGGATTGAACCCAGGTCTCCCGGACCATTGGCGAACACTCTATCCAGTACACCAATGAGTCGGTATTTTTTATTATTTAGTTTATCGTTGCCAGTATAACATCAGTTATTTTTGTGGTTTGTAGTTATTTATTTAAAGGCATATAAGAGTTATATAACACCAACACATCCTTGTCGAACAACAGTATTAGTACAATTTAACAGATATGGGCATCTCGGGTGATGTAATTGTGAGCAACTTGGACTCGCAAACCTTTATGCGTGAGTTTGAGTCTCATTGGGTGTTCAATTCATTACGCCTTGTGCCACATTTAAGCAAATTGCTTTGTAAATTACTACTACTATCCGACCCATACTTGGGGATGAATAGAAAGATGGTTCATTCCTTTGCCCAGGGGAAAGTAATTATGATAGATCGACTGAAGTTCGAACTCGCTAACTACAATCTTGAAGTTCATCACATAAGCTATTACATCATGGTAACTAAACCTGAATTCTTTTTGCACGGAAATTTTCCAAGTATTTTTGATCCTATACTGTACTTTCTCCATAGACGACACTTTTTTTTTTCGCTTGTTCTGAATTTCAGCTTTTTGAAAGTTAAAATGTGTAATGTGCTGAAAACGAAACTTATTTTCTTCTATTTTTAACGTAAGAATCGCTGAAGAAAAATAATGCATCTTGACAATTTTGTTAAATGAAAACAAATATGACAGCCGTCAAATACGATCTTTTCGATGGAAGTTAGTTAAAAGTAAAGTTTCATAATATCACTTAACGTCAAAGACAGAATGAAGTTTTTGGTTATCCTAATATAAAACAGCGTATACACATTCTGCTACGCTTATATGCGTAGAAACCATCTTGTTTCGGCTGGTGCTCTGTTTGTCTGTCTCTGTCTCTTTCTCTCTGTCTCTCTCTCTCTCTTTTTCTCTCTGTCTCTGTCTATCTCTCTCTCTCTCTCTCTCTCTCTCTC
Source organism: Sepioteuthis lessoniana (assembly GCA_963585895.1). Lineage (NCBI taxonomy): Eukaryota > Metazoa > Mollusca > Cephalopoda > Myopsida > Loliginidae > Sepioteuthis > Sepioteuthis lessoniana. Next base: position 103,657,961 of record OY757912.1, read on the forward strand.
TCTCTCTCTCTCTCTCTCTCTCTCTCTGTGATGTTAGTGAACGCCTGTGTGTAAGTCTTCCATTCTTGGAGTCATCGTATTCGTCCTATTTAATTGAATTTCTCTTCTAAGCAAAGCCAGCTTCTCAGTCTAAAGAGACGTAGACAATTGAAATGATTCAACGTGCTCTGTCTCATCTGACTACATGCACCAGATTATGATCCTTTGCATTCGTCAGAAGGGCGACCGTAGCCGTACGTACGATCGACTAACATAGAAATCCGCGTAGGTGTGGTTGAAATGGACACGCCTAGCTCTTTCTCTTAGGCAGAAACATAGGATAATATAAATACACTCCAGAGAGGCATGTCTTTAAATCTATTGAACGCTTACAAGTTTTCCGATATCCTGTAATACAGTGAGTAATCATGATTTCTTAACGACAGATCCACTAGTTGAAGACTAAGACGCATGTCAGTAGACAGCGAGGGAATGAAGTGAAAGGGTTTGGGTTGGACACGAAACTACATCTAAAGGCGAGGCCACACACACACACACACACATAGATAGATAGATAGATAGATATCATGCATAGCAGGTTTTACTAAAGGATTTAACATGGTAAACTTTGCAAAAGTAAAGATAATCATAATATTTTACCGTTTTAAATGTTTAAGCAAATTTACGAAAAATTATAATTAAAATAAACCATTTATCGTCAAAAAAGACATTATATATTTATCTATATATATATATATATATATATATATATATATATATGCAAATTTCATTAAACATAATAGACATTTTATGTCTACATATTTTCTTCTGGATCCGTTCGAATCCCCGTATTACTTTTATCGTATTCGGGGGGAATTGATTTATGTATTGTCCATAGTTGTATGTATCCCTAATACTTTCAGCCCGACTTTGGGATACATACAACTATGGACAATACATAAATCAATTCCCCCCGAATACGATAAAAGTAATACGGGAATTCGAACGGATCCAGAAGAAAATATGTAGACATAAAATGTCTATTATGTTTAATGAAATTTTCATTAACGAAGAAATGCCGCCTAAATATATATATACATGTGTGTGTGTGTGTGTGTGTGTGTGTGTGTGTGTTTAGTTGGGCAGCAGTCTTTCATCTAAGCAGGTTTGATTAACCAATAAAGTCATTTTTGTCAATATAATTTTATTAAGATATTTTCAAGTTTACTGATAAGTGTCTTGATTTTGTTGGAAATTGGTCGATAAACAAAAAATAAATAAATAAATAGAATCAATAGAATTAATTTTGAAAATAGAGACAATGTTTTAAAATACCTTTAGTCTTTTTTTTTAATACACTATTTTTCTTGATATTATTCGATTTTCTTTGATAAGGTTCTGATTTAAATTCGTTAGATGTTATCTGCATCTTATATTTATCCAACTTTGCGTTTCCGTAATTTTGTAATGTTTTATAGGCATGGACAACTATACATACACATATGCATGGAGTAACAAAACGACGCAATAAAACGAGCGGACACAGTTCTTTAGAAAAAATATACCTCTCACTTTATTGAAAGGGTTCGAACAGAACTGCAACATATTGACCCCCTCCACTCTTCTGCCTATCACAGCGTTTCTTTCCCGTTCTCCTGGGCTGCTCAACCGGGGGCCTGGGGGCCCAGCCTCTACTGGGACATGGTTCTCATTCCAGCATCTTCTCTCCAACTTATCTGAACTTCCTGTTGCCGGGGTTATATAATGATTTGACGTCCACCTACTTCCTGCGAGCGTCATAATTCGCACTCAATTCAACCCCTCGACAGTCAAGGTCGCCCCCTGGTATCTTCGACCGGATACACCTGTTATTTACACGGGTGCATTTCTTCTTTGGACAGCTTGGCCGGGGCAAATATGCAACAGTAATGCTATTAAAAAAGATAAAACACTCTTTAATAAACTCTTCAAAACATACTTTACACACGCAAACAACTCCTGATGATGGACAATGAAAAGTCCGAAAGCAACTCTGGACAATTTAGGTAAATTCATCTACAAATTTCAAACTAAAACAAACACATTTTTCAGAAAACTTGAAAACAACTTAATAATATTCAATTTACAAAATGTCTTTGGTATTTAATAAAACATGTATATATGTGTGTGTGTGTGTGTAAAACATGCATATAAGTGTGTGTGTATGTGTGTGTGTGTATTTGTGTGTGTGTTCGTGAAAGTGTATATATATATATATACTACATGGACGCTAACTAAACGAATGGAGAAAAAGCTTGACGGCAACTACATAAGTATGGTGCGAGCAATATTGAACAAGACCTGGAGGCAACATCCAGCAGCAGCTAAACGGCCACCTACCACCCATCACGAAAACTATCAAAATTAAACGAACCAGACATGCTGAACACTGCTGGAGAAGTAGAGACGAGCTCATAAGAGATGTACTCCCGTGAACTCATTCAGATGGACGGACAAAGGAAGAGTGACCAGTTCGAACCTACATACAGCAGCTCGGTTCATAAACGGGGTATAGTCCAGAAGATCTGCTTGAAGTGATGAACTATAGGGAGGGGCGGTAAGTGAGGATCAGGGATATCTGTGCTGATGACACGACAAGATGATGGGATTTATATATATATATATATATATATATATATATATATTTACTACCAGTCAATTATATTCAGCCATACTCAAAAAAATATTTTTCATCCTAAAAGTGTTATTCTTATTTACACGTGTCATTTTTATTTAGCACCGAAATGTTTTATTTATTATACTAAATACAATTCTTCTTTAGTAACTTTGATCTTAGTATAAAAATGCATCTTTTTTAAAATAGATTTGAAGGCGTTTTTCTTCTTTAAAAAAGAAATATAGAGAAGCAGAAAAATTTAAAAAACAACTAATAGCCCAAGAAGTACAATGAATTAAGTTGTTTGAAGACATGAGAAAAGGGGATAAAACAAGAACAAGATAAGTGCTGGTAGACAAAAACAACAACAAAAACAGCAGAGGACACGTTTATCTGAGTCATAAGCTTTGGTGACAGAAGGCCAACTGCTTCAAAACATCACTGCAAAAGTTAACCTATGTTGGGAGAAGATGATTCTGTATCCACTGTGTGGAGAAAACCATGTGAAGCTGGCCTATACGCTAGAATTACTGTCAAGAAACCACTGTTGAGGTTGCAAAACTATGGCTCCAGTGAACCAAGGCACTCAAACATTAGACAATAGAGCAGTTGAGTTAAGTCCTTTGGACTGACGAATGAAAGTTCGAAATCGTTCAGTCAAGTAGCGGGGTTTATACGCGACGAAGATTAAGTGAAAGAGCTGCAACTCCCTGTATCACTCCAACCGTAAAACATGTTTTTTTTCATGGTGTTGGTGGGGGCATTGCCAATTGCTATGTCGTGGCAAATTGAATCAGACCGGCTATCACAGCATTCTGCAGCATTACGTGATTCAATCTGGAACGGGGCTTGTAGCACAAGGATTTTTACACGTGGAAGATAATGACCCAGAGCATACTAGTAAACTCTGCCAGAGGTACTTTAAAACCAAACCGGAACGGACGTCCTCCAACTGATATCTTGGTTGGCACAATCGGTGCACTTAAATCTCGTTGAACTGGTGTGGATGAACTTGAATGAAAATTCAAAGCTAAAGAACACACAAGTGATGCTCACCTCTGGCAACTTTTGCAGGAAAACTGGGCAGAACTATCTTAAGTCTTCTACTCGTATTTGGTGGAAAGAATGCAAGAATCTGTGAAGAAGTAATAGCGGCAAAAGGGGGTCATTTTGATGAATGAAAGGTTTGAGAAATTTCTGTGTTTTTGTATTTAGTATAATGAATAAAACTATTGTGGTGTTTGACTTATTTTATTAAAAAATAACACTTTTAGGATGAGAAATAAAAACTTTTGAGGATGGCGAAATACTGGTAGTGTGTATAAAAATCCACTGAACCGAGAATTACTTTATTTCTTCAATGTAATAATTTCAGTATTTTTTATATAAAAGTCAACAATTCATACTGATTTTAACTGCGTTACGTTCACATTCATATATACTTCTCTCGTTTCAGACACTCTCCTTCTCTCTCTCACTCTCTCTCTCTCTCTCTCTCTCTCTCTCTCTCTCTCTCTCTCTTTATGTACATATGTATATTTGTACATATGAAATTTAAATAGTTATTCACACACACACACACACACACACACACACACACACACACACACACATATATATATATATATATATATATATATATATATATATATATTTAAATTTCAAAATTCAAAAAAAATTTCGTAGAGTTCTTCATTTCATGGAAGTTATACACATTAAGTATATTTACACTCAGTCATAAAAAAACAATTTTAGGCACACACACACACAAACATATATATATATATATATATATATATATTTACATGTATCGCTCAGAAAATTGTCCCCCAACTTATAAATTGTATGGGTCTAACTAGCACATAAATTCAAACAGAATTCTGCAATAGTTTTCCTATTTTATAAAAAATGTAAGTAAGTTGCCACATATACCATGTTCAGCAATGGCTATTCGTTCTGGGTGAGTCTTAGAACTTTTCAAATAATTCCTTATATATATATATATATATATATATATGTGTGTGTGTGTGTGTGTGTGTGATCGAAATCTTAGTTATATAACTTGCAGTCAGAAATAGCAGATTAACCTTAAATCCTAAAACGCTTCCAATCCTCGCTGTATTAATGTGACTACAACTAAAGTGCATCTGGCATTCAGAAGTTTATCCATTCCATTATACGAATTGTATAATTTCTTCGTTGACTTTGTTATAACATTAAACATACATTTCAAGGAGTATAATGCCAACCATTCGTTAACATCACTCCACGTCCTACTCTGATTTGGAGTGATACTAACTGTTATGGTATCATCTATCTTCCAAATACTTCTGTTTAAAAAGTATTAATATTTGATAGAAATTCTTTAATCTATATAACTGTGTGAAAACAAAAAAAAATTATAATAATTATTAAAGAGATTTTGTTGAACTAAAACATAATTGCTTAGTAGATAGCAATAATTGATTCAAAATACTCTAAGTTACCTGTCTTAAGAAAAATTCTTTGAAGCTAGTAATACTTTAGTAATAAAATATACTGTTATATTCTCATATACCGTATAATAACAACACAACAACAACGACGCAACGATAAAGACGCACGCAGACTTCTTTAACAAAATATTTAACTCTCACTTTATTGCAAGGGTTCGAAAAGGGTTACTCAAGGTTTGCGTGTGAGAGGGAGATGGAGACCGAACAGAACTGAAATATTTTGACCCCCACTCTTATGGCTGTCAATGTTGTGTCTTTCTCGTTCTCCAGATGCTCAACCGGAGGCCCTGGGCCCACTCTTCTGGTTGATGGGTTTCTTTACTGCATCTTATCAGCATCTTCTCTGGACCCCAATTCAATCAGGGCTCCCGAGGGTCCCTTCGGCCGGATGTGGCTTTCCCTACCACACTCGTCTCTCTCCGTCTCCAACTCTACTGCAACTGCACTTGACTTCTGTCTTGACTGAGCTATATAATAGTTCGACGCCCACTCGATCTTTGTAATCGCATGTTTAATCGTCATCAAGCGGAAATAACTGTCATGCAGTTCAGAGCTCACTCTCTTCCGGTGCGTCAGTCTATGAGAGTGTCATGGGATTTTTTAGCTTGTCCCATTTTGTTAGCCAGTTTCCGCCCACGCGATTTCCCCTCCTAACTGCCGTTAGAATGTATCACCTCCTTTCGGTGCATCATCTTGGATGGCATTTTTGGCCGGGTCGAAGGTCAAAATATAACAATACGTGAAACTGTGTAAACATTAAAGGAGGATAACGTCAGCTTTAAATAACTCAAAATGTATTGCCATGCTGTACAAAACAAATCACTCATCACATTTTTTCCGGAAATAATATGCATATCGCTGTAGCTTTTATGTCTGGTTTGTGGCCGTATTTTTTTTTTTTTAGTTATATTATCACTACCGATACATTTTTATTTTTAATATTTTTTCAAATTATTAGCACAAGAAAAACATGAAATTAGAAAAGCTTCCCCCAGTTTCTGTGGTTGCTACTAAAGGTAGGCAGTCGAGCCTCACCGACTATTTTACTCGAAACATGACAGGAAACAAAATAGACGATTTCATGCCTTCTTCCAGGATATCAATGCAATATGAACCCAAATAAACTCGGCGGAAATGTGAATTCAGCAATCTAATTCCATGTTCCACGCCGACCATTGTTATCCAACATAGTTGTGACTAAAATATAAATGGACGCAAACCCAGACATTGCCATTGTGTTTCATATGATTTGTAAAAAACACAGTCAGATTGATATTCAACTCCTCAGATTGGATTCTACTTTTCTATCAATGACGTACTTTATTGAAATAACATCTTTTCTTCTTCGGCGTCTGCACCCATTCGACCACTACTGATTTAGTGAGTTCTATCCGTCCTGGGTGCCATCTTGTTTTGCTTTTGAGTCAGCAGGTACTGAGCTCATTGAAGATGTCTATAGAATCTTTAATAGGTTTCAGATTTCAAAATAAAAAATAATTCGTTTTTTCATGCTTCTATGTAATGGAGTGTTTATGTAAACATTGGAAGAAAGAGAACAGATTTTTTCAGCGAGAAACAATGCTTTCTTCTAAATACTAAAGTAATCACTGTATATATTCGTTTATAGGGCAAAAAGTAAAACTGAAAGAATTTGGAACGCGATGTAATTGATCAATTTGTCGGATACTATTTATCAATAGTCAATGTCTTTTTTTCCCCAGTATTAATTCGACTTGGCCGACTGCCACTAATCGAAGTTTCCAGTTATCTCTTGGTATTGGCACAATCAGTAATTGATTATATTGATCTTGGCGCAAATGAACTTGATAATAATTTTAATTGAATCAAAGCAAATAAATAAATAAGAACTATCCTTTTCCTGGGTGCCATGTAGCTATGAACAGAATATCGTTAGTTTCGACTTGATTCCACTGCTTTGGGAAAAGCTGTATTTTCCAAAACATGTCCACTGATTATTAAGTTACCATCAAGCCACTTAAAAACATCATAAATATTTCGAATAAATATATAATTATATTATTTTCGAGCTTCTGAAATGGAATTACAACTTGATTTTAAAAAATAGATTTTTCAAATTTATGTATTTATTTATTTTTTAAGGGCGGATGACCGAGTTTAAATGAAAGCCCACTTAGCAAATCGACATCTAGTAGTGATACAAGTGCCTAAATATATGGGAAAATAATCTTCTGGTAATGATTACCAAGAAAATGGGAAATTGCTATTTCATTCCAAATCAATCCTTGTAGAAGGATGTTATTTAACACATTATACAGCAAGATACGTCATGAAACCAAAAGCCTGAGAGGCAGATACCACTGAAAAGTCAGCTTCCACTAGTTTTCCCAATAAAACATTTTTAAGAAATCCTGTTTTGACTATAGTTATTTCCGAAAGCTTGGTCGAATTCGGGACAAAAATGGCCAAAACCTAACGGTAGGCCCATGGGGACATTTGCTGAATAATTATAATGGGGTAATATGGAGGAACTCGAAGAGTAATGGTTATTATTATTGGAAATAGACACGGTGACTCGAATTTAAATCCTGGACGAAGCTGGTAAAGTGATGCATATAATCATTCTCCTTCTCTTAATGAAAAATTGTTGGACAGATTTTTTCTTTAAACCTGCTATAATAACTGGTCTAGAAGAATAAAATCTGAAAATTAAAACTTGAACTACGCTTAAAAATTGTTCTTTTGTCACATCCTCCTCAAGTGAAGGGTTTGGTAAATACACACTCGATTGCGACTACGTTACTAGATTCACGCAATATCTCATAAAGCAAACAGATATTTTTCAAATCACGTTTCGCCGTTACAATTTTGATTCAACATCTAAGCTAAGCTTAGTAAATAACTGTTAGGCCCTCAGTTATATATACAGTTATATTCAGTGAAGGAAGTCCGGTGTGCAAAAAAAAAACAAAAATAAAAAAGTTGCACATTCTCTCCTGATGACCTTAATACGATTTTCCGGAGAAGAAAAGGATTCAGGCTAAAATTTCCATTCTACGATGAAAATCCCCTTATGTTGCGTTACTCTGTGGAATGATAATGGCACGAATAACATGTGACCGTCCACTCACTTTTTGGTAGGTATCAATTATCTATTAGGTAATTTCCTTCTTCGTACTTGTTTTGACATTATAAAGGCAATCACAAGAGCAAATAAAGTTTTTAATCGAAGTTGATTCTTTCGATCAGGATTAAATACGTTGACTTTATCCCGTGCAGATGAGGGATATTCCTGTGGCGTAGGCGCTAATGTCTCGGACCGACACACCGTAGTAAGAGAGTTCCAACTTCATTCGTGATGTAATATAATTAAGGATGATTATTAATTATATCAGGGAATTATTTTATTTGTATTGGTAAATTGTTAGGTTCTAGACACTATGAATGGAAGAATAAGTCCCAAAGGTCATATGGTACACTTGTCGCGCGTATCGCAAGATATGAGACGACAATAAGCCCGTCATAATGATAGTATCGTTTCGGAAACCATTGCTGAAGTAAACAAATTTGAAGGCATGTCTCCTGATTTAGGATAAGATAGATTTAAATCAAATCAAAGTTAATGATACGTGTTCTTATATGATTAGTAAATCGAATAATTAAGAGGTTGTTATATAAACAAAGATTTTTTTAATCGGGCTGGAGTCAGTATGGGGGCAATTCATATTTCAGAGTTCAGAAGTAGAGACGGATCGGTTCATGGGACTTCCGGTATCGCGGAGGTATAAAAGGCGTCGTGTTTCTTAAGCACGGGGCTTTTCCAAGATCTCGGTCAGTAGTAAGACCAGCTTCGGATGTAACACCCACAACTTGACACATAATATTTGATGGACTGTACCATTGGAGTTGATAAATAGTTAACCCTTTATTTCACTGTGTATCTCTTCATTACCACGATACAACAGAATCGGAGTTGGATGTTTTTCTTCGTGCGTTTCGCACGCACGAGTTTCCTAGTGTTCTTATGAAATAACAATAGATCTTTAGACATATTTTCCTCAATTGTTTCGTGTCCAACTGATATAGTAATAAACTTTTCGTATCAAAAGAAGCAACGAGCCCGTCTTGTATTTAGGAAGTGTAACACCAATTAATATTTGAGATGCTACGGGGTCTGTTCGATCATGCAACGTTTCTGATTTGGTGTAACTATGTTACAGTGCTACCACAATTACTTTCGGTTTCTTTGTTTGATGGTATAGCAACCAGAATTACATGGCAGCAGAAAACAGTAAAAAACATTACGCCACCACAATATTCCACAGCTCAGCCAATCAAAATATTTAAAATCAAATTGCTATTTATGCATCTTTCAAGAGCATAATTTAAAATATTTACAATAACAAAACATATTTTCCGTTTGCTGTCGAAAGGTAAAGAAACATTTTCTCTCTCCTAGTTTTGGCTTAATTTCACACCAGCACTGACACATTCCTAATTTATTTTTCACGGTAAAATACACAAAGACATATTCCCCTAGATTCGCAGGGACTTTCCTTTTGTGAGAAGACTTTTTTGGTGGTTGACACATAAACATTTCCTTCATTTTTGCGCACTTTCGTTTCACAATGCATAAGACATGTTTTGTTTAAATATCGGGATCTTTATTGAATTAATTTTCATTTTTTTCTGTAACCCTATGTTATCATGCATATGTCGTATATATATAAAAAAGATAAACGAAATAGCATAGCAATATTCTTGGGTTATTTCATACCAAAACGATCCTTGCAGAAAGATGCTATTATATCCAGAGTTAAGAGATAAGTTTCTTTTGGAATCACACCGTTGAGAATCATATGAACCCCTTTAGGTTTTGAATTTCATCAACTCCACTCCATTCCAGTTACAGCATTTTTAGAGATAACCTATCTATTTGAACTCTGCTATCATTCACTTACAATGTTACACTTGTCCATGTTTTTCATAGAACTCCCCTTTAGAAAAACCTCCCAAGAGTCGATGGTTGTATTTGATTTACCTTGCTTTGCGTGCTCATTAGATTTTGAGTGATTTAATTTATGAGTCGACATTCTCCAATACATTTTTTGTCACCGAAGCTAGAGTGGATTTTTCTCTTTTATTTTCCTCATAGCTGGTGAGAGAAAATATCGGTTAATGCCATCTTCTGAACATTATTGCCATAGATACGTAAATAATCTCTGGTATCTTAACTCGTTTTCTGATTCCATTTATTTCCTCTCTTTTACGTGCTCATCTATGGTTCAAATGGTTTGAAAATTACACTGGTCAACACAATGTCTGATGCCAAGAAACAAAACATGTTTTTTTAGCTAATTGATGTTGGTAAATCCGAAACCTATCAGGTAGGCCAGACATTTTACATCCGTCGCCTGAAATAAACATTTTTATAATCTAAAAAGGAGTTTTGAGTCCAAAAATTTGAAATAGATGTAATTCACAATTTATCCCCTAAATTCAAATTAACCAACAGCTCTAAAATCTTATGATTGATCATCATAAATTTATCAAACAAAGCCCCTTGAAAGCTTTAGTTTTCACAGTTGGAAAGAAACTCCAACTAAAGTCAGTCCAATTGAATGCACATATTCAAATGTACATGATGAACATCAGTAAAATTGTTTCACCGTAGCATCAATGAATTCATTCAGGATGATGAATTTTTAATTCAATGAATGACTTGGAATTATGTGCTTGCACATCGTTTGCTGACGCGGTGAAAAACCTCTTTGGCAATTGCTGGGCCGAAAACTAAAAGGGGTTAAAGAAAAAGTTGTTAAAAAGTCTACAGGATATATCGCTAATATTAGTATTAAGGTTCATTTTTTACATATCCATCTGGATGAATTTCCGGATTATTGTGACGATGTGAATGATGAGTAAGGAGATCGATTCCACCAGGATATCAAAACAATGGAAAAGAGCTGCAAGAGACGATGGGGAAAGCAATAATAGCTGACTACAGCTGAAGTATCAAAAGGGTCTAAAATAGCATTGAATATGACAGACAATCAAGAAAGAGAAAATATTTATCATAGTACTTACATTCCTGAAAGTTTAAGAATGCTATCAACAAAATGCAATCACAAATTATATATATATATATATATATATATATATATATATATATATATATATATATATATATTTAAAATTTGTGATTTGAACGGATGTATGTAACCAATAGTAATTGTGATTATTAACTATTTAAAAATTTACTTCGCAGCTAATGGCTCCTCGTGGCTGAAGGGTTAGAGGCTTGCCTTGACGTTTGAGTCAACCGGATTTCGATCCCAACAACGGGAAGCTAATGTCTAGCCACACTAATGAGTTCTGATAGAACGAAACAGATCTGTCTGTGGATGATTATATATATAAACATGATTTGACATTAAATATACAACAACAGTTAATGTATTTATTTTCTTACTTCAATTGTCTTATTTTTCGGTCTCCTATTTTCTTTCTTACTCTTCTTCTCCTCTACTATGAGTAGTCGAGTTTGACCAGAAGGCTCCCTTTTCGATAGCTACTACACCAAGGTGTAAGGGGGGGTCTATTCTTTTCCCTGGGTAGTATAAGTAAACGTATACAAATGAATTAAATTCCGCCATTAAATTACCAATGACGCGTTGAATTGACATTAAACAAATTAAACCAATAAAACATTTAAAAATGAAACGAAATTTTGGCATTAAATAAACCAAAATGAATTGGCATACCGTTAACGAAACCTTTCTAATCTTATCTTATTACTTTCTCTCTCTCTCTCTCTCTCTCTCTCTCTCTCTCTCTTTCTCTCGCTATTTCTTCTTCCCTCATTCTCTATCTTCTTTCTGGTTTTATCTCTTCTTTTGAACGGTGTCTTTCCTCTTTACCCTCTCTTTCTCTCTCTCACGCTATTTCTCTCCTCTTCTTACACTCTCTTTCCTGATACTCCTTTTTTGTACTTTTAATATCTCTCTCTGTCTTTCACTCGCCCTCTCTCTCTCTCTCTCCCCCCACACACTTCTTTATTATAATCAGATATTTAGAAATGTATTAAATTTCGGCATTACATTATCCATAAGGAGGTGATATGCCGTTAAATATATAAACCAAATCAATCAAACCATTGTCTGCGCCAATCACCCTGATGTCATCTGTAAATTTGATTTAATGATATATCGACGCAAATAACACTGACAGTGGCAATGTGTCTCATAAAGATTTATGTAAGCAAAAGAAAGATTGATATTCAGCTTCACCACGTTAGGGATGGATTCTGCGTCTTATTTTTAATTTTGTTTTATCTTATTTTTTTTTACTTATTTTTTCCAGCACAGAGACAAATGAGACATTTTATTGAAACAAAGACAAAAAAGTTGCGGTGTTAATGTTTAAAAAAAGACACCTGATTTAGCAATAAGAACGAAAGGAATTCTTATTTCAAGAATAAGAAATTTTATGAGCAAACGTGAGGCGTTTACTAAGACATCCACCGAGATGCTATCTTGTTCTTTTAAGTGTCATTATCCTAAGGCGGTTCGACTTTATATTAATTGGCACCGTCTACTTTTCGAGTTAGTTGGCTCCGAGCTGTCATTGTAAATCTCCTCTGGCTCGTATCCGAATATTTTGATCTCATTATGGGCTAAGTTAAAGCTTCACTTTATCAATTTCGGCTAGAAAAGTTGTCCTTTGAAAAACAGGTTAGTCTTGAAGACTACACAAGTAACTACTTAATAAAAGTACTTTTCGGACCATACAAATTATGAGAATATATATATATATATATATATAATTCCAAATCTCTCTCTCTCTCTCTCAAGATTAAAATAATTCTTTCTATAACTCTAGTCTAATCCATGTATATTCATAAGAAAGTTAAAAAAGATCACTGTTTTTTTTTTTAAATCTCCTCATTCATTGGATAATCTTTGTGTACCATACCCATGATGCAGATATGTGTGAAACATACATAGAATGTTCATAACATAGAACATAGGAATCCCGAAACACAAAAACACTTACGACTTCTTAGTTCAGGTACGAAACTTTTTATTACCTTTGAGTTTAAAGGTTCTTCGACATAAGGCTCCCTTTTCAATAGCTACAACACCCAGGTATAGGGGAGGATTCTACTCAATTCCCTGGATTGCTACACTTTATCCTTGATCCTAACCTTATAATGCTGTGTTAAGCAAGTCGGCATCAAGTACCATTTTTTGAGTCTTTGGTATGACTAGACCTGGGATGGAACTCCGGTCTCCTGACCATTGGAGAACACTCTACTCATTAGGCCAAAGGCTCGGATTACATTGAAGTAAATGTGTATAAACACAGACTCACAAACAAACACTCAACGTTAGAGACAGACGAAGCGAGAGAGAGAGAGACAGAAAGAGAGACAGAAAGAGAGACAGAAAGAGAGAGGAGGGAAGAAAAAACAATAACTCTGAAATATACATGTGCAGCTGTTTGTGTAAGTGAACATACATGTGTAGGAATGTACACACTCCTACACATACACACACCCTGCTACGCACTCAAATACGTAATATATACTTATGTATATAAATATGTGTATGCATGTGTGCGTGTGTGTTTGTGTGTGTGTGTGGGCGCTCGTGCGCGTGTGTGTCTGTGGTTGGCAGTAGTCTTTTATTTAAGCATGTGTGAATAAATAACAATGACAGACTTTCTATATATAATTTTACATAATATTTTTTAAATTCATCAGCATCTCGGTTTTCTCCGATTATGTTTTTACGTAATCTTCAATATTATACAGGGTGAAATGATAGAATTGTCGTCCTAAAGAAAACATTACTACAGATTTATTTTAAAACTTTTCTTGAAAAAATCAATTCAGGTAACTTGATTATGTAGTAGAGCTGACATCTATTCAATGTAGCTGCCTTCAGCCTCAATCACCCCCTCGATACGGATCCGGAACTGGGAGCATTCCTTTTCCACACACGCCGGCGGGAGCTCGGCGAATACTCGGTGGGTGGAGGCAATCAGGTTGGGTTTGTTGTTGTGGGAGGTCATGTTGGTGATGTTCTCGACCTATGCCCAAACGAAGTATTCCAGCGGGTTAAGGTCGAAGGAGTAGGGGACCAGTGAGAGAAGGGTATAACGTTGTAGCACACCTTCTGAAGCCAAGCCTGGGTCTCTTTGGACTTTTGGGCCAGCGCCGAGTCCTGCTGCCACACCCAGGGTCTGCCACCGGCCACCTGATTACACTAGGGGATCACCATACTCTTCAGCACATCCCGGTACACTTTGGTGTTGACTTTCAAGCCGACTTCGAAGATGTGAGGTGGCATTATGTGGCCTTCCGCTCCACCACCTCCAAAGGGTCGTCCGATGCGTTGAACTGTGCCCTCAAGCGTTGAACTGACCGGATTTGCATTTTGAGGGTGCTGGCAATGGTCCTGTTTTCATAACTTGGATCGGTAGAGTGCATGAGTTGTACAGTGGCGCTCTCCGATCTCGTTCGTTGAACATTGTGTCACTTCCAGACACGCCTATCACTGTTGGGACTTGTACACAACTGGCCAACTAGTAGATGGTCTGCAACAAAAAAAAGAAAACCGGTTTTCATTAAATGGAAATTGAATCATGTCGTCTTTTCTAGGGCGACAATTGTAAAAAGCCTAAAAATCTCTTTCAAAAACTCCTTAAAAATACCCTTTATACATGCTACCAATCCCCTGATGATGGCTAATGAAAGATCTGAAAGCGTTTGGTCAGCCTGTCAGTGCTCAGACCATACGCCGCCCTCTACATCAAATCGGTGTGCATGGCTGTCACCCCAAGAGGAAGCCACTTCTGAAGACGATACACAAGAAAGCCTCCAAACAGTTGGCTGAAGACATGTCAACAAAGCACATGGATTACTGGAACCATGTCCTATGGTCTGATGAGAGAAAGATTAATTTCTTTGGTTCTGATGGCTTCAAGCATGTGTGGCGGTGACCAGAAGAGGAGTACAAAGATAAGTGTGTCATGCCTACAGTAAAGCATGGTGGTGGGAATGGCATGTTCTAAGACTGCTTGAGTGCTGCAGGTGTTGGAGAATTCTATTTCATTGAGGGAAACAGGAACTCAAACATGTACTGTGAAATACTGCAGCAGAGCATGATCCCCTCCCTCGAGTAACTGGTTAGAAAGGCAGTGTTCCAGCATGACAATGACCCCAAACACACCTCCAAGACGACCATTGCTTTACTGAAAAGGCTGAGGGTAAAGGTGGTGGACTGGCAGGGCACGTGTCCTGACTTGAACCCAATAGAACATCTTTGGGGGATCCTCAAGTGGAACGTGGAAGTGTGCAAAGTCTCAAATATCTACCAGCTCTGCGACGTCGTCATGGAGGAGTGGAAGAGCATTCCAGTGGCTACCTGTTAAGATCTGGGAGAGTAAAGGCAGTTCTGGATAATGATGGTGGCCATACAAAATATTGACAGTTGACATGGTGTATGTTAATATTGACAACTTTCCCTAAGGGGTGTACTCACTTTTGTTGGCTGGGGTTTTGCTTTTAATAGTTATATTTTGAGTTATTTGTAGGGGAAAATAAATTAACTCTGTTATATAAGCTGCATACAGTCTACTTTTCATTGCGTCAAAGTGTAATTTTGTCAGTGTTGTCCCATGAAGAGATATACTTAAATATCTGCATAAATGTGAGGGGTGTGCTCACTTTTGCGATACACTATATATATATATATATATATATATATATATATATAGTGCACTCGAAAGTTATCATGAATTTTTTTAATGAGGCTAGAAATGTACAATGAATTAATATTTAACTCTTTTCAAAACAGTCTCTCCACCAATGAACTAATTCCACGCGTATAAAGAAAGTTTCATTGTTAAAGACCTATTGGAATAATGGCATAAGAATTAACTTTTTTCTTTCAAAACTCTCCTCTTGGCACACAAGACATTTTTTCTGCGAATTGTCTCCGAGACAAAACTTTTGATATCGTGAGAAACTTTGATGTTGTAATTCTCTAATGTCCACTACATTCTCAAATATTAATGCTGGAGAATATTAGATCAGGTGTGAATATAGTTTACGAGATAATAATTCGCCCAAAAAGTAAAAAAACTGATCTTTCACCACCCCCACCTAAAAAAAAAAGAATCTTTGCACAATAATATTGTTACAACATTTCGACAGAAGTATGCAAAGTTCCTTTTCGAACAAATCGTAGAAGCAGAATTTATTCATTAAAAAAGCAGATGTACGGTCACTTAAATCTCATCGCACAAACAATATTAAAAACCACAAACAAAGCATGTTGCTCATTACATAAGAACACAGGAGGTCCCTAGGAAAACCCCATTACAGAGATTTTCATATGCTTTTCTCTTATAGGCACTTTAGTGTTTATGTACCAGCAAATACTAACATTCATCAAAACTATTCTGTTATTGAATGCTCTAAATAATTTGTCAAGAATGATGGCAACGATAACGGAGGGAGAGAGTCAAGGACTACTTAACACACACACACACACACACACACACACATATATATATATATATATTACATAAAAAAGTAGTGCCCAAAATTTTGGGGTGGGAAGTTAATTTTATTCTTACAAGAGGTTACGAAATCAAAAGCAATACGGAAGTTGCGCTCGAAAGAAAAAATATTTCGTCAACAACCAATTCGTATGGGGCTGTAGAATACACCAAGTGCATCTCCGCAGAGATTATGGCCCCACACGAGTGTACTGGATATGATACTAAACAATCTGGTGCTCGATCTTTGAAAAATGTGGAGTACTCCTTCATCGCTTCTACCCATTGGACCACTCTGACCAGGAGTCACAGTACTTTATAGGGTAATGTCTATGGGTCAAATATAACTTTTTGACCATTTAACCAGGTGACTGATATCAAATTGAATTGTTTGTGTGACATAGCAATGATTCGATCCATTTAACTGTGTGTAAACAAAAAAGTAATGATGAATAGAATGGATTATCTTGAATAGCTATACTTGAAAACCGTTAACAAAGGGGAAACAATAAGTTATTTTTATTATATGACAATACTATGAATGATTTTGATTATATGCAAATGAATGGTGTTGAATTGTATCATTAATACTAAATAACAGTACATGTATAGGACTTTACACTTCTATAATTTAAATTGGGTGGTATGCCACTTGTTCCCACAACAAAGATGGTGAACGCACTCATATTCAGTCTCGGGAAACCATTGGCCAGGAGAATCACGTGACCTGCGTAAAACTACGTCCGCGTTTAAATTTCGTCCTGCGTTTTTTGGGGTCGATTCCAAGACACGTATTTTCTATTAATACGTCGTCTTCAGACACTCTTTCTCTGTTTTCAATTTCCATTGCAGCGCTGGCACACTCTCTTCAGTGTGACAGTCTTCTTATTCACCAACAGAGTTAAAAAGCCAAAAAATGGATAAGCCTCGCAGGCATTCATTTCTTCAACATACTTTGACTATGAGACTTTTTCCAGTCTCGGAGAAACCGACTGTTTCGCACCACAAAAAGAAATAGTTTAAATATGTAATCCAACTTAATAGGAGGTTTTCATCATGAACCCTTTCTGTAGTTTAGTTGTGTTAGTTACACGCACTCACTCTTTACTAACAACGTAGAATTAGCACTATTTTTACTGTATCAATGTATGTTTTGTTCTAGATATAAATTTGTTTTGTTTGTCGCCTTGTTTTGAATGTTCCTTTTGTCCACGCTTTTTCATATACTTTACTCATTTGTTTCATATGTTCATTCATTTACTACCTTTATCCATGTGCCTATATTCAACCTTTTTTCCGCACATAAGGTGCCCGTGGTGTAATGGTTATTGTAATCGTAGGAAATGGACACGGCGATTCGAGTTCAAATCCTGGACGAGAATGATTGCATTTCACGTAGCACTAATACCCTTGGGAAAGGTATGAAACCACTTATTCTCCCTCCAGCTATGGGTAAATAGTAGGACAGACTGGGTTATCAGCCTTGGTGAGGCAACTAGTCTAGGAGAAGGAAAACTCTGAATTCAAACCTGTTAAACCTCGCTTAAAAATTGACCTTGGGTCATATCAGCCCGAACGGAGGGGTTGGGTAAATAGGATAACATAAACCTAAATTAGAAAATCGGAAGCTAAACTAAACATAAATATAAAACTTCAATATTAAATTTTGAGGGAATAAGCATAACTACCAAAAAACATGTCCCCCTACACCTGTAAACACTTCACTGTTTACACACAACTGATAAACATTAAACATAATTATAAGTAACAAATAGTAAGTAAAGTAAAGTTAGCGACCACAGTCGAGGGTGACCCGAAGGCTCCCTTTTCGATAGCTACTACACCAAGGTGTAGGGGAGGGCGCTACTACATTCCCAGGATTGCTCCACTTTACCCTTGAACCGTACCTTATAATGCTGAGTGTTAAGCAAGGTGGTATCAAGTACCATTTTTAAAGTCTTTGGTATGACTCGACCTGGGATTGAACCCAGGTCTCCCGGGCCATTGGCGAACACTCTAACCGCTGGGCCAATGACTTTCAATATGTTAGTTATACTTTCAGCCTTTTAACTGCGTGTAAACAACATCAATATTTAATTGGGTAAAAAATAAATTATCTCAAAAAATAAAATCGTAGGTAAACTATTCATTAACAAACAGTATGTACGTCTTTTTAACTGTGTGCAAACAAATAACCGAGGTTGAATTAAATTAAGCTTGATACATAGGAATACTTGAATCCCTTCAAATTTTAACTAACAAATGATTCGGTGGAAATAGAATTACTCGTGTGAGATAAAAATACTTGAAATCCTTATCTGTTTGCCTGCAAATGAGTTCTGGGACCATTTGAAATGTCATCTACAAAATACGCTTTTACATATGATACATATACAATCTATATAGTTAAAAAGGTTTTAACATTAAATAACCAACAAGGGATCATATCCCATAAAATCTAGCCTCCCAACCAACCAACCAATTTATCGTAAATGTTCCTAATTCACAAGACCTTTTTTATAAAGAGATTAGAGTTGATGTTATATAATATCAGAAAATGAAATAATCCTTTTTAATTGAGGGCCGATAAGAAAGTACTCACGTTACTCAAATATCACATCATTCGATTAGAGTATTACTTATGGTAAAAGTAGTTCGAAACATGGATAAACCAACTCTGACAACGGATTCAGCATTGATATTTAGCGATGATTTCCGCTTACTTTTATCATCTTGCCATATTTACCATAATCTACAATTTCTCCAGTATTACGTATTTAAAGAATTTAGAGGCCTTCTGAAATTCTTTTAAAATAATAACCTGAATATCAATTTCCGTAAAAAGCTATGTCATCTGTGTTTTATCGAATGTTCAAATATGCATTATCGTTAAAATGAAATATTGCATAATATTTTTCTTAATTCTCTTGGTTTTACAACCGGTTTTGATTTTATCTAATATTTTAGATTTTATCTTGCAGTGAATGTACAAATCTTAATTGTTTCCCTGACATTACACCTTGATGATATATATATATATATATATATATATATATATATATGTGTGTGTGTGTGTGTGAGTGTGTGTGTGTGTGTATTAGTGAGTGTATGTAAACAAATATATATGTATATATATATATATATATACACCAGAGGATAACATTTGTGGTCGTCCTGCATTGCCTTAAAATATAAACACCTTTAAAGGAGTTATTTTTTTTGTATTTTTGGAGTAAACGATCCTATTCATCTAACTACAGTATAGGTGCATTCATTCTTTATGTTGAAATGTCAAATTTTTCTTTTCAATTATGCAAAAAGAGATGGCGTAGTATGAGTTTGAAAAACATAAGGATATTGTTATGTTTATGATTCCCTTAAATTGAATCAAATACTAAGTCCACTGTCCCTCAAAACCCTCCTAAACCACTGTAGACGAACCAAAATGTTTTAATGTTGGAAGGACAGATTAATCATTCACTTTTTCTCCGGATTTTCTTTTCTCGTATACTCTTTTATAATCACAAAAAAGTTCAAATTTGGACTTATCATTCAACAATACATCTTGTTACATTTTCAATGTCCAATTTTTATGCTTTCTTCCATGAGATCTTTCTGTTAATTCACCTTCCGTAACAGAGGTTTCTTGATGGATATGCCCGCCTCGATTCCTGCTGATCTAAGTCGATTTTTCACAGCTCAGAGTGACACTGGTTGCTGTAGAGAGAAATTAAGTTCAGCTGTCAATTCTGGAACAGTTGGGAAAAAATACGTTTCAAAACAACGGTCCAAAACATTCTTGTAAATCATGTCTAAATTACCTCGAGTCCAAAAGGAAGAAGATTTTGTAAATTATGGTTTGACCACCATTATCTCTTGATCTCTCTCCCTTGGAATTAGTATGAGAAGTTCAGGAGATCGAAGAAAATACCCAAAGAGAAAGAGTGAGACTGAGTTTTTTCAGTGCTGGAATAACTTTTTTGAAGGTCCACCATCAATTATTTTTAACTCTTTGAATAAAAACAAAGTATATATAAAACAGTAATTATGGTTTGGTTAAGTTTTATGGCATATCGAGCCACGTGAATATTGAACTACAAAAATGAACATATGTGCTATAATCAAACAGGTGACAATTCCACACTAGACGGAACCTCTCTGAAACTGGTAGACAACTCCACCTACCTTGGAAGCAGTGTCTCATCAACCAAAAAAGACAACGACACATGGCTAACGAAGGCATGAACAGCTATCGATAGCCTTTCGATCATATGGAAATCAGACATGACCGTTAAAATGAAACGCAGTTTTTTCCAGGCAGTGGTCGTGTCGATACTGCTGTATGGATGCACTACTTGGGCAACAGCCCACACGGCACCAACTATACGGCCACCTGCTTCCCATCACGAAAACTATCCAAACTAGACAAACCAGGCATGCAGGATACTGCTGGACAAGCAAGGACGAGCTCATAAGTGATGTATTCCTATGGATCCCCGCATATGACCAAGCAAAAGCGGGACGACGAACTCGAACATACATACAGCAGCTATGTGAAGATACGGGATGTAGCTCTAAAGACCGGCCAGAGGCGATGAAAGATAGGGAGAAGTGGCGAGAGAGGGTCAGGGATATCCGTGCTAACGGCACAACATGATGATGGTGATGATATATATATATACATATATATATATATATATATATATATATATATATATATATATATATAATTTGCCAGTGAATATTTTGTCGGTAACCTTATTTTAAATGAACCAGAGTTCATTTGGATGCACTAAGTTTAATGGTTTCAAGTATTACTATCTAACACCAATTATTCTGTTTCGACACAATTAGGTTTGACATTTTGCTATTTATTATTTGCACATAGTTGAATTGTTTCAAATATTCCTATTCAACACTAACAATTCTAATAAACATCATACCTTCAGTTGCACCTTAGTAAATGGTTTAAAGCATTGTAATCTATTACCAATTACTAATATAAATAAATTATTTGCATACAATTAAATGATTAATTATTTTTATTAGACCCATAGATGGAACCAAAATAGGTACTACTACCCTTGAGCAGAGTGAACCTGGTAGTAATGACAATAAGAAGTTACTCCACACTTTACAAATCATCAAGACTGTAGGCTCACCATCTGATAGTTTAGTGTCAGATCCAAGAAGATGTTGTGGGGAAAGTGTTACTATTCTGAACTATTTATTCGTTTTGTTCTACAGTCACAGCCGCTTCAATAATTAAGCAAAGTCGTGTCTTTAATGGTGAGAACAAAAATATACTAGGACTGAATAATGTTTTCTAATTAACTGAGTATTTAAAAAGAAAAAAAAACAAAACAAAAGCAGATTAGGCCATCTTAAGATATTAAAAATATCTCATATTAAGTTGTTTTTATGGAGATACTCTCAACATATATATATATATATATATATATATATATATATATATATATATATATATATATATACTTCATATCATAAATAGACTCGCAACCCCGAAAGTATGCACTCTGAAAATTCAATTTCATCAAAAAAAAAAAAAAACGTTACGGATAATTATCTATTTTTTGATATTTTGTCATGCATTTTTTTGCAAACGTTATATATATATATATATATATATATATATATATATATATATATATATAAGGTGGACAGAAAACTCCATAGACTGAAAATTCGTATGACGTTGTCATATATGCTGTTAATCAATTTTGGACTAATTGTATCCTAATACAGCAGCATCGATGGAAGAGTGTTGTGTATTGCAAGGATGACTATATTCTTATATAAACCATATTTGGCTACATCTCATGAAAATATTTTGGTCACCTCATAATCTTTTCCGTCGACCTTGAACACACACACACACACACACACACACACACACACACACACACACACACACACATATATATATGTATATAAATATAATACAAAAATTGACCAATAATAAAGTTGCTGCATACCTGGGTCTTAAACTTGTCATCTAATTTAGCAATGATTTTATGTTTTAGACTTTTAAATAAGGAGTAATGGAAATTTTTACGTTTTCTAAGAAGGTTTTTATTTCATTTTTTATTAGCTGGTTGGTTTTAACGGTAATGCTGTGCGTAAATATTGATATTTACTTCTTCCCGCTGATGTTTCTTTTTTTTTCCTTTTCCGTTGTTTTTTTTTTTTTTTTTTTTGCCACGGTCCTATTGAATATTAAAAATATTTCACCTTATCTATTTGACTAATGGATGGGACTGTAAAATATACGAAACATTTCGAGTCAAATTTAACCTATAAGTATTGAAAATTGAGCGGTAAGATCTCCAGAAGTAGACCCTCACTAACATGTGCAGTTCAGTGTCACTCCCAGGTCCCTTCCGTTCTTTTTCAATTGAGTGTTGCTTTATCTCTCAGCTGGGAGGAAGTCAAAGGACAGGCCTGCAAAGTTTTATTCGACTTTTACGAGCACATTCTTTGATTTTTTTTTTTATCAAACAATCTTTCTATTGTCCATCCGAAGAAGCAGAGATCTACAGGTGATTAATCTAATTACTTTTTTCTGTATTTTTTGGTTTGTAATTTTCCTTCATCAAAAGATTTTGTTTAACACTTTTCATACATTTAGATTCGTCATATTCAGTGTGGAAATCTTTTATGATTGTGCATAATTTAAAGACCAGAAATATATATCGAAAAATCTTATTTAATAATTCAACATAGAAACAATCAAGGAAGCATGATAAAAAAGGTTTCTTGATATCGAACGTATTTTTTCTGATAGTTTTCCATTGTCAATATTACCATCACAAACTTTTCTTTTGATATAGTATCACGCTGCGGTTTTGTATTTACTCCTTCATCTTTTCTGAAAACTGATGAATTTGTAGCAAAGAAACAGATCAGATTGAATTTTGGTCAGAATGTAGAAAGCTGCAAATAAATTATCGTGGGTTTCAGAGATATTGCGTTCCAAACAGACTTTATATACATATATATATATATATATATATATATATATATATATATATATATATATATTTACAGTATTTGAAGATATATCAATAGTTTGGTTTTGTTTCTTTGTTTAATGGCATATCAACCTTTGTAAAGATGTTTCAATAGAATTTCGGTAAATACATTTGATGAATTAAGATGTTAAAGTTATTTTCATTTTTTCGTAATTTCCTCGACAGCTTACCGATAAAACCCTGTTTATATATATATATATATATATATATATATATATATATATATATATATATATATAATGAAATGAATTGGTCAACAAATGAATCCGAAATAGGTATTTTAGGTTTTTCCTTCATATATCTCTGCTCAAAACGTTTTTTTTTCAGATTTCATGGTCCTCCTCTGCTTCTAGCCTCGAAAATGATGATTATTTTGATAGGGTTGTGATTATTTTTAAATACAGGATTTGATTGTTTGTTATGTATATATTTACTCGAATGTACATTGCGTGTGTTTGTGATTGTGTGAGAAAGAGAGAGAGAGAGAGAGAGAGAGAGAGAGTACGTGGTACATTCAATAAGCTTCCAGACTTTTTTGTGCAGGCATTTAAAATTGTTGTTGACTCTTGAAAATTCAGTATGTTATTGCTATACATCTTATGAGATGACTGGCCATTTTTATGGTTTTAGGTTCAAATGAACAGCTACAGCAGCAATTGGAATACGCCCTACTAAAGCCTGATTGAGACAGCTGGTGAATTTTTAAAATGCAATATGGAGGTTAGAACACTTTAGAAGAATTATATGCAATAAAATTCTATTTTAATCCTGGAAAAAATGCCACAGAAACGTATGCAATGCTTCAGACTGCATTTCGACCATCTTGCATGAATCGAGCATCAGTTTTTGAGTGGCATAAGAGATTCAAGGCATGGAGTCTGTGAAGGATTATAAGCGGTGTGGGGGGAGTAAGGAAGTCAATGCACGAGAGTTGATAGGTCAAAGGGTTATGGTTAGGGTTACTATATTGAAGTTTTAAGGGATTTCAGGAAGATATTCCGTCGGAAGAGGCCAGAACTCTTCAAATCGGGTCAGTGGCATTTCCACCGGGACAATGCTTTAGTCCACATCTCCATCCTTATCACAAACTATTTGACCAAGATGGGTATCAAGACACTTCCTCACCCTTCCTATAAACCATACCTTGCTCCCGGTGACTTTTGCTTATTCCCTATGCTAAGAGAATGTCGTTATGAGACAATTGAGGAGACGAAAGAGGTTGTGACGATGGTCATTGACACGCTCACACAAGAGGACTTCCATGGGTCCTTCCAGAAGTTTTTGTAACGGTACAACAAGTGCATTGCAGCCGGAGGAGATACTTCGAAGCGGACTAGAGTTTCCTATGTGTACTATCAATAAAAGTGCCAATAAGAAAAAGTCTGGAATCTTATTTAATGATCCTTGTTCATTTGTAATTATGGAGATACAATCCCTAGAAAATGTTTCCAAATACAATAGAAATAACCTAGAAGCATTCACAGAAATAAGAGAGAATCTAAAACAAATTTAAATCAATGATAGATTCAAAACATACTAGACACAACAAAAATCATGGAAAGCAAACAATGAAAACATTAAAAAAAAATTAAACACATGTAAATTTGCAGAACATACAACGCTTATAATCACAAAATACGAAAATAGAATATGGGGAATATAAAAAAAAACGGAAAATCTTACTCCTTAAAAAACTACGAAACAATATTAAAAATAGATAAATAATCTAAGCTGTAATTCAAAAAACGTAATCTACATTAACGAATATTGTAACTGTAAAAAAAGTATACGTAGAATCGGCTCTGAACAATAGTCCCTTTACATTAAGCTCAATTGAATGAGCAGAAACTAGAAAACATCGTGTATCAAAACACTTTTATGAATGAAGAAATGGAACTTTAAAGATGCCAATATACGAGACTGATGTTAACTAATTACTCAAATTAAAAGAAAAAAGACATCGTAGATTATTTAAACAGTATTTAACAAAGACTAACTTCACACACACACACACACACACACAATCACACACACACACACACACAATATATATATATATATATATATAAACTGGAATAAAAAATCATATTCCTATCAAAATAATATACACTGTGAAAGCTAGTAGCAATGACGACTAATCATGATTAATTTCCTGAGGAGGACGAATAAATCTGAAACACGTGTAGGGCGCAAATATATAAAACTCATATATATATATATATATATATATAGAGAGAGAGAGAGAGAGAGAAAGAATATTTCATGAATTTTTCCTGTCCTAAAATCTTTTAAATAAGAGGTTCGAGTTAGTTTCAGATATCTCCCAGAAACAAAACTTCATCTTTTAGTTAAATGCCAGTGTGTATTCCATCAAAAAATTTAGTCACTGGACTTTGATATTGCAAGTTTTCGGAGTTCTATATATTCAACGAAATCAGTAGCCTCTTGACGTTGGTGGAAAATTCTATTACCTGAATACCAATTGCATTATTAGTGATCTTTTGGTCTTGAAATATTTTATTATTGTAATACTGAGATATTTTCTCATTCACTCGCTCTCTCGCTCACACACACACACACACACACACACACACACACACACACACACACACACACACACACACACACATACACACACAAATATATATATACATATGTATATATATAGAGAGAGAGAGAAAGAAGGAAAGAGAGCGAAATAGAGGAAGGGAAACCGGTAAGAGATGCGCCAAAATATTATGACCACGTGCTTAATAAGGTGCTGATTCTCTGTGTTCTTGCCAAGATCCCTTAAAGTCTTCCCCTTTGATATTAATATACGATCCATTATCTGTCTCATGTTACGTAGTGCAGTTACTCCAAAGCAAATTTCTTTGAATAATATATTCAAAGCTCACCTGAGGAGTGTAGGTAATAGTGACTAGGTTTCCATTGAAACAGTATGACACCTGTTTCATGTCATAAAATCATTCATACAGGGTGCCTGATAAAAGAGGTCACCATTTTCTCTGAAAGTTGTTCTAATGAAGTTTGAATCATAGCATTCTATTATATTGTGAGAAATAATATTTTTCTACATATAGAATTGGAACCAGCAGAAAGTGTCTCAAGTACACACACATTGCTTCGAGCTGCAGGATTTATTTTCCAACTGCATGTTCTGATGGAGTTGCATTTTTCGGGTAACGACGCACGTCTATGACTTCCGAAATAATACCCTTGGGAAAGGTATCATTCCCTTTATACCTTTAACTATTGGTTAGATATTACCACTGTTACCTTTCGAAAACGACTTCTTTGGCAGCAAATAACCATCAAAGGTTGATATGCCATGAAACAATGACACCAAACCAATTTGAGTCTTTTCTGTTGAGTAAGATAAGTCGCAGCAGGTTGAACTTCATGATGCTCTAGCTTTTACATTCCTCTAACGTATGCTCTGCTTTCTTAGTTTTTCTCTCCACCAATCGTATTAGGCGATTCCTCGTGGCATAGTAACTAATGAGCTAGACTGTGACATCGGAGTAAACTAGTTTTTAGTCCTCTCATGCTATGTAAGGTAGAGCTACACACATCGTACATCAGTGTAAAGCAACACACATCACATTCAGCGAGTTCCCTTCATTCCTACAGTGTCAATTTTTAAAGCTATCGTTTCATCCATTATCAACTTTATCACATCAGTATTTTCTTTTCAGTGGTTGTTACACCACCGTCCGGCCACAGGCAAGACTAGACGTTACAGTTGACTTTAAGTATTACACAAGTAACGCTATTTTGATAAAATTCTAAACTAGAAAACAATGCTACTTCGGTTTGTCGAGAAAAGCAGCATAGAAGGAACAAAAATCAATTTTCGAAACAGACTTATATATATATGGGAGGTGCCCGTGGTGTAATCGTCGTAGGAAATGGACACGGCGACACGAGTTCAAATCTTGGGCGACACTGATTGCATTTCACATTGCTCTAATACACTTGGGAAAGATATGGATCCGTTTATTCTCGCTCCAGCTATAGGTGAATAGTGGGGCAGACTAGGTTTTCCAGCCTTGGTGAGGCAACTAGTCTATGAGAAGGAAAACTCTGAATTCAAACCTGTTAAACTCCGCTTAAGAATTGATCTTGTGTCATATCCTGCCCGAGCGGAGGGGTTGGTAAATATGTATATACAAAAAAAATCTGGTCATTATACAAGCAGTGGTTGCGAGACAATAGCTGTTATACTAGGTATATGTCGTGGGTTATTGGTTTGGGGGGTATTTTTAATCGCATATCAACGTACGTGAGTTACGTAATACCAAAGCCACCCTTGTAGGAGATGAATTGTAGCACTATTCAATCCATAGATCGGGGAATATGGGATGCACATTTTCCTCAAGATTATTTGTCGGGAAATTAACATATTAGCACGACTGGATTTCGAACTCACTAATTAAGATATCACACTCAAGGAGATCAGCTACTACGCCACAAGGACTTCACATATACTGGTTTATCTCGTTAGGATATGTACGAGGTGTGATAAAAAAGATATGGGGTATTTATTTACCAAACCCTCCGCACAGGCATTATGCGACACAAGATCATTTCTTAAGCAGAGTTTAAGAGGTCTGAATTCAGAATTTTCCTTCTCCTAGACTGGGTCCTACTAATTCTAAAGAAACCTTTCTATCCTACTATTTACCCATAGCCGGAGAGAGAATAAATTGATTATAACATTTCCCAATGGTATTATAGCTATGTGAAATGCAATTAGCTTCATCCAAGATTTGAACTCGTGTCGTCGTATCCCTTAACTACGATGTTACGCATTACACTACAGGCACATTGAAAATAAAGGTATCGGTAAGCAGTTCAATTCAGTTAATTTTTATATAAAATAATACAGTTAAATGAAATATAAGCTCATCTCAATAATTTAAATTATCAGTCAAGATATACGTATGACTAGAAAGCATGCTAGAGGTCTAAATTTTCTCTAGTCTGTACGACGTTTTAGCACTTCGTGATCAGTAGACTTAATATTTTTTGATCGGTATTTTTGATTAAACAAAGTACGGTAAAAGTGCGTTACTGTCCATACTCACTTGACCTAGCCCTTGAAGACTTTTTGTTCTCTAATCTCAAGATATAAAAGCCTCATATGGTTTTATATGCTGTTAAAATCAATTAATCAATCTTACGTATTCTACACTCCATCGACTAGAAAAATGAAGGCTTTATTGACGGTCTAATTGTAAGTATGCCCGATCTGTCTGTAATATAATGGCCGAGGGATTTCGTTTTATGCCTTTGAGTTTAGTTAGGCTGAGAACCTTTCTGTTCAGTTCATGGGTTACTTAGGTGCAACATTAACACAGGTGTTTGCGCGTGTGCGCAGAGCGGACGTGTCACTCAAAGATGTCACAATAGAAATCCGAGATGGGAAACGGGGCTAGAGAGTGCGAATGACGTCACTCACCGGAAGCCCGCGAATGATTTTGGGAGATTTGAAAAAGTCAGTTAGTTGAGTTGAGTTGAGTTCTTCCTCGGGAGTAGATTGTTGGCTTTCGTGTGCCACAGGTGTTGTGGCGGGGGGTGAGGGCAGATGGAAAAGCCAGAATAGAAAGAATATGTATCTCTCTCCTTATGTCGAAGAACCTTTAAACTCAAAGGTAATAAAAAAAAGTTTCGGACCTGAACTAAGAAGTCGTAAGTGTTTTTCGTGTTTCGAGATTCCTATGTTCTATGTATATATGTTATGAACATTCTAATGTACGTTTCTCACATAGCCATATCTGGCTATGGTACATGTCGGCTGAGGCTGTAGAATACGCCGAACCCCATCCATAAGTGTCCGGAGTGTGAAAGTAAACAGGATTAAATGGTGAAGCTCTTCTTCTGCATTGCTTAAGAATATGGAGGACCCATTCATTGATATTACTCTCTGGATAACTCTAAGCTGGATTTGTAGTACTTGTTTGGGCAACATCTATGAGTAAAATACAACTGTTCAGATATATAATAAGGATTATTGTTATTTGTTATTTGAAATCATACAGCTGCGTGTGAATCTTTTTTTTTTT
The DNA here is from genome assembly GCA_963585895.1 of Sepioteuthis lessoniana. Taxonomy (NCBI): domain Eukaryota; kingdom Metazoa; phylum Mollusca; class Cephalopoda; order Myopsida; family Loliginidae; genus Sepioteuthis; species Sepioteuthis lessoniana. The sequence continues at coordinate 103,687,758 of OY757912.1, forward strand.
ATTTTGTATAGGAATACTTGATAAATAAAATTACTAATATTAAGTAGCAATACTTTAAAACATCTAGCTGTGTGCTAACAAATGAGTAATATGAAAGCGATACTTAAAGCCACTTAACTTTTTGCAAACGGATGAGCTCTAAGAACTTGCTTACTTATAAACTTGCCTATTACATATTCGCTTACAATTTATATATGTATAAAAATATGATTTGACATTATATAATCCACGAGGTTTGATATGCCTTAAAACATCAACCAACAAGTCTTTATAATGACTAAAAATTCAGGAATTAAAATATACCACGCTTTTTTATTTAATAGTATATTTATTTCGAAGGACCTAAACCAGAGAAGAGATGAAAGTCAGGCATATCGTTTACTTTCAAGTAAATTAAAACAGACACGGAAAGCGCATAACGTTATTGAATAAAGCACGTTTTCAGATAAACGAAATATTCCATTAGGAGTGAAAGAGGAATTTGCTGATTAAAATTGCTCTATTCAACCATGTCACTCCAAAATTTTCATCTACTGTATTTAATTATATTTGAAATAATAAGGTTTTCAAATTATTTAAGATATAAGTAAATATTTATTAATTTCGGTTTTATAAAATTAGTAATAAAATTGATCCAATGATTAAAATTAATAAATGACAAAAACCGTTGTCCTAATTAGTATAGTGATCGCCAATTGTCCGGGAGACTGGGGTTCAAACGCCTGTAGATACATACCAAGACTCAAAAATGGTACTTAATGCCGCCTTGCTTGACAATCAACATTATAAGGTATGGATCAAGGGAAAAGTGGAGGAATCCAGAGAAAGATGTAACGCCCTCTCCTACTCTTCGGTGTCGTAGCTATTGAAAAGGCAGCCTTTTGGTCACCCTCGACTAAAGACGTTTAGATTCTTTGTAAATGGGTAAACATTTCACACTTAATTAATCTATCACTCATTCAATAGCTTTTTTTTTTAATTTTCTTCGTATTTTAAATATTATCTAAAATCTATTTGATCCATAGATAAGAATCTAATAGGCATTATTTCTCCGGTTAAAAGTGAACCTTTAGGTAGTAGCAACAAAGTATCAACTCGAGAACTTGAGGCTCACCAACGATGAAGTTTAGTACCATTGTTGTATACATTTCATGGACCCAACGAAGAACATAATCCAAGATAATGAAGGAACTTCAAGGAACAAACGAAACACACACAGTTTGTTGTAATTTTGAGAGATAGATGGAGATTCATATACTCAGAGAGGGAACTTCCTCTTGCCCAATATTCTCTTCCTCGAGCCAGTTGGTCTGCCAACACTTGCACCCCCTTGCAAGCCGCATCGTCAGAGACGACCTAACGCCTCTGATCGGCTGAGCATCCCTGGCTTGTCTGTCGATTCTGACTGGACTCACTGTCTTAATCTGACCGCGTGATTCTCATATCACGTGGTCTCCTTTCGTTTAAACACCTGGTCGACCGGCCTACCCCGACTCACTGCCATCTCCCTGTTTACTAATCACGTGACAGCTCGTCAAAGCACACGGGGTCACCAGGAACGAACCCCAAATCCATGTCAACAGTCATTATATAACACCATGCCTATTTATAAAACAGTGAGGACTATTTCAAACTATTCATCCATTAAGACAGACCCCGAAATATAGATGGAACATGTAATTTTAACGGCATATCAACCAGTAATTTTATGGTTCGTGATTACGGAATAACGTTCATATTCATATCATTGTGTAGTTGTTTCTAAGAAGGTTTTATCAAATGGTTTATCGAAGACAAATAATTTTGAACATATTTATTTGGTTTATATGTGAAACCCTAACAAATACGACCAATTGATCCTGGAATTAATGGGAAAGAAGTGGTGCTCCACACTCCACAGATCTCCAAGAATTTAACCTTACCATCCATTCCAGTTTAGATTCATGACCAGGATCCATACACCTTACGTGTAACAAAGAAATGAGCATACAAAAATGAATATTAAAATTCTTAATTGAATTTCCCCCCAAAATCCCTCGTGTAATCAGTTTTTCTCAGGTTTTCAGGATATTTTCTACGAGGTACCCTCTCTAATTTACATCTAATTAAAGGACAATGAAACCTAAGAAGTTTTCTTATCTTGTTCTATGATAAGGGTTATCGATTTTGAACAATTTTCATTTCCATTTCTTTTTTATCATTGTTTTAGTCGTCAATCCAAATTGTGGGTAATTACAACGTTATATCATTTATTAAAGACTTTCGTCCGCCTATCTCGTAAAAAAAAATCTCCCCATCAACTAATAACAATGCTAATTGGTCAGAGTCATGGACATTGCGGACTTTGTTATTAATGAAATTAGTTATTGATTAGCTGATCAAATTAGGACGAATAAATTCAAGGTGAATTCGGAACTGATTACACAATGACTTTTTCTTCATTTGTGAATGATTGAAAGCCAAAATAACTCGTATCATTTATAGAATTGAGAGAGCACTGTATTCAGCCATTTTAGCGTTTGGGCAAAAGGATGATAAAAACTGATTTGACACTTGAACTTTAAATTAAATCAAAGTTAACAATATTAACCATAAGAAATTTCAACGAGACTTTAGTGACAGCAATTGTACGTACTCTGTCATGAATATTATATTTTGTTCAGCTTATTTCCCTTACAGCTTTTAAAGGTATTGAAAAAGGACCATTGCATCAAATGAATTTGAAGCTCGTAAATAGTGATAAGAAAAAATCTTGGTATTTCAAAGGAGAATACAAGTGCTATATAATGACTGTTGACATGGATTTGGGTTTCGTTCCTGGTGACCCCGTGTGCTTTGACAAGCTATCACATTGTGATTAGTAAACAAGTGGATGGCAGTGCATGGGGGTAGCGCGGTCGAGCAGGTGTGTAACCGGAAGGAGACCACGTGATATGAGAAACCCGCAGTCAGAGTTAGACAGTGAATACAGACAGAATCGACTGTCGAGCCAGGGATACGCAGCCGATCAGAGGTGTTAGTATCGTCTCTGAAGATTCGGATACTAAGGGGGTGCAAGTGTTTGAACCCACTGGCTACAGGAAGAGGATACGGGGCAAGAAAAAGTCTCCTCTCTGAGTATATGTCTCTCCATCTATCTCACAAACTTACAACAAACTGTATGTCCCTTTCGAGAATAAAATGAGATATACTTTTATAAGGAAGTGTATTTCGTTTCGTTGATTGAATTTTGTAAATCATGTGCGATTATCTCGTTGATGAATCAATAAAAGACTATAAAAAACAAGATGACAAATGATAAATTATAAATTGTTTCATACATTAGTTAGTATGAATTTAATCAACTGCTATGACACTGACAGGACAGGAAACAAGATAAAACAGGTTAAGTGCATTTCATCTGGCTTGAAATAGGTTTTCCTTCTCCTAGACTGCTTGCCTAGCCAAGTGTAAATAAACACAGTCTCCCCTACAATTTACTAATAGGTGGAGGGTGGAAAAAATAGATGTATCCATTCCTTTTCAAGGACATTAAGGTGAAGGGAAACAACAGCAACATTGCACCGGATGTGAAATCAGGTAGCCGATTCCATTTCGTACTACGATAAGGGTCACGCTTGTATTTAGCGTAACGGCCATCGCCGTAAGAAATAGAATCGTACTTACGAGGTGCATACTATAAGTTTCCAGACTTTTTTCGTATGGGCACTTTTATTGATAGTACACACATGAAACTCTAGTCCTCTTCGAAGTAATCTCCTCCATCTGCAATGAACTTGTTGTACCGCTCCCAAAACTTCTGGAAGGGCCCATTGAAGTCCTCCTGTGTGAGCGTGTCAATGACCTCCGTCACAGCCTCTTTCATCTCCTCAATTATCTCATAATGACAGCCTGAGAGCTTAGGGAATAACCAAAAGTCACAGGGAGCATGAGTTGGACGATCGGGAGGGTGTGGAACTGTATTGAGGCTCGTCTTGGTCAAATAGTCTATGACAGGGATGGAGTTGTGGATTGGTGCATTGTCCTGGTAGAAATACCACTGACCTGATTTGAAGAATGCTGGCCTCTTCCGACTCAATCTCTTCATTGAACTCCCTTAAAACCTTAACATAGTGACCCTAACCCTAACTCTTTGGCCAATCAGTTCTGGTGTACTAACTTCCTAACTCCTGCCACACCTCTCATCATTCCTGACAGACTTCCTGTCTTCTTTGAATTTCTTGTGCCACTCAAAAACTGATGCTCGATTCATGCAAGATGCTCCAAAAGCCGTCTGAAGTATTTCATACGTTTCTGTGACATTTTTTCCAAGTTTAAAACATAATTTCATTGCATATCGTTCTTCTAAAGTGTCAGATTGCATTTTTGAAATTCACCAGCTGTGACAATCAGGCTTTAGTATGGTGTATTTCAATTGCTGTCGTAGCTGTTAATTTGAATCTGAAATAGAAATTGGTCAGTCATCTCATAAGATGTATAGCAATAACATACTGAATGTTCAAGAGTCTACGACAATTTTAAATGCCCATATGAAAAAAGTCTGGAAACTTATCGTATGCACCTCGTACTTTTAAAAATTAAGCATAGCTTAGATTTGATACCAGATCGCACTCAGTATATCTGCGTGTTTAGCTAGTTTACCATTTACAAGATGATACCATTAAATAGTACAGCTCCACCAACGTTTGTCAAAAAGTAAATTTTCTTCTAAATCATATATACCATGACTCTATTTTTTACATTGGAAAAGTATGCAATCAAACTTTATTTTGTAGAATACCTATTCTATATTAGCAAACTCTATAGCACTGAAGGTATGACAAAAATACACACACACATATATATATATATATATATATATATATATATATAGTTATATATATGTATATGTATTAATTTCTTTCAAATGAAATTTACATATATGCACACACACACACACACACACACACACACACACACATATATATATATATATATATATATATATATATATATATATATTATCGATAATCATGGTAGTTTCTGTTTTTTTATGTATTTTTATGCAAAGAGGGGGAAAAATCCTCGGGCAAACCAAAATCTTTACGTTCTATATTTTAAGCTTTATACAGGCTTGTATGTATAAACGTTAGACAAAAAATGAGAAATGATGTGCCAAGTGTTCAAAACAGTTGGGTAAATAGGTGGAATAGTATATTCATGGTTATAGATCATCTCCTTCTTAGTATGACTTAGAACTACTCAGTAAACACATATTTCATGCATAAGAACGAAACGTGTTCACAAAGTCTAATCAAAATTCGCAAACGATCATCATTCAAATTCAGTCAAACTATTCGCAGACGATGTCATTCATTCATACTTGAAAAAAAAAAAAATTAACAAAAAAATGAAAAACATTTTATACGAAATCACTGTCTTACGTAAGATGTTATCGCGTACAAAACCTGCTGACAGACAGCTGCAGGTGTGGTGATTGACGGCTGTGAGATCAAAGCTTTCGAGCCGACATGTGAACTAAATGACATAAGAAAACTTACTGTTGTTGTTGTTGAGTTGGTATAGAATGGTATAGAAGGTTTGAAGGTCGTCTTCGTATATTTTTCGTATGTGAGTGCTATAACTTACCGCTACAATTATTTAAGTGTGAAAACAACTCTTGAACTTGTTGCCTTGGAAATATGTAATGATTGATTTTTTCTTCGTGCAAAAAAACACAAGAAATAATTCGCAGTCAATTGATATCATATTTAATTGCTTAAAATAGTTGTCTGAGTTGATACAACGACATGAGATATAAGAAAGAACTAAATGATAAGGAGAAGGAAAACTCTGGATTCGAACCTGTTAAATTCCGCTTAAAAAATTGACCTTGTGTCATATCCTGCCCGAGCGGAGAGGTTGGGTAAATATGCTAAATGATATTGTCCGAAGAAAAGCCTTAAATGTATTATAACAGAAACTAAAGCTCCTTAGTAGAATGAAAATTGTTGTTCGGTTTGGTTTGTTTAATGGCATATCATCCTTTGTAGTATATTTAATGCCAAAGCCATCATACTAGAACTGTAATGGTACTGTTTAACCCACATCTAGGAGGATAAGGGTATTCATACCATTCCCAAGTGTATTTGTCCAAAAATGAACGTAATAGCGTGACTGGATTTCGAAGTCGCTAACAACGAATCCGCAGTTCATCGCTTTAACCATTACACAACGAAGATATCCCGAAAATTGTGTGAAGTCGTACAACATAGCATTATAGCATTGTGCGCTATCTAACTCGAGGTTTCTTGGATGCACAAGCCTCCTAGTGGTGTTGACTGGAATGCTCATACTTAAATAGGCTTCTTCTTGGAGAGACTGGACCGGAGAGAGATTAACATTTATGGACGTTTCTTTTATATGCAGCTTTGGTCACGCCACCTAGCGGGCATTAATCGTACTATTTGCAAACAATGCATGTACTCTCTACAACGTTCATAATCAGAAATGAGAACTAATTGGTTGGCTGAAAAAAAATCAAAGGACCAGTACAAATAAAAAAGAAAAATCATTTTTATTTTTGCTTTTTATTTATTTGATTTTCAGGGTTCTTTTTTTAATTTTCTGGGAACCCTAGTTACAGTCAAACGGGCTTTGAGCATCATAAGACCCTATAAATGATTTGTAGAGAAATAAGGAAAATGTAAAGAGATTTCATTTATCCTATAAATTCATAAAACTAACGTTTAGAAACACAAGAAAAATGCTCACCATATCAAATTAAAGCACTAAAGAATAATCGTAATAAACGGAAGAGTTGGAACTTGACTGTAAAGTTTTATAAAAAAAACGAAAGAAAGACCACTTGATGAAGTTCAACATCTCGTCCGATGAACTTGGTGTAAAAAGAAATGTTTGAACAAGCACAGTAGATAAATATCAGAGGTTCACTGAAACTTCCTGTGGTCTTAAAACTCGATTGTCTACCTAAATGTTGGCGAGGTCTTTCTGAAGAATGTCATCCGATTGAAGCACAAGTGGGAGTTTGGTATTTTCTGACCCAAATATAAAGCGATAGATTACTCGAATCACTTTTTTTTATGGTGGCTGCTAAGGGGATGTAGAAAGAAGAACTATTCAAAGATATGAGAAAAGCTGATTTCCACTAGAACGAGGAAGCACTATATATCCGTTATTCATTTTCATTATTCTACGGCTTCATAGACTGGACGTTGAGAATAAAGCAACATAGATCTTAACGCTCGAGATGACTTGTGCTTTTTGTGTTTCTCATCACCATCAAAGGATTAGTTATCACCAACATAGAATTACTTAGTTAAAGGTTATCAGCCATTTTGCCTGGCAATAACAAATTTACTCTAAGTATAGACCCAGAGCAAAAAATGTTGACCCAGACATAATCCCTGATACCTGAGGTGTCACATAAACATGAATTCCGACGGGTCTGGATAATATTTGTTACCAACATTTGGTTTCGGGTCACATCTTAAAATCAGAACAAAGGGGCAAGGCATGGACAGCTATCGATAGGCTATTGATCATATGGAAATCAGACCTGAGCGATAAAATGAAACGCAGTTTCTTCTAGGCAGCAGTCGTATCGATACTGCTGTACAGATGCACTATTTGGACGCTAACTAGATGGCTGGAGATGAAGCTAGACGGCAATTACCCAAGAATGTTGCGAGCAATATTGAACAAGTCCCGGCGGCAACACCCCACAAGGCACCAACTATACGGCCACCTGCCTCCCATCACGAAAACTATCCAAGTTAGACGAACAAGACATGCAGGACACTGCTGGAGAAGCAGGGACGAGATCATAAGTGATCTACTCCAGTGGATCCCCACATATTGCCAGGCAAAGGTGGGACGACCGGCTCGAACATACATTCAGCAGCTATGTGAGGATACTGGATGTAGCCCTGAAGACTTGCCAGAGGCGATGAACGATTGGGAAAAGTGGCGAGAGAGGGTCAGGGATATCCGTGCTAGCGGCACGGCATGATGATGATGATGAGGATGATGGTCAGAAGTTAAAAAAATTTGGAATGCTAAAAAAATTTACAAGTACAAATAAGCATATGTAATCACCATTTAGTAAAACTAACATATAATAATAAAACGAATTGCTAAGTCGTTGCGTACTGCCAAAGCAAAATACAGTGAACGAGTATTTGATACACGATGGCAATAGAATTAATCTAGAGAAAATCATTCTTCTTTCTTACTGTTACCAGCATAAGGACAACAAAGAGAGTAAAAGAATCAATATTATCTTCATTTTTGAGGACATAAAGCATGGATAGCTTTATCATGAATAAATCTTTGCGTACAAAGATAAGCTATTTAGGAATTCAATAATATTTTTGGTGGCCAAACTCTACCGTTTTCATTATGAAATACCTCCTGCGAAAATATTGGCCCTCTTTAGATTCTGGTAATTTTTTACAGGGTCCAGACAAAGAACAATGCATCGCCTTTTTTATTGCAACTTTATATGTCCAATGTGTCTTTTACTATAATAGACCAAATATATTACAATGTATTATGATTGCTTCCTTTGATATTCTGTCTGTTGCTCTGGCGTTTTCAATATTTGTCAGAATGTCCAAATAATTCCTAGACCTCCAAGATGCAGAATAATCAGAATGTATGAACGGCGCGTTTATTTACGACTTCGAATAAAGAGAGCTCGCATCGACCGGGCGACTGATCAGATAAACGATCTTATCTAATAGTATTTCGTATTACCGAGAATGGTTCAACTGTCTGAGGGAATTTTTATGATATTTTACATTATATTCCTCAGTAAATCAGCGCTAAAACGTTATGAAGTGACGCAAACAAAATTTATATTTAACATGTATGATACATTGTCGTAGAGATATTTTGTATATTTCTATATTATATATATTTATAGGCATAAGTAAACAAAAAGAAGATGACACAGATCAAATCATCGGTGCATATATATATATATATAGAGAGAGAGAGATAGATAGATAGAAAGAGGGATAGATAGATAGATAGATAGATAGAATAGTTTTGACACATGTCCAGAAACATGGATTCCCAGTAATAATCGAACTCACTAACAATACTCACCTTATCTAGCTTGTTAACCATCACAATACAGGATGTCCTCTCTCTTTGTAATATATATATATATATATATATATATATATATATATATATATATATATATATGTGTGTGTGTGTGTGTGTGTGTTGATGGTTTAATGTTTACCATAGTAGAAAATGGATACGGTGACCCGAGTTCAAATCCTGGAAAAGACTGTATCCATTTCAAATTACGTTGATAAATTTTGGAAAGGAATACATTCAACTACTCGAACTTTAGCTACGAGTAAATAGTAGGACAGACCGATCACTTTAACTTTCTTATACCGACCAGTTTAAAACATGGAAAATTCTGAATCCAACCTTGTTAAACCTCACTTAAAAAATTGATCTCTTGTCACATCTTGCTCGATATATATATATATTTAATACTGTTATAGGGTTTGCTATACTCATAAATAAAGACGGTTCAATATCGATATTAGAGCATATGTAGACCTAAGTTTTAACAGAATTGAGAATGGCGCTTGGTGGCTGAGTTTCTTGCATCCTTGATCATCGGAGCAAGATACTCAAACGTTAAGGATATCTGATTGTTGCCTAGACGATAAAAAGTCAGTCACAGTGCGTCGTTAATTCTTTGTAATCGCTATAAAACTGATATATGTATATATATATATATATATATATATATATATATATGTATATATATATATATATAGAGAGAGAGAGAAAGTGAAATATATATATATATATATATATATATATACATGTATAGACTAGGGGTTAGACTTCCTGATGATCCGATAAGGTGAAACTTTAGTAGAAGATTTCCAACTAGCGATTTAAGTTTATTTTATATATATATATATATATATATATATACAAATTATGTATATTACTATTTATTGCTGATACACAATATTCAATAGTTTGTTGATCAAGGAATTCTCAATATATTACAGAGACGACGGCAGTTCAATTCCCTCCCTGATTTTGTATACAGATGCATACTAATACCTACGGCAGGTGGTAAAAGTTTGATATCAGGGGCTCAATGAATACCTGTGATAGGAATTAGTCATAGCTGCGTAGATACTCACATGCTTATTGGTACAACTAAGAATTCGTATAGAAAACCAGGAAGTAAATGTAGATCATCGTAAATGAGCAAAGAATTTCTCAAGTAGCTGGTTTATTCAAATGAGACTCAACTCTTTAAGCTGACCGAGTGTTATTTCGCATCAATTTCCGATTCCCCTTCGGCATTTGAAAGGTAAGCTGTTAATCCTCACCTTGAACCTGAAGCAATGACGCAGGATTTTGTTGTATATCACTTTTGATATCCCAGGCAAACCCATTACGGCTTGTGACTTCAGACATTGCTTCCTCGTAAAAGTCTTGTAATGCATCCGATTACTGAAAGCCAGTGTATACTATCCATTTTGGGGAAATATGTTCTTTTCTGCCAAATAAGAAATTACCTCAGGAATGAATTCATAATTCTGCTTTTAGATTTCAGAATCTGCCGTAATATCCATTGATCATAGGTTTATTAGCTTTACTACAGCAACGAATAAGAGTAACGGTGATAAGTTCTTGGCCAAACAAAGAATAAATCAAAATCCATGAAATCAAGTGGCATTGTGTTTACGCTATTTAAACGTAGAACTATATATGGTCAATTACCGATATTAAACAATAAACCGATTATATATATATATATATATATATATATATATATATGTGTGTGTGTGTGTGTGTGTGTGTGTGTGTGTGTGTGTGTGTGTGAAATGCTTGTGAAAAAAATATTCTTCCTCCAACTATGATTAAATTTTAGGGCAGACTGTACTCTTTATCCTTAATATGGCAAGTGACGTTCTCCAATCTACCCCTTCGTACGAACCTGCTGGTATTTGACGACGAGCTAGAAAAGCTCTGTGGGGGCAGACGTAGTCTAAAAGACTTGCTGGGAGCAATGGACGATAGAGACGAACGGCAAAAGAAAGTTAAGGTAATTTCCGCTTGCGGCACGATATAATATATATATAAGTAAAGATGGTGACCTTAGTCGAATGAGACCCGAAGGCTCCTTTTTCAATAGCTACAATACTGTGAGATAGGGGAGGGCGCAACTCTATTGCCTAGATTGCTCCACTTTGCGCTTGATCCTTACCTTTTAATGCTGAGTGTTAGCAAAACGGCATCAAGTACTTTTTTTGAGGGTTTGATATATATATATATATATATATATATATATATATATATATATATATATATATAATTTTTATGGTTTTAGAGATGGGTGGTAGGTGACCGTACTGCTGCTGTTTTGTGGAATGTTGCTTAAAGTATTAGATCTATCTATCTATCTATCGATCTATTAAAAGAGATTGGACTGTAAATGAATATCAATGTGATATTTAAGTGTTTTATTATCTTGATACTGTTTCGAACAGCGTGTGCCTGTTCAAGAAAGGAATAATGTATTTCTTTTGATTAAGGTGTGATTCTTTGTTGCTTCAATTTCTATTAACCACTAGATATTTTGTGTTTATGCTTGTAAATATTTGTATTGAGTTGGAGGCGTGTGATAATGTATAAATAGGTATTGAACATATATCCGTTAATTTTTATCTCTTTCCCTCTGTGTTGAATATTTCGAATTAGTAGAAATTAACATTAAAAGAACTACAAACCACCCAAAAAAGTTTCAACAAATAACCATTAGCATAGGTTTCTATATACAACAAAAACCACCCAGAACTATTCACAGAAAAAAAGATTAGAAATCTAGACCAACTTAAAAACAATGATAAGATCATAAAGTACTCGACATCGCAAAATTCATTAAAAGCAACCAAGAAATTAAAAGATTTTCCCCTTATTTCTACGTTCGAAGAACACACAATGCAATGAATCTCAAAATTAAAAAAATCCAAGATTTGTTGTATGTAATAAGATTTTTGAAGGAAAATAGTTTTACCTCTAAAAATCCAAAATAAATTTTAAAAAATCTAAATAAATATCAAGACTTCAATTCAAAAGCGCAGCCTACGCAATCGAATGTCACAACTATAAAATAATATGTCCATACAAACTCTCCAGGCTCTGAAAAAATGGGTGATCGTTCGATAACATAATATTAGATTACCAGAAAATAGAAAACTCTATGTTTCAAATCACCTTTATGAATGCAGTAATGGATTATTTAAAATAATGCCAGTATACCAAACCAACAATTATTTATTACTCTCCAAATAAATACAAATAAATGTAAAAAAAAAAAAATATTGATAAATCTAAACCGACATTAAAGAGAACATAATTTCTCTCTCTCTCTCTCCCTCACACACACACACACACACACACACACACATACAATCTAATTTTACGAACCTACTCACAACCACATATATAAATTCGAAGATATACACACAAACTATCTTAAAGAATATTCATGACATATTGAAATTAGAGAGGCAGACAGAGATTGGGACAGAGACAGAGAGAGTAAAAGGAAAAAATAACTGGATATAATTTGAATAGCTATTAATATATTCTCACACTCATCGAGAAGAAAAAGGATAAAAAGAACACACCATCGGATGTACAGACATGTATACGAATGTATACATACAGAGACATACAAAATATCAACTTGGTTAAGAAAATTTGAATTAAAAAGAATAACACGGCACTCAAAACAGACACTTCATTAGTCTTTTGAAAAAGATCACGACGTCCAAAACACGTGTCAAGAAAAAAAATCATGAAATGACCACGATGAAATTCATTTACAGACCCGTTTTTTTTTATTTATTTATTTTTCAATATATATATATATATGTATATATATATATATATATATATCATAAGAAAGAAAACATTTGATAAAAGCGAAGATAATCGGTTTTCTAGCGTCAGCAGAATTAAATTAATTCATAAATAAAAATTTTACATTGCAAGAGAGAGAAACTTGATTATGCATGCTTAGTTTGAACGTATTAATCTGTTTTTCCAGCATGCCTTTTCTTCTTAAGTACAGATTTCATTATATATATATTTAATATATATATATATATATATATATATATATATATATATATATATGTATATGTATTTTATATATATATATTCGCCAGGTACAAAGTCCCACTGGTGGAAATCGCAGTGAGAACAAAATGAACTAAACTCTCCGGATGATCTGTGATTCGAACCTAATAATTCGCATGGATCAATAAGGTCTCTTTGTAGTTTTGCTCGCCTTATGAGAGTGACGAAATTTTCTACAAATCATGAGATCTCCTTAGCCATGGGTTCAGATTGACAAAGAATTCGTATAAGCTCTTCTTCTTTTCTACATTGTGTAAAACTTTTTTTATCGGACCAAAAAAATATAATAAACGGAGACTACATGATCGATGTTGAATAGAAAGTCAAGAAGTGTAAAAAACAGTTTTTCTGAACACAATAAATAGATAAATCTGAGGTGTTGTAAAAGCCAAGAACACGAACGAGCATAAAAGATGGTGGTCTCATGGGCAGATCCAAAAGAAAAAAAATGAATAGCTTAAGCTTTGTCAAGAAGATCTACACGAGCGGAAAAGACACATCACGAAATAAGAAAACGAATATTAAGAAAGAGAATAAAAACGAATGAAAAGAAAACAACAGAGGAAGAATGAAATGTTAAAAAAATAGATAGAAACCATTTTATGACCTTGACATGAAAGGAGGCGACGACCGAAAAAGGTCTCAAAAAGATTCGGGCATGAAAAATAGAAAACAATAATAGGAGCCAACAAATATAATTTAACTGTGAAAAAGGATCATAAAGGAATATATCACACGGTTGAAAAATGGGAAACAAGAAAGATAAAAGCAAGAACAGCTACAGATTCGATCAACTAAATTCATTTACATAGATGAATGAAAAAGTATTATCATATATTGGTGTATACATTGAACATTTATATAGACTTAATCGTATGCATTGTGTTTAGAAACTCGGCATGTAACTTCTGCGTAGGTCAACGTCAGATACAAAACAAAATATTTTACGGAAAAAATTCATTTATCAAGTCTTCAATAAATCACCATTTCTTTTGTGTTAAGAAAATAACTCTCTTCTTCCAAACTTAAACTTCCATTCTTTTATTTAATTTTAGATTACTTCATAAACACTTTTTGTGGGACGTGAATTTTTTAATTAACATTTACCAGATTTTTCATCGAAAGAGAGAAATACAATATCAACACGCAACTAGCAAAGGCATGGGCAGCTAACGATAGTCTATTGGCCATATGGATGTCAGACCTGATCGATTAAATAAAACGCAGTTTTTTCCAAGTAGCAGTCTATCGATACTGTTATATGGATACACCACATGGACGCTAACTATACGTATAGAGAAAAAGCTAGACGGCAATTACACTAGAATGCTGCTAACCAAAATGAACAAGTCTTAGACGCAACACTCTACAAAATTGCAGCTGTACGGCTACCTACCAGCCATCACAAAAACTATTAGACGAACAAACCTTGTGGGACACTGCTGAAGAAGTGCGTACTCTTAAGCGATCTACTACTGTGGATCCCTTCACATAGATGAGCAAAGGTTGTACGACCAGTTAGAACCTAAATGCAGCAGCTCTGTGCTGATACAGGACGTAGCCTGGGAGACCTGCCGGGAGTGTTGGACGATAGAGACGGATGGCGAGAAAGGGTTAAGTGTTATGTTTTGACCGTTTTACCCGGCCAAAAATGCCATTCAATGTGATGCACCGGAAGGAAGTGACACATTCTAGAGGCAGTTATGAGAGGAAATCGCGTGGGCGGAAATTGGCTGATGAAATGGGACGAGGTACAAAATCTCATTATACTCTCATAGACTGACCAACCGGAGGAGAGTGACCTCTGAACTGCATGACAGTTATTTCCGCTCGATCATGACCACACAGGCTATTCCAAAGATAGCAGAAGTGACACATCCCGAGCGCCAAATATCAGAAGAAATTGCGGAGGCGTGGAGGCGTGTCCGTATCTCTGCGTGGGAGTTTGAAGGTAATATAAGGCCGACGAATTGAACAGAAGGAGGACAGTTGAATAGAGTTGGAAACGGAGATAGACGAGGTGTGGTAGGGAAATACACACCCAGCCGAGGGTTCCCTTAGGAACCCCGATGGAGTTTGGGGACCAGAGAAGTTGCTGATAAGTTGTAGTAATGAAAGCCAGCACCCAGCAGACTGGACTCCAGGGCTCCGGTTGAGAAGCCCTGGAGAACGAGAAAGACACAACGTTGACGGCCATAACTTTGGGGTCAAAATATTTCAGTTATGTTCGGTCTCCAGCTCCCTCTCACAGTAAAACCCCACACAACCTTTTCGAACCCTTGCAATAAAGTGAGAGGTAAATATTTTTCTAAGAAGTCTTCCTGCGTCTGTCTTTGTCACTGCGTCTTAATTATTGTGTCGTTGTGAAGCTGTAGATGAGTATGTAACATAAGGAGTACGTGCTAGTAGCGTGACATGATGAGGGTGATGATGACGATGATGATTGATTGATTGAGATGTGAGAAAAGATCATCACAAACATGAAGGCGAATATATCGAAAACGTCATAAGAAATAAGGTATAGATTGGATTTAAACCTCTGCAAAATCAGCGTCTCACATAGTGTTGTGTTCTGGTTAGTGAACACGAGTAGTAGTAATAAGACAAACCACGATATGTGAAGTAAGTAAAGTAAAGTTAGCGACCATAGTCGAGGGTGACCCGAAGGCTCCCTTTTCAATAGCTACTACACCAAGGTGTAGGGGAGGGCGCTACTCCATTCCCAGGATTGCTCCACTTTACCCTTGAACCGTACCTTATAATGCTGAGTGTTAAGCAAGGTGGTATCAAGTTCCATTTTTAAAGTTTTTTGGTATGACTCGACCTGGGATTGAACCCAGGTCTCCCGGGCCATTGGCGAACACTCTAACCGCTGGGCCAAAATAGGTATATTTACAGGAAAGAGTATTTACAAGAGAGAGATTGTTAGTAATAAGAATATAGGATTAGTGATAGAGTAATGATATACTTCCACAATAGGAACGGCTCTTCTGGTCTGACTCGTAGGCTTATTTCCAGACTGATCTCCGCTACTGCCACGGATGGCAGATGGAACAGCTCATTATGCTGAAAAGGTAGGTGATACCCAACACATAGCTTTATTTATAAAGCAGCGAGTAGAAGAGATCTGATTGCATGGTAATGAATTCAAAAACTTGTAGAAATCAAAAGAGGGAAGAAAATACTAACAATGTTTAATAATAATTTCTCATAATGATTTAATATGAAAAATGAATTAACATCCTTAAAATACAACCTTTAGCAAACATTATGGAATTAGTTCACTGAGCGGATGTTCCCTTGGGTATTTTATTAGCAGTATAAACTAATATCAAATCATCTGAAAAGAATATTCTATCTTTATAAACTTATCATATAAATACTAGATTAAATAATATCAACTAATGGTATACTTCCCATAAAGTCAAAGGGAAATATTGAGCAATAACCCAATACTGAAAAAAGATAATGAAATTAATAGACGAAAACTGGAATTGATACTTCGTTTCTCTCCTCAAGCTTTTATAAAATTAAATTCATTCACGTATTAGTTGCGTTAAGGAAGTGTTCTTTATCAAAGAATTGCTAACTTTCCTGAATACCAGTTACGATATCTATTTGGATGAATAAAACCTTCTTATGGACCATTCAAGAAAGTTATATAATATTTTCCTGAAGAAAACTTTAATATTTTTTGCTCTGTGACAAGATGAATTGTCATCCTAAAAATTACTTCATCATCATTAAACCAATTTTCCATCGCTGGAACTAGAAAATTATCTTGGATTTGAATGCATACATATAACTTGATTTTTGAGGTAATGATTGCAATGTCTGCTGGTCGTTTAAATGACATAAATTGTTATCAATGAAATGAGAGATGTGTTTTCTTCAAGAGGATATTTCTGTATGCTTCATTTAAACATCAACACACAAAATTTCCAGCATCATTACCTTGGCCTATACCGATTCGATGTTCATTAGTGAATATCACTGTACATTTGCTATTATTTTTGTCTTTAGGTAACGTTAATCTGAGTTTTTTTTTCTGTTTGTGTGTTAATGCTGGCTTTCTTTTAGTATATATATATATATATATATATATATATATATATATGGTCTTGTGCCACATATATTCTCTGACGAAAGTAAAAAGCTGGAAACATACACGTATATAAGACCGAAATAAATAATTCTTAA
Source organism: Sepioteuthis lessoniana (assembly GCA_963585895.1). Lineage (NCBI taxonomy): Eukaryota > Metazoa > Mollusca > Cephalopoda > Myopsida > Loliginidae > Sepioteuthis > Sepioteuthis lessoniana. Next base: position 103,705,161 of record OY757912.1, read on the forward strand.
GAAATATAAATATCTTAGTGGACCTATTCGTTTTGAAATATATATATATATATATATATATATATATTCTCAGTTAGAATATTTATTGGTAAAATACAAATCTAGCTACCGTGTGACGTCACTCCTCTGATGAAAAATCTTACAGAGCACCCAGAATATATATATATATATATATATAATATTGCACTATTATCTTGGGGAAGGTATGTATTCAATCATTATCCCTCTATCTATAGATAAATAATAGAGAAAACTGGTCTCTTTCACTTTGGTATGGCAACCGACCTAGAAGATTGAAAACTCTGTATTTAAACTTCTTAGCTGCACTCAAAGAATGAGTTAGTCTCATAATCTGCTTGTGTATACATACGCACGCGCACACACACACACACACACACATATATATATATATATATATATATATATAGCACATATCTTATAGCTTTATCATAAATATTGACGCCTTTTTCATCCCATTTATTTTCATTTTTCTTCTTGCACATTTTTCTAGGCGTGTTCCGTTTAATATCTTTTGTGGTCTTTCTATTTTCCTTGTTTAACCACCCAGTTTTATTTTATGTTTGCATCAAATTGTTGACACAACGGACTGGAAACAACCGACATCGTTCAACTCATTCCGCTTCAAATTGCCTTTATGAGTAAATTTTATGATAATTTCCATTGTTTCAATTGATAGAGTGGTCCATGTGTCTTTTCCTTTAGTAATGCTCAATAGATTGTAAAGGGCTTCGTGAATTCTCTTTTTTACTATAGAAAGATTTGCATTTCTTTGCTTCCGTTGTTATTTATTTTAGGGACGTAAACTACTAGGACATTAGATAATTTTTCTTCAATATGGGTTTATTCCTTAACATTTTACTCAGCAAAACTTGGGTGAATATTGAACATTTAATTTGAATGATATGATTTAATTTGTTTAAAGAATATTTTATGAAGTTTATGAGAAATGTTTTCTGTCTTATATGCAATTAGTTCATTTACAGATAAGTAAATATAAAAAAAAATAAGTGAACGTTTACTAACTGTTCTAATTCCATAATCTTTGCGAAGAATAGTATCATCCTTTACGTGCAGAATATTCCACCAGAGACAATCTTAATTTAATTTTCGTAGGATATGCCAGTTTTCTTTCAGGAAGTGTCTCCTTGCATTCGTATTTCGCAAGATATTACTCGACGGAATTAGGAAATTTTGTATTTTCATTTTTTAAAAAGAAAAACAATAACCAAAAAAAAAAAAAATCCCAAAAGACAAAAACAGTAGAACGATTAAAAAAAAAAGAGACCGTTAATTACTTCAAGCGCTAAAACAGTCAAATTACCCATTCGTTCTTTGTCACGAGCACTGAAATGGATATGATCTGATAGAAATAGTACTTATTTTGCTTTATATTTATTTATGTAGTGTAATAAAAGCCTAAGTCGTTCCTTGAATGTACGTCCTTACGTATTAGGTTGATTTTATTGCTGAATACATATCCCAGAATGCAGGATTCCCGGTGTAATTTAATCTGCATATATATCTTACAATATATAAATATTTCTTTGCTGAAAACAGATACGAAGGGTTTATTTAACCGGCAATAAAAATCATATTTTTAAAATGAAGATGAAATAATGGTATTATTAAAAAAAAGGAAACTTTTGAAAGAATAAGTAAAAGAAATAAGAAAGGAAAAGAATACATGAAAAAATCTTCGATAAATAAGACAGATGATAAAATAATTCTTAAATTATAAATGAAAAAAATAATTAATGATTTCAAGCGAATTTTTGTATATTGACTTTCCAATGAATTCGAACCTGATATATTCATTAGAGATAGTTATTTCCCAACCAGATTAAGGAACAGTTGGCATCTAGAAAAAGGAAAAGACAGCTGCCAGGCCTTGTCCGCAATGATTACTGTGTGGTTGACTTAAGCTGAAAAGCTAAGTAACACACACGCTGCCCCAAATATTGGTCCAAGAGAAGCAGTAACAATCATCAATAAAGATGGTCATTCGATTCTATTTTCGACTTCAGTTTTTTCCTTTAACTTTCCGGCCCTGACTCTTGGCTTCTAATGTTTCACCTAAAACAGGCAGCTCACTTTCAAAATAAGTAATGCAAGCGGGAAGGTACTATTTACCAACCCCTCCGCTCGGGCAGGATATGACACAAGGTCAATTTTTTAAGCGGAGTTTAACAGGTTTGAATTCAGAGTTTTCCTTCTCCTAGACTAGTTGCCTCACCAAGGCTGAAGAACCTAGTCCGTCCTACTATTTACCCATAGCTGGAGGGAGAATAAGGGGGTTCATACCTTTCCCAAGGGTATTTGCCCGAAAGTGAACGTAATAGCGCGACTGGAGTACAAACTCGCGTACTACGATTCCGCAGTGCATCGCTTTAACCCTTACACCACGAGGACACCCTCGATTAGCTTGTGATACTAGACGATTGGTAGTAACACAGTAGCCCTACATAATTTTTCATATATATCTGAAACTCAGTGAATGTACAGGATGTGCCAGTTATTTGAAGATACATTTTCGTGGACTGTCAATGGAAGACAAGCTTATGTAATACCTTGTGTGACACATTTTAACATTCTTATTAGTCTTTCAGTGAAAACGAGACTGTCTCATTTGCACTAGTTCGACATTGCTATTCTGTGCAGAACTGTTGTATCATCAAGGTGAATGATACACAGAGAAGAAATTTATTCAGCACCAGTATCTGGTGGGAACAGATACAGACAAACCCAGCATTTCTAAAAATACCTCAGGCCTTATCGGCACTAACCTAAAAAATGGCCACCTCAGGTGCCAGACAAAAAAAACCTTGCCCCTTCGAATAGAGTTGGAGCCTGGATGACGACTCCCTGAAACTCGACCAGTAAATCAATCCCGAATTTATCACGCGAATACCATGCCTCTCCTACACTCACTCCCACTCCAGGCAGCCTCGGCCAAATTATTATCAACCGTTGAAGGCCTTAATTGTAGGCTATTTAAGGCCATGAGCCTGGCCATTTGAGAGAGTGTTGATAGAGTGCTGGCTACTCAGCAACAAGAAAAATACGTCTTCTTTTAACTTGTATAAAAAAAACAACAGTTCTCTCATAAAACAAAGGGACATAAATAAATTGGTCTTGAAAGAAGGATGCACACCTCTTAAATTTATTTCGCTTACGCGTATATAAACATCAAAAACTGACCTGAGAAGCTCAGGAATTGATAATGTCTCAGCATCACTTTGCGCAACTCCAGTATCACATACCAGAATATTTGTATCGGAAATATCAGGTACTTCCGACACTACAGCTACTTTGAATCCTAGTACTGTTCCCTCAGTAAATCTCTATTAAAAGTTTTAAAATTTAATCAACATGCAAAATTTAAAGCGTGCAACGTAACGGTTATCGTAAATGTAACTCAATAAAATCGTAAATACAACTCTTCTTCTCCCATATATGGGTAAATAGTAAGACAGTTTGGGCTCTTTAAACTAGGAAATGGAAAAAAACAATTCAAAGAAGCTAGTTGTCTAAATTTCTGAGACGAAGCTTGATAATTTCTATTATTAAGAATTTTCGGACTATTGTCTTCATCTGTATTGTTAATTCCACAACGTTTCGGTCGATATGTATCTCCGGCCTTCTTCAGGTGTTTGTCGAACTCGGGAACGTACACGTAACTTCAAAGTACGTCCTTTATTGAATCCAAAGGGATCATCTGTTCTGAATCCGTTAGCCATAACCGGGTACAAGTGTTAAGTATTCCTGTATTGTTACTCGCCTGTAGTTAGGATTGAACCTTAAACTTGTGCTCGGTTATGGCAAAAGGAATCAGAACAGGTGACCTTCGTAGATTCAATAAAGGACGTAGTTCGGAGTTTGGTGAAGGTTCGCAAGGTCGACAAACATCTGAAGAAGGCCGGAAGACATATCGGCCGAAACGTTGTGAAAGTAACAATAAAGATGAAGACAGTAGTCCGAAAATCCTTAATGATAAAAATCAAACAAGCTGTAAATCTGACCTAGTATCTAATCCTTGTCGAGGTTGAAGGGCGAGGTAAATAAAAACTTGCAAAATTTGATCAACATGAGCAAAAGAGAATCTCAAGGGCCATAAATCTAGCTGCCTTGTACTAAAAAGTGACAGTAAAAAAAAACAGCCCTGAAAGAAGAGTCCACAACAAGTTAATGTGAAAATAAGTAATCGATAAAAGGAAGGATACATTAACTAAATTAAAATGTCAAAGCAACTATGTAATAAAAGAATAAAACGAATGTAAAATAGAGGAAGGAAATCAATAATAAAATGGATGGATGATTAAAGAAGAAAATCAACTGAATAACAATTTAAACCAAAAAAAAGTATATCAAATAAAAAAAAAAACAATATGATTAAAAGACAGGTAAGAGAAAGGTAAAAGAAAGAACTAACGAAGCAGAAAGTAAAACAATAAAACAAAAATAAAGAGAAAATTTAGAGATTAGAAATAAAAGATAAATTATATTAGACAAGAAATAACTTAAAACAATGAAAAGAAAGAAAACAGTTAAAGAAATGTAACCAAAATAATAAAGAAAAGAAAAGAAATACAATAAATAATTAAGTAATAAATAATAAACATTAGAACCCACGAAATACGCCTGCTGAACTATGGAAAAATGTTTAAGAAAACGATGCATGAAAATAACAAATCAATAAATATATGAACAGTTAAAAAAAGGAAAGCTTCAACAAAGGAAATGAAGAAATACACAAAAAAATAATAGCAGCACCAACAAATCATAATTTTAGCTACGTTTTCATTTAGTCTTTTTTATGATCCAATCGCTGGTAATCATACTTGCTGTTCGTTCTTTGGTGTCAATAAATTCTTCTATAATTTTCTGGTATCCCCGCAGTCTGATCAATGGAGGATCGATTTTAATTCAAATCACCCGGCAAAAATGCTGTCACGTTAAAGAATTCTATCTTCGATAAATCAGAAAACAACTAAAAGTGATTCTATTTTGATGAATGGTTTTTCCTGGAAGTAAAAATAAAAGAGTAATTTCATCATCTCTGTCGAAATATCATTTTGAAATATTCTTTTTTATTAAAGAATGGACATAAAACACAATGACGACTGTTGCAAAAAATATAATTCAACAAAAAAGTTGTGATATCCGTGGCAAAGACCACTGACGATGACGAAAAATGTAAAGATGACGCTGCTGCTAATTTCGAATATAACAAAGATGGATTAGAACTTAAGATAAAAGTATCAAAACATCAGAGAGAGAGAGAGAGAGAGAGAGAGAGAGAGAGAGAGAGATGATGATGATAATGATGATGATATCAATTCAATGGATGCGATAAAAACCGATTTGGTTTCAGCTACTCTAGTACAAAAGATACAAGTGAATAAAAAATGTTTCGTTTTTGTTTAAACAAATTTACTTGCGATCACAAATTAGACAAATTGGAATCATCAGGCATTATTACTAAAAAACACGAATACTTGTAAGAGTATACACTTCTACCTGATATTTTAAGGAATAATAATAAGTGGTCATTTTGTTTTATTTTCTTTTCATTCAAAAGTCGTGTTGATTGCAATGGTGTTATCTCTTACAAGCGACCTTAATGCTCGACTATCAACAAAATATCGATAATGAGATCACACACTGTAAATGCGAGAGTTGGTCAGACTAGAGACTACTAAATTCTTTAAATATTTTGGTTTCTTTGTTTAATGGCAGATGAAACTTTGAGGTTTATTTCATACCAAATCAATCTTTGTAAATACCCAGAAGGTGTACTATTTAACCCTAAACTCGTGGAAAAAGGAGGTCTATTGCTTTTTCAAGGGTATTACTCAGAAAATGAACTTAAAAGAATGACTGGGTTTCGAATTCGCTTACAACGATGGTGCAGGCCTGCAGGATAGCCACTTCACTATGGGAACACCCATTAAAAGGGTCTGTCCTTGGGAGAGCAATTAGTCAAAATGAAAATAACTGGAAAAAACAAAATCTAATTTAAATATATTATCTTTTACCGACTTGAAAATTCTACCCAACGTATTCCTGTTGTTTTTGACTCCGGTTCAGAGGGAGGTTTATCACAGGCAATAAAGTGAGATGGATTTTTCTATTGGTCTGATATTTTCTTTTCCTTATATGAATTCGTAGTAAATACTTCGTTTCATCTTTGCATAAGCCAACATTTTTCGAGACCCAGTAACACTACGTGAGCCCATCTTTTCTAAAACTTTTTGGGATTCTAGTTGTCTGCATCTCTTCTGCCTGGAGTTTTAAGGTAGTGGTCATCCAAGCAACAAGAAAAAAAACCTTTAAAATGCTTAAGCTAATTGTAGAAAATACAGTCAGTTACTATTTTATTTTTGGCATTCAGAGATTTTAAATGCAATGACTTTAAAGCTCAATTAAAAAAAGATGCCTCACTATTTTCAAAATGTCAGTACACTTACTTGTCCCAATAACATCAGCAACTAAGTAAAAGTAAAGTCGACGACCTTAATCGAGGGTGACCCAAAGGTTCCCTTTTTAATAGCTACTACACCGAGGAGTAGGGAAGAGCGCTACTCTATTCCCTGGATTGATCCGTACATTATAATGCTGAGTGTTAAGCAAGGGGACATCAAGTACAATTTTTGAGTCTTTAGTATGATCGCGACCTGGGAGTGAACCCCTGTTTACTGAACCCTTAGCGAACACTCTACTTAATCGACCAACGGCCCGGTAATTCAGCAACTAAAAGAACACATAAATAATTTCGATAATATGATATAGTTATTAAAAATATTAATAACACAAAGAAGTCATAAATACCCCACCTTGATCTGAAACCTCTCTGACTGTATCACCTGTTTAGTGGCAAATCTCCAAACAAAACAAATACAGGTTGGGGAAGCAAAATTAGAAATATCCATGTATAATAATGAACGACTCTTTTATAAAACAAGAATATTCTGAATTTTAAAAAACAAACAAAAAACTAAGATTGACAAATGACAGTAAATTTATTCAATATGGCTCCCATTTTTTTCTATAACTGAAACAAATTGCATTCTTTCGGAATAAATTCTTCAGACATTTTGTTCCATTCCTTCTCACTAGCAGTCTTAAGAGAACTAACAAGTTGCATTTGCATTTGTTTGTTTTCTAAAACACCTTATATAACGTAATAGAGTGGCTATGATTTGGGCTTAACACTTGTTTAATTGCTGTCTTCAGTTAATTAACGTGCTTTCTTTTTGACGTTGCAGAGCCCTCTTAATCGCCATAGCGAGAACAGTTAAAAGTTTTCTTTTGGGTTTTATCCAGTCTTCCACTCCCCCATTTCCATAAAAGCTCTTTTTTTTTTTATAAAAAAAATTATTTTCTTTGTATACGGTAAACAAAGAAACATAGGTTTGGTTATGTCGTTAAGCAAATCATAAATTCTTTGTCGTTTCTTTTCTCATATTGGTGTGAATTTTAATTTAAAAAGTTTCTTAATGATAGATCTTATATAAAAATTCAGATTTGTCACGATTTTTTAAAAAAATTGGACTAATCAGACAAAAAAAAAAAAACTTTAAAAAAGTATTTTTTTTTTTTGCTTTCAGAGCAAGTAAATGCCCAGAATATGAATTTAAAATGCTTTTCGAGGTGAGGCTAAAGTTCTAATGTGTTGGTGATTATGGAGTTACACTGTCATTTTCACTACTCATTGGCCCATTCTGACTCAGACTGGAAATACTGAGAAATACTTTATGCCACATAGTTAAACAAATCATTTTTATTAAGAATAAACACATGAAATTATAACTACTCATTGTGAACAATTAGTCATTACTTGAAATTATATCAGCATCATCATCATCACGGTGTTCCGCTGGCACGGATTTCCCTGACCCTCTTCCACCACCCGTCCCTATTATCCATCGCTCACGGCAAAAACTCTGTTACATCCTCTATCAGAAAATAGCTGTTGTATATAGGTTCTAGCTGGCCAGTCTACACTGGCTCGTCCAGGTGAAGGGGTCCACAGGAGTATATGGCTTATGAGTTCGCTCTTACTTCTCTAGGAGTGTTCCACATGTCTTGTTCGTCTAGTTTGGATTGTTTTCGAGATTGATGGTAGGTGTCCGAACAGCTGCTGCTTTGTGGGATGCAGCCTCGAGGAGTTGTTCAAGACAGCTAACAGCAGTCTTGTGCAATTGGTGTCACACTTTCTCTCAATACGCTTAGTCAGCGTCTATGTGGTGCATCTATACAGCAGTAGTGACACGACTGCTGCTTTAAAAAACTGCACTTTATTTCATTTCAGAGGTCTGACTTCCATATGAACAGTAGTCTTTTGATCTAAGACGATAAAACTGATGTTAAATCGTAATAGGAAAACATTAAACTATGTGATTATGTTGTATTGTCATATACATGTTCATGCAGGATACATATATATATACTGGATACATACCGACGCAATGAACAACAGACGCAGGAAGGAAGACTTCTTTAACAAAATATGTACCTCTCACTTTATTGCAAGGGTTCGAAAGGGTTGTGTGGGGTTTTACGGTGAGAGGGAGCTGGAGACCGAACATAAACTGTAATATTTTGACCCCACTGTTATGGCCGTCAGCGTTGTGTCTTTCTCGTTCTCCAGGGCTGCTCAACCGGAGGCCCAGGGCCCACTCTGCTGAATGATGGCTTTCTTTATTGCATCTTATCAGCATCTTCTCTGGACCCAAACTCGTCAGGGCCCCAAGCCCCATCGGCCTGGTGTGGCTTTCCCTACCATAACTCCTCTAACTCCCACTCCAACTGTCTGCAACTCCAACTCAACTGGCACTTAACTCAACTGGCGTTATATAATCATTCGACGCCCACTCGATCTTTGAAATCGAATGTTTAATCGTCATCAAGCGGAAATAACTGTCATGCAGTTCACAGGTCACTCTCTTCCGATGCATCAGTCTATGAGTGTACCATGGGAATTTTAAGCTCGTCCCATTTCATCAGCCAATTTCCGCCTAAGCGATTTCCTCTCATAACTGCCATTAGAATGTGTCACCCCCTTCCGTTGCATCACCTTGGAATGGCATTTTTGGCCGGGTCAAAAGGTCAAAATATAACAATTATGTGTAAACGAATAGTGTTACGGGGACATATCCTACCATACCTTAAAGATGGACTCGTCCAACGTAAACATATTCTCCGAGCTAGCTCGCTCGGGGAAGACAACTTCTTGTTTCTTACGAGACATTTGACAGACTGCAAGCCGAGAACGGCTAGTACTTCTTTTGTATGACTTCCTTTTTTCTGCTAATACAATAACGTTTACCAATCACCCGTTGTTTGAGTTGTTCTTCCACCGATCTTATCTGAAGACCACAATAAATAGTGTACGATAATATTTTTTGTTGTTGAGGATCAGATCGCTTTCCCCGAAAATAATTTTGATTCTTCCTAATATTTTCTTCAATTTCTGGTTCGATGCAGTGGCGGGAGGATCAAACAATTCCATCAGGAAGCTACTGCCACTTACCAGTTAAGATGAGGTCAATTGATGAAGTCAAAATACAGTCATCAAAAGATTACCATGACTCTCACTTAATCTATACGAATAATTACATAAAATAATTGTGTATAATATATTAGAATTATTTGTATGATTTTACGCATTCTTATCTGTGTACGAATTTTTTCTGTCTGATGGGAATATTTGATATCACATCGACGAAAAAGTCTAATGAAAAAAGATGCAATGGATTATTGAAATTATCATTAAGATGATACATTAATTATTTAAAAATCACATTTTTGGTTTTAAATAACCCACAAAGTGTTGATATATATATATCAACAAATAAACGAAACTTGTCTAAAGTATGTGAATATTTTCTACATTTTTGTACTGGATTTGATGTATAATATATAAGTAAGTAAGTTGGCAACCGTAGTCGAGGGCGATCAGAAGGCTCCCTTTTCAATAGCTACTAGACCGAGGTGTAGGGGAGGGCGTTGCTCCTTTCCCTGGATTACTCCACTTTACCCTTGATGCGTACCTTATATTGCTGAGTGTTAAGCAAGGAGGTATCAAGTAATATTTTTAAAGTCTTTGATATGACACGACCTAGGATTGAACCCAGGTCTCCCGGACCCACATAATATATAATACATATAATACAATGCACTGTGGGCTATGCATTTACTAAATCGCTAGAAAAGATTTACCAATTAATTTACATGAATATCAGAGTGTTTGCAGAATTTTATTTTTTAAATTGAAAACCCTAATAGAGGGAGAGCGAATATACAGTCAGGATATAAGAATGGAATCGGGAATAAAAAAATATGTCATGCTCAAAAAGAGAAGAGGTTAAAGACAGAAAACAGAAGGAATAGAACTACAAAATCAGGAAAGCATTAGAATGATCGAAAAAAAAAAGAAATCTTATAAGTACTTGTGAATATTAGAAGCGAAAACTATTAAACTTGGGGAGATGGAAAAAGAAATAAAAAGAATATCTCAGAAGAACGAGAAAACTTTTCAAAACCAAGCTCATCAAAGGGATAAATAGCGGGATGTACTTCTTGTAAGATATTGGGGACCATTCTTGAAAAGAACGAGTGAGGAATTTCAACAAATGAACCAGAAAGACAGAAACTAATGATGATACAGAAGGTGTGACATCTCATTGATGACATGGATTATGTGGGTCAAGAAAAGAAGAAAGAAGAAGACGCACAAACATTGTTCATAGCGTATATGCATCAATACGATTCCTCGTACTGATGCATAAAAAAGACAAAATAAATACAATTTAAAGCGTCCAGAAACAACACTGATAACATAATGATCAACAGAACAACTACAACAAGGAAAAAGAAATGGAAAAAAACAATTACATAGATATTTCAAGAGATAAACACTTGAAATCTTACTAGAAAAGACTTGACGATAGCTAAGCAAGGGAAACCTTAAGAGAGAAACTGAATCTCTCCATAAAGCAGCAGAGAATAAAGTTATGAAGACCATCTATTTCAAACGAAGATAGATAAGACACAACAAAATAAAAAGTATAAGTTATGTGGGGATAGAGACGAAATGATTAATCTCATTGTAACCGTATGTAGCAAAATAAGCATAAGATTTGACACTACTTGTTAGGGTAAGTGATCCCCAGGAAATTATGCAAGAAATTGTTGTTACTGTGCAAGGAACAATTCCTTGAATCTTGAGAATGAACTGGAGGAACTGGAAATCAGTTGTAGAATCAACACCATGCAAACTACGCTATCTCTAAGATCGGCTAGAATACCGTGAAGAGTCCTGGAGACTTGTGGATACTTGCTGTCGTCATTCAGACTCCAGTGAATGACTACCAACAGACGTTGAGGTTAAAAACTCCAACGGAAAAGTAATAATAATAAGAAGAAGAAGAAGAAAAAGAAGAAGGAGAAAAAAGATTAATTATAATAATAAAAATAATAATAAGGAAAGCGAGAATAGATAAGACGCAACAAAATTGCAAGTTATATGGTGATAGAGACGAAATCATCAATCACATAATTAGCCAATGCAGCAAATTAGCACAGAATGAATATAAGACAAGAGAGGACTTGATGGGCAAGGTAATCCACTGAGAGATGTACAAGAAATTTTAATTTGACCATATGAACAAATGGCATATGCACAACCCAGCATCTGTCCTGGAGAATGACACTCATTAACTCCTATGGAGCTTTGACATAAAAACGGATCATCTAATCTCAGCCAGAAGACTGGACCTTATAGTAATCAACAAAAAAAAAAAGAGAACTAGCAAAATTGTCGACTTTGCTGTCCCAGCTGACTATAGATTAAAACTGAAAGAAAGTGAAAAGAAGGATATGTACCTCGATCTTGCTAGGGAATTGAAAAAAACTATGGTACATGAAGGTGAAGATTATAACAATCGTGATTGGTGTTTTTGGTACAGTCACCAAAGGATTATAAAAGAGACTTGAGGACTTCGAGGTTGGAGGACGAGTGGAGACCATCCAAACTACAGCATTATTGATAACGACCAGAATACTGAGAAGAGTCCAGGAGACTTAAGGTGACTTGCAGTCACTCAAACGCTGATCTTAAAACCCCACATGGAGTAAATAATAATGAATTTATCCAGAAGGTAAAGCATCATGCTAGGAGATATGAACTTCCCTGTCCTGTATTTTACCTTGAAAAATATGCAGCGAAAAGATGAGTTCTCACTTTCGTTCTTTATTGACTTGATTTCTGTTACATTTGCTATTTCCAGCATAATAAATAAATCAATAAATAAATAGAGATCTTTACGAGAAAAATGGAGGGTAGTGTAATCCTAAGAAATAAATGACTTCAAGAAAAAAGTAAAAATATTACGTAACGCCCGAATCCAGTTATTTGAGATCGCATCCAGAACTGTAAAGCAGAAGGAAAATGGGAAATCATGATAACAAATCACTGACATGCTCTAGTTTTTTAACAGATCGGTCCATACGTATCTTTAATGATGATGATCAGGGGGACCATTTTCAAGGGAAATAACTGTGTCAATACTTTGTGTGTATGATAGATAAAAAATAGATAAAAAACGAAAGTTCAGAAGAATACACGGAAGTAAAAGAAAGAAGAGGATTGGCAGAAAACGGGTTCGTTAGAAAAAGCGACTTGAGCGGAAGTTCTGCTGCTTTGAGTAAACCGTTCTTTTCCGTTTTCTTATGATAGACATTTTTTTTTTTCAGAAAAGAAATGGGTGTGATAGTATTGTGAGATTTTTTTTTCTCCAACGTGATTAATTTTCTCTTCTGTTTCTTCTACCATTATACAAAAATACCCAAACAAACTGAGTAAAAGCAAAACATATAGAAAAATATTCAAAGATTATATATATATATATATATATATATAGCGAGATAGATAGATAGATAGATAGATATACCCATCAACATGCGCAGGATGTGACACAAGGTACCATCAAACTATATTTCCAATAAAAATTGTGTACACGTATACATTTTTAACAATCATTAAGTATAACAAATATTTTTCACAAGTTTATATTGTGTTATGTCTTCCTATTTTATATCATATTAAACTCGCAGATTTACATGACCTATCAGTTTGGTTTGGTTTGGTTTCTATGTTTAATAGCATATCAACTCTTTTTAGATTATTTAATGCCAAAGCCATTCTCCTAGAAGAACAGTAGTGTTACTATTTAAGGATAAGGTGGTTCATACCTTTCCCAAGGGTATTTGCCCGAAAGTGAACGTAATAGCGCGACTGGAGTACGAACTCGCGTACTAAGATTCCGCAGTTCATCGCTTTAACCATTACACCACGAGGACACACCCAGGCCTATCACTGGTTTATTATGAGGCATTATCATACTTAGTCATCGTTGACCTGGAAATAATATTAGCAAAAGATGTAGTTTAATTTTATTCATAAGACACTCGATAAAATGAGATTAGTTTGATAAAAGACCTTAAGAAAAAGACCAAATGAGAGTGCCGAATATTAAAAAATAGGGTCTATTCACTGGAAAATAAAACTTATCTTAAATCATATGCTTGATTTTATCTGTTCCCCACCATTCTGTATAGTTTTTTTTCTTTCTCTGGGCATTCAGTCAGTCAGATCTCATCAACATTTGTAAGCTGTGGCCCACAAAGCACTGGCAAGGTTCCTATTTCATATTGTCTTGATCGTAATCATGTTGTACTACTATCAAGTGAAACCATTCAACAGTGCTATTTTACAACCACATATGTACTTATGTTTTGGCGAGATTCCATCCAGTTATATATATATATATATATATATACCGGGCATTTGCCTAGCAGTTAGACTGTTCGCCAATAGCCCAAGAGACCTGGGTTCAATCCCAGGTCGAGTCATACCAAAGACTCAAAAAGTGGTACTTGATGCCTCCTTGCTTAACACAGCATTATAAGGTACGGATCAAGGGTAAAATAGAGCAATCCTGGGAAGGAGTAGCGCCCTCCCCTACGGATCACCCTCGACTATGGTCGGTAAATTTACTTTTTTATATGTATGTATATAGTTATATATGTTTAGTGCTCAAGTACATATAGACATATATCTCTATATTCGTATATATATATATATATATATATATATACTCATATGTTTCAATCTTTATATATATATATATATATATATATATGTATATATATTAAAATAGTTTTCTTATCACTAAATCCCTTTGTGGGTTTGTGGGGAGCTTTATATTATAACAGTGACACACACATACACACAAACACACTTAAAATCAAGCGTATAAAATTCTAGAAAATCCCAACGGTTTTTGACTGTATTGTTTCTATTTTCGATTCATTTCATTTTGTTATTTTGGGGTGGCAGTCTAAATTCCATGTAATTAAATATATATATCTAATATATATATATATATATATATATATATACAGGCAAATGTATGGACTTTTTACTCTTAGAAAATCTTTATCACGTTAAATTTTATCACTGATAAAAAACAAAGCAAAAATTTATTTCATTTTTTGTCCGAAACTAAAGTGTTACTGGAAAATTCGTTCAAAAAGTGAAAATGATTTATTTTACGTGATAATTGTTTCGACATGAGTTAGAGAAACACATAGGATCACTGAATTGGGAAGACGAATTCCAAAATACAAATAAGAAAAACACCCGGAATCTACCAACCAGTTGTGGGAAACTAGTCATACGTCTTGTACGTATATTGTCATGTTGTCGGGTAATCATGTCATCTCTCGATACCTGACAGCATTCAAAATACGTCGACAGACATATTATTGCAAATATTGAAAAGAAGTGACACATATGAATTATTATTTCAATTTCCACCTTTATTCTTCAGACATGCCTTACAGGACTGACTATTATATTCTGCGTCTGTATTCAATCGGTATTTTGGACAGAGGAACATTTCTTTGTTAGAATCATATTACGGAACTCAAACCCACAGCATTGAAATGTAATACATAATGAAAGTGTAATGTTAGGGTCTGGAAAGGAAATGGTAGTCGTCCCTGAGGCGTAGTAGCTAATGTCCCGGACTGATACATCGGTGTAAGCAAGTTCGAAATCCAATCATTCTATTACAATCACATTTGGACAAAAATATTTTCAAAAGAAAACTTCCCAAAAACACAAAGTTTTCAAAGTCATCCATCACATAGAATCTTTTAGTCAATCAACAATCAGATTTTTATAAAAGTATATCACTTCCAGATGCTCATTTACTTCTTCAGTAGAGAAATTCTGATCGGACTTCAAAATTTAAATCTCGATTTCCAGAGTGATGTAATCTCAGAAAAAATCCTTTATTAATGACCAGACACATGAAATCAATATATATATATATATATATATCCAAAGAAGATGAGTTGTGAATGATTTTATTTGGAAATATATAAGAGAGTACTTCTGTTTTGAACCTACAACAAACATATTTTAATATATATATATATATATATATATATATATATATATATATATATATATATATATATATATGTATATTTAGGCAGCATTTCTTCGTTAATGCAAATTTCATTAAACATAATAGACATTTTATGTCTACATATTTTCTTTTGGATCCGTTCGAATTCCCGTATTACTTTTATTGTATTCTGGGGGAATTGATTTATGTATTGTCCATAGTTGCATGTATCCCTAGTACTTTCTGCCCGACTTTAGGCCATCATCAGGGGAGGATCTACTACAAAAGTGATGTAACTTTTGTTTCAGTATATTACTACTGTGTAAGGGCGTCTTTGACGTTGATGGTTTTGGCGTTTGTTTTTGAATGTGATTCTATATTTAGTGCCAGTAGCTAAAGACATTTAAGTACGTTAGCACTGGTTTGAAAATTAATTCTATTAAGTGTCGGCAGCAGGTTTCTGATATGTAATGCTTCGAGAATCTGAAGTTTTTGTTTATTATTTTGATGTTCTAATATTGTTGTGTTGTCGGTGAGAATTTTCCGTAGTTGTGTTGTTGGGCATGAATGTTTTTTTAAATGCTGAGCTATTGAACTTGTGTCTGAAAGGTGCATTGTAAGTCTCCTCGACAGGGTAGTTGAGGTTAAACCAACATATATTATTATTATCAGAGATACAATCTCCTAAAGGACATTTAAATTTATATATAACGTTGTTTTTTTGCAAAACTCCAATCGAGGGAGTGGAATTATTTCTAATGACTAGATTCGAGGTTTTAAACTTATTATAATATATAACAAGTTTTATTTTTTTATTAGGATCAGTGGGGAGTATGTTTTTGTGAATCAATGTTTTCAAGATTTTTTCATCGGATTTGTAATTGTAGTGCATTTAGTTACGATAAAAAAGTTTGATATATGTTTGTTGGCTGGATGGAGTAGTACACTGTTTATTTTGTTGGTTAACATTTTTGATCATACGTTTAATTTGTTCATCAATAATATAGTTAGGAAACCCATTGTTGATGAGAGCCTGTTTTATGTTTTCTACCTCTTTATAAAATATTGTTTTGGAGGAGGAGATTAGTTTGGCACGGGATATTAGATTATGAATAATTGCTTTTTTATATCTGAAGGGGCATTCACTTTTAAAGTTGAGTGTACAGGAGTTATTACTAGAGGGTTTTTTGTAAGTGGAGGTAGTGAAGTTATTATTGTTGTTAGCATCAATGAGACCATCTAAAAAGGAAATTTTATTGTTTTTGTTTAGTTCATGAGTAAAGTTAAGGACTGAATTGTTTTGGAAGGTGTCTTGTAGTATGTTGATTTCGTTAATATTATTAGTAAGAATAAGGATGTCATCAACATATCTTAGGTATATTGGAGGTTTTTTTGTGCTATTAAAAATTCTATTTTCGAGATCGGACATGTAGAAATTACTGAAAATTGGGCCTACGACAGACCCCATAGATACGCCATCAGTCTGAACGTAAATATTTCCAAGATGGCCATAAAATGGAACTTCAGTAGTACATGTTAAGAGTAGTTTTCGAAGTATATTAGAGTTGATTTTAAGAGGAGGAAGAGATGGGTTATTATAAATATTATTTATAATAATATCAATTGTTTCATTAACAGGTACATTAGTAAATAAATTTTCTACATAGAGTGAGGCTAATATACCATTATTGGGTTTAATTGTATGAAGAACTTGAATTAATTCATGTGTACATTTTATGTTGTATTTGCTAGGTAAGTATGGTGAAATAAGCTGTTTTATTGTTTTTGTGAGTTGATAAATTGGTGTAGGTATTTGTGATATAATAGGGCGTAGAGGATGATTAGGTTTATGTATTTTTACGGTCCCGTAAAGATAGCCGGGTTTATAATCCCCAATTATTTTGGGTAGTTTTATGCTATTAAGTTCGGCATTATTAGCAGTGATTAGTTTATTAATTTTTGATTTTAGTAGGTTGGTGGGATTCTTATTTAATTTTTTGAATTTCGTATGGTCATCGAGGATATTTTGTAGTTTTGAATGGTAATCCGTTTTATTGAGTACTACAAAAATGTTTGTTTTATCAGCTTTTTTTATGGTGATGTTAGGGTGGTTGCGTAATTCTTTAGCAGCAGTTTTTAGTTGATGTGTTAATAATGTAGGTTGTTTTTTATTGTATCTATTTTTGATGGCTTCAGCCTTGAGGAGATCACGGAATTCGGGTTTGACTGAGATTACCTTATTATCCCGGAGTTTTAAAATGTTTTAGTATAAAATTTCAATTTCAACGTTATATATAAATTTAAATGTCCTTTAGGAGATTGTATCTCTGATAATAATAATATATATGTTGGTTTAACCTCAACTACCCTGTCGAGGAGACTTACAATGCACCTTTCAGACACAAGTTCAACAGCTCAGCATTTAAAAAAACATTCATGCCCAATAACACAACTACGGAAAATTCTCACCGACAACACAACAATATTAGAACATCAAAAAAATAAACAAGAACTTCAGATTCTCGAAGCATTACATATCAGAAACCTCCAGCCGACACTTAATAGAATTAATTTTCAAACCAGTGCTAACGTACTTAAATGTCTTTAGCTACTGGCACTAAATATAGAATCACATTCAAAAACAAACGCCAAAACCTTCAACGTCAAAGACGCCCTTACACAGTAGTAATATACTAAAACAAAAGTTACATAACTTTTGTAGTAGATCCTCCCCTGATGATGGCCCAAAGTCGGGCAGAAAGTACTAGGGATACATGCAACTATGGACAATACATAAATCAATTCCCCCAGAATACAATAAAAGTAATACGGGAATTCGAACGGATCCAAAAGAAAATATGTAGACATAAAATGTCTATTATGTTTAATGAAATTTGCATATATATATATATATATATATATATATATATATATATATATATATGCCAGAGTAAGATAGAAAATCAGAGGAAAAACAACCAGCCTGAAAATATATATGGCTCTGATTGTACGATTTTTTTGTTTACATGGAAGTCTGTCGATATATGTTATTTTACACACACATATAGATATGTGGTGATGTACACAGATAAACACACGAACAAATCCAATACACACATACTTGAATATACATAAATAAAAAGATTTTAAAAAGCGCCAAGATGAGGCCAAACATTTTCACCGACAATTAACTCCCATATTCAGTGATACAAATACTTGAATTAAAAAGGGTCATACTTATGAAAAAAAACAGACACTCACATATATATATATATATATATATATATATATATATATATATATATATATATATATATGCGTGAGTGTCTATATTTTGTCAATTTATTTGCATATATATATATATATATATATAGGTATTCTCTTATATATTTTCGAATAAAATCATTCACAACTCATCTTCTTTAGATATATATATATATATATATATATATATATAGGTATTCTCTTATATATTTTCAAATAAAATCATTCACAACTCATCTTCTTTGGAAATATATATATAATGTAACTTGTATATATATGTAGCTATATATATATACATGTTAACAAAGTTTTTTTTGTTTATATAGATATATATATATATATATATATATATATATATATATATATATATATATATATATATGTATATATAATTTGGTGAAGATAATCGAGGAAAACCACAGTTAAGAGTGACCCTGAGGTGACTTTTTCAATACCTACAGCGCCGAGATATTCATTTCTCTGGATTCCTCTACTTTACCTTAGATACATAATTTATATTGCCTAGTATTTAGCAAGGAGGCATCAAGTCCCATCTGTTGAGTCTTTGGTGTGACTCGATCTGAGATCGAACGCCGATCTTCAGGACCCACAGACTGATTGATTCTTTGAATCACAACGCATCAGTTTGGCTGGACACGTGATATGCTTCGAGTTGGGATTAAAACCAGGCTAATTTTCGTGAATCTCAGTAAAAGTGAAGGGATCTTTAAGTATATATTCACATGTACACTATCGAATACTAAAGAGTGTTCAATTCGTTATAAGAGCTTTGCATCTGCCCCTATGGGACAGCCGATAATCGACTTATGTTCATATGTCATTTAATTATAAATATGCAAAAATATATGTTTACATGTGCAAGTGGGCTTTATCAATATTTAACTATGTATATGTGTGTGTTTAATTACATACATGATTTTTAGAAAATCCTATATATATATATATATATATATATATAGTTACCATCGTTATTGGAATTGGATATGGTGACCTGAGTTTGATTCCTGGGCGTGGCGACTTGTCTTTTACATATCGCTCAGACCAGTATAAATAATCTTAATGAAAGTAAGCTCGCTCATCATCTTAATAAAAATTAGGGTTCTTCAACTTTGGTAAGTAAAAAACTATACCTAATGGAAACATCTGAAGTACCATATAAAATTAAAAATTTGTGTTAAAAATAAATTTGTACTTTTACCCAAACCCTTGGCATCTTGTGGAAGGGTCCGATGAATATATATATATATATATATATATATATATATATATATACATATATATTTCTACCAAATTGACAATGTGTTTTTCTTTGGTGGACTCTATTTGTGACATATGTTAGTGATGGAAAGGGCATATTTAGTTCATTTTTATACATTTTTAAGTAAGATAGGCTTCTTTATTCCCATTACGCTTTCTTTAGTAAATGTCAGAATTATACGTGGTGCATTCAATAAGTTTCCAGACTTTTTTTGTACAGGCATTTAAAATTGTAAAAATGCAATCTGGACGTGAGGACACTTTAGAAGAACGATATGCAATAAAATTATGTTTTTAAACTAGTAAAAATGCCACAGAAACTTATAGAATGCTTCAGACTTCTTTTGGACCATCTTGCATGAATCGGGCATCAGTTTTTGCGTGGCATAATAGATTCAAGGAAAGCATGGAGTCTGTGAGGGACGATGAGAGATGTGGGGGGAATAAGGAAGTCAATACACCTGAGTTGATTGGCCAAAGGGTTAGGGTTACTATGTTGAGGTTTTAAGGGAGTTCAGGAAGAGATTCGGTCGAAAGAGGCCATTACTGTTCAAATCGGCTCAGTGGCATTTACACCAGGACAATGCACCAGTCCACAACTCCATCTTTGTCATAGACTATTTGACTAAGTTGGGTATCAAGACACTTCCTCAGCCTACGTATAGACAAGACCTTGCTCCCTGTGACTTTTGGTTATTCCCTAAGCACAGAGGCTGTCGTTATGAGACAATTGAGGAGATGAAAGAGGCTGTGACGAAGGTCATTGACACGCTCACACAAGAGGACCTCCATGAGGCCTTCGAGAAGTCGTTGGAACGGTACAACAAGTGCATTGCAGCCGGAGGAGATTTCTTCGAAGTGGAGTACAGTTTCATGTGTGTACTATCAATGAAAGTGCCCATACGAAAAATGTCTGGAAACTTATTTAATCATCCGCGTGTATATATATATATATATATATATATATATATATATATATATATATATATAATATATATATATATATATATATGGTGTCCTCGTGGTGTGAATCGTAGCACGCGAGTTTGTACTCCAGTTGCGCTATTACGTTCACTTTCGGGCAAATACCCTTGGGAAAGGTATGAACCCCGGGTTAAATAGTACCACTACTGTTCTTCTAGGAGAATGTCTTTGGCATTAAATAACCTAAAAAGAGTTGATATGCCATTAAACAAAGAAACCAAACCATATATATATATATATATATATATGTTTGAGTGATAGAGTTATTGGATTTAAAACAGGTTTCTTGAATATTAACATCGCTTGATGATAAGCACATATAATTAAAATGATGCAAATACCATTAATAATAAAAAAATCTTAACAATAGTTAAAAATTAATCAGCCTAAGTTTTTCATATTTCGTACAATATTTTATGGAATATTTGACATGAACCGATCTAAATATGTATTACCAAAATTGATTAATATTTTTTTCGTGTGATCGCGATTTCACCCCCCATATATATATATATATATATATATATATAGGGAGTGCGCGTGTATACATGGATGTTACTCAAACTCACATATCTGTGCATATGAGCGTTTATCTATATAATCTTTCCTAACACATTCTAAAATGTATATATTCATTATTATTGCTATTAATACTCTTAGCGAGTTTTTCACGCGAGCGTTAGTTGGTGGTATTTCAATGTAGTTGAGTGACAGCAGGATTCTTCAAGTCTCCGGGACTCTTTTTGGTATTTTGGCCTATTTTAATCATGCCGTATTATTATCATTATTATTATTATTGATGAAATAAAAAGAGTAGAAAGATTCGGTATTGATCTCGTACATAAAGGTTCTCTTGTGTAAACCACAACTGCAACGACAATATAGCGTCCGGATGATGTTAGTGTAAACATAGGCGGTTGAAGACAGTATTGAAGCCC
This sequence comes from Sepioteuthis lessoniana, assembly GCA_963585895.1. Taxonomy (NCBI): domain Eukaryota; kingdom Metazoa; phylum Mollusca; class Cephalopoda; order Myopsida; family Loliginidae; genus Sepioteuthis; species Sepioteuthis lessoniana. The sequence goes on from OY757912.1 coordinate 103,727,125, forward strand.
GTGTCGATTTGTTTATTGAAGAACAAGCAGACTACAAATAAAGAATGAAGAACCGGACTAGCCCCAAACTGTTAGGAATCTAACAAAGAAACCATATGCTCAGGACGAATTCCATATCCGAATACCAAAACTGCGAGGAAAAATAATCTCCATGGAAACTGCAAGAGACACACCTACAGAATTGACAAGAAAATGTCTGATACATCGTTGTACGATATATTACTGGAAATAGAAATCGAATCAATGAAAATACCATCTACAGACTACGTTTGTAAATAAACAACATCAAAGTCAATAGAAACATGCATCATTGAAATAGGAGATGTCGCCAGCGGGCAGATCCTGATGGAATCAGAAGTCTTGTGACCAGAGAATGCTTGAAATTAGTTCTGCGTCTTTCCCAAACAGACATTCAAACATTGAAGTGTTTTTTTTTTGTTTTTTTTTACTGTTTGCCTAAACCAACAGTATTTCAAAGTCCCTTTTGCCTTTCTCTTAATCTCAAACTAACCAACTTTGATGGTCCTTTCATCTTTAAATGTGAATCAAAAATCCAACAGCTGGTCAATGTCCCTTTCTCTTTATGTAGGATTATGAGGTTTTAGCAATCTCCAACCTTAACGTATCTAAACTGATCATTTAAGTAAATTCACTGATTACTTTTATATATATATATATATATATATATATATATATATATATATATATATATATATATATATATATCCAGTCACTGTCTAAGGACAGTAGGTGTGGATTATTATTTACATAGAATATATGAGGGTAATCATATAAATCTATGAGAGTGCTCAATGTATGGCTATTGTTAGTTCCCTATTTATTCGCTAGGATATAACAAAATTCACATTCAGAGCGTATATAGTACAATATAATTGAGAATCAAACTCGGTTAAGTCGTCATAATAAATTTATTTCGGCGGAGAATATTATTGCTATACTCTCTCTCTCTCTCTCTCTCTATATATATATATATATATATATATATTAATCTTTACATGTAATCTATAATTCTGTTGATTGAAAAAAAGCAGATTGTACAATTTACAAATTCTACAAACTGATATCTGGGGAAAACATTGTTAAAAATGAAAAACGACAAACAAATGTACTACTTGAAAATAATCAACGCACGTATGTCAAGTCAAAAGAAAAAAAAAAACAAATAGAATTACCTAAGCTAAATCGTAATAAAGTGCTCAATGCATGAGATTGAGCTAATAATATGAAAATAATCCCTACATCGTCACGAGCGAGTCTACCTAGGTTTCACAAAAAGGCTCGTCAGGATTGTTCCGGCGATCCTAAAGAGCCGTTTGGTGAAACCTAGTTAGACTCGCTCTTGGCCATATACGAATTATTTTCATAATATATATATATATATATATATATATATATATATGTGTGTGTGTGTGTGTGTGTGTGTGTGTGTGCATAAGAAGTGAATCGAATTCGACATAAATGCATGTTGAAAAATGTAAAAACGGAAGAAAGATATATGTTTGATGATTCCTTAATTGTGCCGACGCATTTCAACTTCAAAGTTTGTCTGAATACAAAAGTTTTCATCAAAATTACTTTTGTATGAGAAAAAATATAACTGTTCAATTTTTTGATTCAGTCGGAAGTCTTCATCAGGGATGGTGGATGTTGTAATGTGAAAAACTGAATAGTACATGTTGATATGTTCTAAATACGTTGTCATTTCGATGGATTTTTTAAAAAGTAAATGGAGTTTTGCCGTTTAATAAACAGATTTATAATATTTTATTACTTTAAATGTTTAGAGAAAGAAGGCAAATGTTTAGTGTGGATTTTAAAATCTTTTAGTATTGTTTTTCAAAATATAAACGTCTCTAGCAACGTTCTTCTAATGACACCTTCACTAGGACGCTCAAGGGGGTGTCCTCGTGGTATAATGGTTAAATCGATGGACTGCGGAATCGTAGTACGCGAGTTCGTACTCCAGTCGCGCTATTACGTTCACTTTCGGGCAAATACCCTTGGTATGAACCCCCTTATCCTCCCAGCGATGGGTCAAATAGTACCACTACTGTTCTTCTAGGAGAATGTCTTTGGCATTAAATAACCTAAAAAGAGTTGATATGCCATTAAACAAAGAAACCAAACCTAGGACACGCAAGAGTTAGATGACCAGCTAGAACTTATCTACGGCAGCAATGTATAGATACAGGATGTAGCCTGGAATACCTGCCAAGCGATGAATGGTAGATTTGGGTGGTGAGAGAGAGAGAGAGAGAGAGAGAGAGAGAGAATTAGGGAAATACGTGCTAGCAAGACATCATTATCATGATGATATATTTGTAGTTTTATATATATGCATGTCCATACAAATACTTACACATATCTATCTATCTATCTATCTATCCATGAATATACATATATCATCATGTCGTGCCGCTAGCACGGATATCCCTGACCCTCTATCGCCACTTTTTCCTATCATTCATTTCCTCTGGCAGGTCTTCAGGGCTACATCCCGTATTCTCACATAGCTGCTGTATGTATGTTCGAGCTGGTCGTCATGCTTTGGCTTGGCCATATGCGAGGAGTCCATAGGAGTACATCATTTATGTGCTCGTCCTTGCTTCTCCAGCAGTGTCCTGGATGTCTGGTTCGTCTAGCTTTCATAGTTTTCGTGATGGGAGGCAGGTTGCCGTATAGTTGGTGCCTTGTGGGGTGTTGCCGCCAGGACTTGTTCAATATTGCTCGTAACATTCTTGTGTAATTGCCGTCTAGCTTCTCCAGCAGTTTAGTAAGCGTCCAAGTAGTACATCCATATAGCAGTATCGACACGACCAGCCTGGAAGAAACTGCACTTCATTTTATTGGTCAGGTCTGATTTCCATATGATCGAAAGCCTATTGAGAGCTGTCCATGCCTTCGTTAGCCGTGTGTCGATGTCTTTTTCGGTTGATGAGACGCTGCTTCCTAGGTAGGTGAATTTGTCCACCTGTTTCAGAGAGGTTCCGTCTAGTGTGGAGATGTCACTTGTTTCATTATAGCACATATCAGTTTTGTGTGCATTGACATGGAGGCCAATGACTGCAGCGGGTTGTTCCAAACTAGTAGTGTTTCGGCTTGGTTTGGTGTATTCGCCAGTAACGCTATGTCATCGGTGTAGTCGGCGTCAGTAATTGTTTTTGCCGGGTACCTTCTGCTTCTTTCCTTTTTCAGATAGAAACTGTTTTCTCAGATTTTATCAATCGAAGCTCTAAGCATGTAGTCTAGACAGATGATAAATAGGTATGGGGTTAGCGTGTCTCCTTGTAGTATTCCTGCTACAATGTCGAAGTATTTTGTGTCTCCATTCGGTGAACGTACTTTCACTTTGGTGTTTCTGTAGAGAATCGTTATAGCTGCTACGATTTCTTTTGGTAGGCCGTATGCTAGTAGGATTTATTCCATCTTCCCTCTGTGAATGGAATCGAAGGCCTTGGTAAAGTCGACAAATAGTAATGTCGCCTATTGGTTTTTTGCCCGTACGGCTTCAAGGATTCTACGGATGGTCAATATTTGTGAGGTTGTGGATCTATTTCTTCGGAAGCCAATATTGTTTTTTTCCTAAGTATGTTGTCGATTTTGGGTTCTATGCCGTTGCGTAGTAGGGCATTGTAAATTGTGGCTGCTATGGATGTAAGTGCTGTACCTCGGTAGTTCTTGGCTAATCAGAGGTCCCCCTTTTTAGGGAAGGGAAAAAAACGCTTTAACTGGTATGGAGGGAAGTGAATTCCTTTTGTGATTGCGGCAATCTAATCTGTCTTCCTTCTTGAAGATGGTGAGTAGTTTGTATGTCCTTTCAGGATGTTGGGACTTTCAAGTCTTCCAAAGTGTTTTCATGATAGTGTAGAGTACCTCGTCAAGACTCCTAACTCCTCTCTACATAACTTCTGCATGGAGTTCCTCTACTCCAGAAGACTTTCCGTATCAGAGTGTATTGATAACTTTACTCACTTTATCTATGTTTGGCATTTATACAGTGTTGATTCAGTCTTTGCTCACAGTCGACAACCCCGTTCTTCCACTGATTACGGTTCATCGAATAGTGTGGCAAAGTTGTACTTCTGCCAAGTAAGATGTTCGTGCTTCTCTATGATGCTTTTGTTGTTTAGGACTTGCAGTTCTTCTGGTTTTCACTCTTGTTTCCCACACAGCTTCCACACTTTGCTAAAAATCGTTGGGATCATTTGAGCTAGCAAGTGTCAGGGTGTCAACCGGTTTTTGTCAGTCACTCATTCTTGAGTCATCTGACTTTTTGACGAAGAAGTTGACCGCATATGCAATAACTGGCCTTTGCTACTCGGTGTCCTTGCTGAGTATGTTCTTTTTGGCTAGGTTCCTGTTGTTAGTAAGGTATTCCAACTTGATATTGTTTCCGTAGAACCAGTGTTTTTTACTTCCTTACTGCTGTGCATAGTTTCTCATTTGATACCTTATACACGATTGGTTTGAAGATGGCCCACTTTTATTCTACATTACCAACTGGAATATAATTAGCCAATCGTTTAGCGAGACCTGCTGGTCATCCTTAACATTGTTGGTTTTTATCATATTGGTTTCAAGCTTCCTGATTGGCATTTTGTATTTATTTATTCCCAGGGTCATTCGTTGTTTGGTAATGGATTTGATCTTAACATGGCCAGTACCAAAGATTGCTCCTATCATCTCACTTGTGCTCAGAAAATATACCGTAACACACAGATATGTGATGATGTAGTCGATGAGGTAAGAGCTTTTTGATCTTGGGTGTATCCAAGAATGTGTTTGTGTTTGAATAAGGTGTTGGTTATGAGCAGCTGGTTTTCTGTAAAAAGGAATAGGTGTAGATTGTCATTGATATTGACTTTCTTCGTTCAAAACTCACTAAGAACCTAAGCCAGATATATTTTGAGTGTCGAATTTTAACGTTAAAGTTTCGAAGAAGGAGGATTTTGTCTGCAATGAGGCTAGCACAAATTATCTGGTCAAACTAGAAACTGCTTATATTTTATGGTCTGTTGGACATTGTCGAGGCGTAAGCAGCGCTCAGGCTACAAAATCTGCTGTCTGCTAATAAAACCTATGTGCAAAAATTCTATCTTTTACTGAAAAGCGATTCTCAAAAATACTTGGCAGAAGAACATTCCGGACCGCAAAATCCACGCCAGATACAACTTGTTGAAGTTTGCCATTCCGACGAAGAATAGCTCGTCTCCTCGATGGTGTTGCCATTTTCAGCGACTCTAACTTCCTTCAGAGTCGAAATATGAAAGATGAATTCAAGGATTTTTTTTATAAAAGGGTGCTCCTCCTTTTTTTTTTTTTTTTTATCTATTTGAGTTGGTTTTGTACAGCATTGTAACTATATTCCATGTTGTTAAGGGGAATTCGGACATTTTTTGGACATTTGATCTTTTGCAACGTCCTGCCAGTAGTTGAATATTTCTTTGTTGGGCTACATATTTCTTGTACAAAGCAAACAAGATGTAATTAAGATGCAGAAGAGTTTACCAGTTGCCTGTACTTCCCTCTCGTACTCTGAGAAAGTATTGATCTGATAAGGATGGACCGAGACGAAATCGGCATATTAGTCAGTGGTTGCAGTGAACGACCAGAGTACATGAGGTCCGTATATCCACTCTCACAGACGATCACCGATCTAGGTTTTTTTTTTATCAGAGGTGTTCATCCTTTACATGCAAAAGCTAGATTCAGTTGACTTAGAAGAGGGTTCGACCTTTCTTGGGATTAAATCACTAACGTTCAAACATTCACGTTTGGTAATCGTCCCAATGTGAAGGTGCATATATACACGCATAATTACAAACATTAATACATATATACGTCTGTGTGTGTTTGAGTGTGTTAACACACATATATATATATATATATATAAATTATCCAATAAATGTCCAAGGACAGTAGGTGTGGATTATTTATTACATAGAATATATGAGGGTAATGAGAGTGCTCAATGTATGGCTATTGTTAGTTCCCTATTTATTCTCTAGGGTATAACAAAATTCACAATCAGAGCGTATAGAGTACAATTAAATGGAGACTCAAACTCGGTTAAGTCGTCATAATAAATGTGTGCATATAAGTTTATATTCATACATATATATTCATACACGTATGAATATGCTTTATAGTAGAGTAAGCGTGCCTTTACATTTAAAACGCATAGTTTAAGCATTATTTCACAAACAAAATACAGCATAACATTTTGTAAAATTCAGCATTTTAAATTGGAATTAAAGACATACTGACCAATATTGACATTTCTTCCACTCGGCTCCTGAGTTCAAAAGCTCTTCTTCGTTTGGACTTTTATTTACTACTGATATTTTAGGTAGCTTTGGGGGTGGGCGGTCTACTGGGGTGGAGGGGAGAATTCGTTTTTGTTGGGTTTGTTTTTTTTTTTTCTTTTTTTTTCCTTTTTCCCTTTCTGAGGGGGGGGGGCTGTGGTAGCATTCTAGGCTTTTCTTCTAAACTACTGTTAGGGCTTTCTTTACGAATTTTTACATTATTCGATAGAAGATATTCAAAAACATTCTGCCTTGTTCGCTGACATGTGGATAGGCTTACTATCAAATTGGCTTTATAGTAGAGTAAGCGTGCCTTTACATTTAAAACGCATAGTTTAAGCATTATTTCACAAACAAAATACAGCATAACATTTTGTAAAATTCAGCATTTTAAATTGGAATTAAAGACATACTGACCAATATTGACATTTCTTCCACTCGGCTCCTGAGTTCAAAAGCTCTTCTTCGTTTGGACTTTTATTTACTACTGATATTTTAGGTAGCTTTGGGGGTGGGCGGTCTACTGGGGTGGAGGGGAGAATTCGTTTTTGTTGGGTTTGTTTTTTTTTTTCTTTTTTTTTCCTTTTTCCCTTTCTGAGGGGGGGGCTGTGGTAGCATTCTAGGCTTTTCTTCTAAACTACTGTTAGGGCTTTCTTTACGAATTTTTACATTATTCGATAGAAGATATTCAAAAACATTTTGATATTAAGCCTATCCACATGTCAGCGAACAAGGCAGAATGTTTTTGAATATCTTCTATCGAATAATGTAAAAATTCGTAAAAGTATAAGTCAGTACTAGTGAAAGTCTTAAGAAAGTACCTTAATGTTGGACTTTAACTAAGTTAAAACTTAAAACAAATTCCCCCACCCTTTTTTTCCTTTTTTTTTTTTTTTTTATTTTTTTTTATTTTTATTTATTTTTTTTTTTTTTTTAAATGTACACATGGGAAGCAGCATGATGTATGTAAAGGTATTTGAATAAAACAATGGACGACCAAACTCAATACCCAAATGGGTCCTGGACGTGAGTCTGAAGACTTTTCGCTCAGGATCGACAGTTCGATCGGGGAACTACTGCTGCTCCTCTATAAGAGTGGCTTCTATAGAAGAGAATAAAACAGCCATCGAAAGATAACCATGACCCACACTCAAACCACTTACACAAACCGCATCGCTCTTCGCGCGGGTAAAAAAGGGGCGCGTCCTGCTGAGGTTGGAGCCCTGGCCTCGGTGTTCGAAAAATCAGCTACAGAGCTCAAACAATCAAAACTACTAAAATGCAAGCAAACACTACAAATAGCCACATTTAACGTAAGAACCTTAAATAGAATAGGACAACTCCCAGAGCTAATCGCATCGGCCGAAGAACATAAAATAGACATAATATGCATACAAGAACACAGATACACGCACACAGAAGATATCAAATATCACGAAACTGGCAATGGATGGTCGCTCGCCACGGTATCCGCATGGAAAAACTCTGTCAACGCCGCAGTAGGAGGAGTAGGTTTGCTTATAGGACCTAGAGCACTAAAAACGCTTAATTGCATAGAGAAAATACAACCTAGAATGATGGTAGCTACATTTAACGGAAACCCCAGAGCAACAATCGTCTCATGCTACAGCCCCACCAATGTTAGTGAAGAAAATGAAATAGTCACCTTCTACGATGAGTTATCCTCATTAGTGCGTAGCATCCCGAAACACAACATGTTAGTCATTGGCGGAGACATGAATGCACAAATCGGGAAAAACGGAAACAACAAAAACAGCCTCCACAACACGTCAAATAGAAATGGGCAACATCTAACAGATTTCATGATAGAAAATAGATTAGCATGCCTCAATACAAACTACCAAAAAAGAGAGGGCAAACTATGGACATACACGTACGCAAACAATACTAAAGCTCAGATAGACTACGTCCTTATACACAAGAAATGGAAGAATAGTGCATTGAATTGCGAGGCATACTCCTCTTTTGAGGGTGTGTCCACCGATCACCGAATAGTCACGGCGAAAATACGGTTAAGCCTACGAAAAAATGACAAACGAACAGCGACCACCAAACACTATGACTGGGCCCTATTAAACAACAAAGATGTAAGAGATAAATACGTATTAGAATTAAGAAACAGATTCGAAACACTACAAGAAAAGACGGAAAAAAGTACACCAAACGACGAATACGAAAATTTCGTCAATGCACACCTCGAGGCAGCAGCAAAATACATTCCAACAAAAATTAAAACTAAATATAGAGTCCCATGGGAAACTTTAGCGGTGAGAGAAAAACGTGCACTAGTGAAAACAGCCTCCAAAAACTATCGAAAAAACCCAACAAACACAAATGCCTTAAAACTAAAAACGGCACAATATCAATTAACAGGCATATATATAAAGGAACAGACAGAATACATTCAAAATCAGATAGATAAGATTAGAGACTCGGTGGAAGATAGACAATCTAGAATTGCCTGGCAAACAATAAACGAAGTGAGCAGAAGAAAGAACACGGCCAAAGCAAAACTTAAAGCAGCAAACCAACAAGAAAGAATAAAACTGTGGAAACAGAAACTTCGAAAACTTACTTGGAAACCCACCAAAAATAACGCCTGAACCAATCACCAGAATAATTAGCAAACAATTAGACATTAAACTTGGACCGTTCACACAAGAAGAACTCGACTCGGTTCTCAGAAAAATTAAAAATAGAAAAGCTGCAGGACTGGACGAAATTCCCCCGGAAGTATGGAAGACCAGACAATTCGACGACATACTGCTCCGACACTGCAACGCAGTATACAATCAAAATCCGATAGATAGATGGACGAAGGGATGCATACTCCCCTTCCCTAAAAAGGGGGACCTCGGATTAGCCAAAAACTACCGAGGCATAACACTTACATCCATAGCTGCCAAAATCTACAATGCCCTACTACGAAACAGAATAGAACCCAAAATCGACAACATACTTAGAAAAAACCAAAATGGCTTCCGAAGAAATAGATCTACGACCTCACAAATATTAACCATCCGCAGAATCCTTGAAGGTGTACGGGCAAAGAACCTACAAGCGACATTAATATTTGTCGACTTTACCAAGGCTTTCGACTCCATTCACAGAGGAAAGATGGAACAAATCCTACTAGCGTACGGCATACCTAAAGAAACCGTAGCGGCAATAACGATTCTCTATAGAAACACTAAAGTAAAAGTACGATCACCAGATGGAGACACAGAATACTTCGACATAGTAGCAGGAGTACTACAAGGAGACACGCTGGCTCCGTATCTCTTTATCATTTGTCTAGACTACGTACTTAGAACATCGATTGACAAAATCAAAGAGAATGGCTTCGAACTGACGAAGAAAAGAAGCAGAAGATACCCCGCAACAACAATTACCGACGCCGACTACGCCGATGACATAGCGATACTGGCAAATACACCTGACCAAGCCGAAACACTTCTGCATAGTTTGGAACGAACAGCAGCAAGCATAGGCCTCCATGTTAATGCACATAAAACGGAATATATGTGCTATAACCAAACGGGGGACATCTCCACTCTAGAAGGAACCCCTCTTAAACTAGTAGACAAATTCACGTACCTAGGAAGCAGCGTCGAATCAACCGAAAAGGACATCGAAACGAGGTTAACGAAAGCATGGACAGCTATCAATAGGCTATCGACTATATGGAAATCAGACCTAACCGATAAAATGAAACGCAGTTTCTTCCAGGCAGCGGTCACATCGATACTGCTATATGGATGCACTACATGGACGCTAACAAAACGGCTGGAGAAGAAACTAGATGGCAATTACACAAGAATGCTGCGTGCAATCCTCAACAAGTCCTGGCGGCAACACCCAACAAGACACCAACTGTACGGCCACCTGCCCCCTATCACGAAAACTATTCAAGTTAGGCGAACCAGACATGCAGGACATTGCTGGAGAAGCAGAGATGAACTCATAAGAGATGTACTCTTATGGATCCCCACACACGGCCGCGCAAAAGCAGGACGACCAGCACGAACGTACATTCAGCAGCTATGTGAGGATACAGGTTGTTGTCCTGAAGACCTACCTAGGGCGATGAACGATAGGGAGGAGTGGCGAAAGAGGGTCAGGGATATCCGTGCTGCCAGCACGAGATGATGATGATGATGATGATGAATATGCAGTTATGTGTATATATATGTACATGTATAGATGCATATGTAAGTATATATATATATATATATATATATATATATATATATAAAATCTTATATATGTATAAACATATATAAGTAAATATATGCATATACATACAAACACATACTCACACACATATATATTCATGCATATATACATCTGCATATATTTACACACACTGACATATATGTCTCTATATACTTGAATTCACACTCCCGCACGAGGGCTGAGCACTCTAGCAAAGGAATTTACTCACATAATGCAAAGCTCTTTGAATGAATTGAGCACTCTGGTATCCGGTGAGTCAAAAATGTAAGCAAACGAAAGCTACTACATAATGCCTGATAATTCCCGACTTGACGTGGTTCGCTTACTGACTGGGTGGTGTGATACTAATTTTAACGTAAAGTTGCGCGGGTTTCGATCCCAGTTGTTCTGTGGATGACTATATATATATATATATATATATTATTTGCAATAATATATATGTGTGTGTGTGTTTACGTTTGATTAAATAGCATAATAGCTTCGTTTTTGTTTATTTTATATTTGTTCCCTTCATATATTCATATGAGTAGCTTTTTACTGAATCACATGAATTAAGAAAATCGTCTTTTTTTCCCCAATTACGTTGGTCCAAACTTAAGCCATCATCAGATGAACGATTAATGACACGAAAATACAATAACGTGTCATACATTTATATAAAGTGTCGGTGGAAAAAACTCAGAAGGGAATTATCGACAATAAAAATTCCTAAACGCGAAAGGAAAATAAGCGTATAAAGGTGCCCGTGGTGTAATGGTTATCGTCGTAGGAAATGGATACGGCGACACGAGTTCAAAACCTAGACGAGGCTGATTGCATTTCAAATAGCACTAATACTCTTGGGAAAGGTATGAATCTACTTATTCTCCTTCCAGCTATAGGTAAATAGCAGGACAGACTGGGTTCCTCAGCCTTGTTGAGGAAGGAATACTCTGAATTCAAACCTGTTAAACTCCGCTTAGAAAATTGAACTTGTGTCATATCCTGCCCAAGCGGAGGGGTTGGTAAATGTGATAAGCGTAAAAAGTATGAAAGGGATTTTAGGATGTGGCTGCTATTTTAACGAATTTAGTGCAAATTCAGTCTCAATTTATTCAATTCTACTTTTTGTTTTATTCTTTTACTTGTTAGTCTTTTTATTTTACTCTTTCGAAAGTTCAAATGAAGCAATGATTCTATCCATTTATACAGCATCACCTAAAGTCCTTTCAGTATATATATTACAATAACCTTTATAGAATCTCAGCAGCTTTTGATTAACCTGATTTTATTGAAATGGATACGAAATTGGAAGCAATATTTTTGATTTTGAGATTCACTAAAGTCGTTTATTTGTCTTTAGACATATAAGATGTAGATCCCACCTTTAAAAACAAACTGGAAAAACGGAAAATATCTTATAGATAAATTAGAAAACTTTTCCTTTTGAGTTGGTAACTGATTTAATTTGTCGGCATGTTAACCTGTTTAGATTTATTTTATACTGAGAAATTTGAGAATTGTGTTCATTATCCTTTTATATATTAGAAATATGTGTAGTTATTTTTTAAGATTGCAAGTAAATTCTTTGATAAAATTATTTTCAAACATATCGATTGGTCCCACGGATAGTTTACCTGGAAATAATGGCAAATAATGACTAATCTTCAGCCCTTAGATCTCCAAAACTAGAGTCCCACATTAAATGCAGTTTATTCACGATTTAATGTTTGGAATTAAATAGGCCCTTACTAAGGAATTTACCAACAACTCTGCACGAAAAACGATTTTACACAGTTTCCTTTCCCCAAGACCAATTCTATATCAAACCCAGTCTATCCCACTATTTACCCATAACTTGAGGTATTAAAGTTTTTTGGAGACATTTCCAAAGGATATTAGCGCTATGTGAAATGTAAACAGTTTTTCAGGGATTTTAGTGGGGGTCGCCGTATGCATTTCCTTCGACGATATCTATTTCAACGCGAGCGTCATAATATATCTTCAATTTAAATTCCTGCATACTGGAATCTCTATCATCATTATACTAAATGGAATCGTGGAAACACCCTGATACACAGCAAAAATTCTCTGCCTGGTATCTCTAGAATGTTTTTCTTTAAATATATGTAGCGTTTCAACAAAACAAATATTTGCCAAGGGGAAACTTCGCCCCAAAATTAACGCAAATATAATTTCTAAGGTTACCTAACGAGTTTGACAAACATACGTAATATGCGCGTTTATTTTTTACTATTTCAAATTAAAATGAACGTTCTGCATAATCTGTTTACAGTTGTAAACATTTGTTTGGTGCCGTTTGAAAAGAAACGAATTCCGTGTAACTCGAGCATTCTGGGATACGCTTGATTATTTACCGAAGTACATGTGGATACGCTTGATTATTTCCCGAAAGGCGACATTTTGCAGCTGGTAAGACATTCACAGAGAATCTTGGAGCCAGCATGAAAATGTGCGTTAAGAATATCCCTTGGGATTTTTACAACTAGGTCGTATTTCGTGAAAGATACAATAATGATGAAAATAATAGGAACAATATCGATAGTAAGTTTATTTCCTGCCGTTTGGGAAAAATACTTTTTTCCATTCTGAGTCACGCTTTACTTAAAGAACAGTTTTCTTTACGTTTAATCCAAAGTAACAACAAATTCATATCCTTATTCGGAGGCAATACACGCAAATGCACACACCACAGAGCTATTTCTGCAGCGGTTGCATGTGAAATTGGGAAACACTCCCAGACTAGAGGTATCGCTAACTGTAGATCATCAAAACTATCGGTATGTTAAATAAATAGTCTGAAGGTTATCTCTGTTTGGAAATTGTACAATAACAAATCAAAATTAGTTTGAACAAAATTGGCAAAAATATTTATGTAGGTAAACAGAGCGTAAACAAATATAAACATCTGGGAATAGATCAGACTGCACAAAACCTCGTTTATGAAAATTAAAGAACAAACTCAGCATTAATTCTTTGTGAAAACGTACACACTTATATATATATATATATATATATATATATATATGTGTGTGTGTGTGTGTGTGTGTGTGTGTGTGTGTGAACGAAGACACTCACACGAACATAGACTGGCGCTCGCACACACACACACACACACACACACACACACACACACACACACACACACACACACACACACACACACACACAACTCTCACTCTATCTCTGCTTTTCTATCTCTCTCTCTATATATATATATATATATATATATATGTGTGTGTGTGTGTGTGTGTGTGTGTGTGTGTGTGTGCGTGCGTGCGTGTGAACCTTAACATATACTTATATATGAACACATATGAGTATTAGATATATGTCTTTCTTTCATTAATAATACCTATATTAATATGTGCTAATATGAATATTTTTAATATAAGTAATATTGTTTATATACACAGAAACAGAGAGAAATGCCGTCAGACATGCATATTCATGCATATATATATATATATATATATATATATATATATATATATATATATTCATATATATATATGTGTGTGTGTGGGTGAGATATCCGACTGACTTTAAGTCACCTGCGTTTCGATCCCACCTTGTATCTCGGATGTCGACCCCACCCCTGAAATATTGTCAGACAGCGAAAGATTCAATCTGTGGATGTCAATATATATATATATATATATATATATATATATAAGAGAGAGAGAGAGAGAGAGAGAGAGAGAGAGAGAGAGAGAGAGAGAGAGAGAGGGAGAATGAGTGAGTGAGAGAGAAAAGGTTCCACACAAAACCAAGGATAAACTCATCGTAATATATTTTTCAGACCTGGAAAGAATTATGTATATATTTATTAAATTAAGTAGGTCTACGAATTCTTTTAAAATATGTAATTGTGTTTAGATTATGGAAGCGGAAATTTTTGAGAACAGCCTCGGCCAGAATTCTGAGAAGAAAGTTGGAGACCTGAGGAGACTTGCTGTTTCTCAGACTACAGTGGGGGACCGACGTGCTAGTGCTGGTGAGGAACATTCGCAAGGAGTAAAATGATAATAATAACAGCAATAATAATAATAATAATAATAATAATAATATAGAAATGTTCTTCAAAGCCTAATTCATTAGCACTTTTAGATAGCTTCTCCTGGTTAATGTTTTATATCAGTATTGTCACGTGGTCTCTCTCTGTAGTCGGAGTGAAAACAGGTTACCCTAGACTCTACTAAGTATTCAAACTGATTTTTATTGTGCTGTGGTCTGAATGGTCTCGATTTATCCGCTGAGTTCAGTTCTCCAAGTCTCTTATTTGGAGTGTTGGAGACAGTTTCAAGTGCACCAAGTACGAATGACATCTCTGTCAACTTCATGTTCCACAGCTTTTTCAGCTCTCTGATATAATCCAAACACAAATTACATGTTTGAAGAGAATTCATGGACCTACTCAGTTTAAAATATTTCTATTCTCTCTTTGGACCCCCGCCCATATATATATATATATATATATATATATATATATATATATATATATAATTTCTTAGTTCAAAGTCGTTTGATCTGCGTGGGTTAATTAATATCAAATCCATCCTTGTTGAAAAACAGTAGAAGAATTATCTAATTATATATATATATATATATATATATATATATATATATATAAACATTAGGAATGTGCATAAAAAGATATCAAATTTTATTTTAAAAGAAAAACAGTCTATATATATGTATATATATATATATATATATATATATATATATATATATATATATATATATATATATATATGAAAATTTGGAATGTGTATAAAAATATATCAAATATTATTCAATAATCTTTTTTTTTTTTATTTTGATTTGAAACTTCATTTTAATTTCCGGCTTTTTCTCGGGTAGATTCCATGATATTTTCTTTTTAAAAAAGTAAACATTAGCTAATTGTATTTTAGACAATTTCGATGTCTTGAAATAATGTATTGTCAAAACACGATTACTCGCTGGTTTATTGATTTGTTTCTATCATCATTATTTCTACGGCCTTTCTGTCACGCTAATGAAAACATCTAATGCAATTTTTTAGCAATATTTTCATGAAAAATCATTCGGATTAAATGTTTTCCTTTCACACTGAATTTTTCATTGGTATTCCTCTTTTATACATGAAGAGTTTAAAATTACATTTCTTAATTGTCTTTAATTGGAATCATTTTGAGATGAGGCTTCTTAATCTTAGAATTGATTTTTTCATTTATTGCGGACTTTTTGTCCTCATCTTGGTAGTTTTTGTGTTGTTTCTTCTTTCACAACGTTTCGGCCAAATTTCACCTCTGGCCTTCTTCAGGTGATTAACTGTGACCTCGGATAGGAATGCTGAGTCTTGTAACCGTATCCCAGATAACAACTATGTAATTACTGGGGATACGGTTACAAGACTCAGCATTCCCATCCGAGGTTGCAGTAAATCACCTGAAGAAGGCCAGATGTGAAATTTGGCCGAAACGTAGTGAAAGAAGAAACAACACAAAAACTACCAAGATGACGACAGAAAGTCCGCAATAAATAAAAAAGTAATTCTCAGATTACCCTTTGTAATTCAAGAAACAAACTACAAGTACTACAATCACAATTATAAAATTGGATAATGCAAAACAGTATTTCTCGAAATATTCCCGACTGTTGACTATCCAACTTTTCTTTAGTTATATTTGTATCCGTCGTAGTCTCCTTGTAACTAAAAGGGGTTTATTTTAGTGGGTATTATTACATCCATATTTACCAACCCCTCCACTCGGGCAGGATATGACACAAGGTCAATTTTTAAGCGGAGTTTAACAGGTTTGAATTCAGACTTTTCCTCCTCCTAGACTAGTTGCCGCACCAAGGTTGAAGAACCAAGTCTGTCTTGCGACTTACCCATAGCTGGAGGGAGAATAATTGGATTCATACCTTTCCCAAGGGTATTAGTGCTATGTGAAATGCAATCAGCCTCGTCTCGGATTTGAACTCGTGTCGCCGTTTCCATTTCCTCCGACGATAACCATTACACCACAGATACCTCCATAGATTATTACATCTATTCATCAAGTCTTGGGTAATTTGCAATAAGTTATTTGACTGCTATGCCATCATTGGTGAGTTAGGTTCATATCTCAGTTAATATTGTTTCACAAGTCCGATCCTTACGAGCTGCTTATATTTCTTCCTTTGTGATAGCACTAACGTAGACTCATTTTATGAGGAGTCCTTTACATGATAAGAAAGTTATAAAAATTTGGCTTCTACACCTTCTTGTTTGTCCCATATGTCTAGTCTCGTGCTACACATTGCTAGACTTACCTAAATGGATAGGCAGACCGTCAGACATTTTTTTAACCCTTTGTCTCAGGAACCGTCCCCTAGGATATATCTGCTTTCCAAGGTTGAGTTAATTACTCGGTGTTTGATGCACCCCATAAAAGGAATGCAGATGTGGCCAAGTACTTTTGCACCTGTCGTGCATGAGTCTTGATTCGAGCTTGGTTCCTACTTTAAAATGGCCGCGTACTTCAGTCTTGGTAGGAGGTCTAATACATACCGGTAACCTGACCTATCATTGAGTTTTAGTTTGCAAAATAGTTATTCAGATCAATTAAAACTGAATAAATGTTCGATCTTCAGTTAGAATCACGTTATTGTATTTCTTATTTTGGAATCTAAGTCCTACTCATGTTTAAGAATATTGACTCCTATGTAATGGATGGCGAATCGGGTTATCCGATTATTTTTAATGGGTTCAGTTCTGACTGAATTTCCATATCATAGTGTTGTGAGTTTTTCGAAAAAAAATGACAGAGACAAAGACAAAATGGACAGATGGCATCCAGATAAGGTTTTCATATCAATAAAGCAAAGATCAGACACGTAGACAGAAAAATCGTATTCATTTCATTGCCAATTTATTACACCTTCTCTCTGTACCGGTTTTAAAAACAAGAGCACTTGAAGTTATATTTTCAAGTCGATCAAGGAAAAAAATCCGTTCTTTCACAAATCATTGCACGTCTCCAATTGGTTGTGGCGGATTCGCTTTATCGGTAAATTTCGGTTGTCTTGTTACTCACCCGGTAACAAACTGATTGAATCTTTTCAAATGTCCCCTATGTATACATCTGCCAGTCTCTAACATCAATAGCATTTGTTCTCGTGATAATATTTTGGCTGCCAGTAACACAGCCGGCCCAGGGTATCTTATGGTTGGAAGCTGCCATTCCGTTTTAAAAGTTGTTTCTTTTTTAATCTGTTCATATACATTGGTATTATAATGTTATAGGTTACAGGCGGTCATCTGAATCAACAATTTTAACTATAAATGCACCTACTAGTTTTAGCTTCAAACATAATTATTTTCTAAAAGAAATTTAAGAGAAAATACTTCCTGTAATAAGTTCATGTTTATTCATACATTTAACGTCAATTATGAAAACGAAACAGCAGATCTTTGTATTCTGATTAATTCTACTCAAGCTCCGGTTTAAGTTCACCGGGAGGAAAATTATGGTATTTTTTATGTGATTTTAACTAATCAGACCCTCAAACTCATCGCATTTTTTTTCCGAAAAATAAAATCATTTTCCATTTTATAAGCGGTTCGTTTTATTGAAGGTTCATTTTCAAATTTATATCCTGGTTAAAATATTCACTGTAAAGCATCAACGACGGAGTATTATTATCATCACTATTATTATTGTCACTGCTTTGAGAGGTTTTCACATCAGCATCTGCTGATGGACTTTCAGTGGAGTTAGTGTTTTTATTTACTATTCTTCCAGTATCTTTACCGTTCCTTTCGTGACTGTAGCGATCGCACCCAGTCTACTCGATTCGCTTAATATGTGATTGATTGTTTCGTCTCTATCTATAACCTACAGCTGTTGTTTTGTTGCTTCTTGTCTATTTCTGTTTGACATAAAAATTTGGCGACCTTAGTCGAGGGTAATTCAAAAGTTCCCTTTTCAATAGCTAACACACCACGGTGTATGGGAGGGCTCAACTCCATTCCTTGGATTGCTTCACTTTACCCTGGATCCTTACCGTATAATCCTGAGTTTTAAGCAAGGTGGCATCAAGTAACATTTTTTTAGTCTTTGGTATGAATCGACCTGGGATTGAACTCCGGTCTCCCAGATCTTAAGCGAACACTCTACTCATTAGACCAATACTTATTCCTTATGGAGTTGCTCTATGCTGCTGTCGAAAGAGATTCAGTTTCTCTCGAGAGGTTTTCTCTTTTTAGCCATATCCATTTTTTATCGCGTGAGATTTCAATACAGTTGTTTTTTCCCCCATTTTTGTTTTCTGGTTATTTTTGTTTCGTTGATGTTTGTGGTATCTGTATTGTCTCTCGTCGCTGTAATGAGTTTTCCTCTGCATTGCATGGACGCTATATTGAATGCGGGTGAATCCTCACCCGTCGCCTTTTCTTGACCCATATAGTTTGTGTACGACATCTCTGAGATGCAAGGTCTTATGAATCATCATTAGTTTTCTTGTTCTCTGGTATATTTGTTGAAGTTTCTCTCTCGTCCATTTCAGGAACGGTTCCAAATATCTGACAAGGGTGACTGCCCTGGTTTTTATCCCTTTGATAAGATTTCTGCGATAGAGTTTGGTTTCGAATAGGTTCCTCGTTCTCCCGAGATAGTGTTTTTTTTTTAAATATTTTTCTTCATTTCGGTTTGTTTGAAAATGTCCGATTCAAATATTCTTAAGTATTTCTATGTTTTCTTTTCTCCGAGCACTGTGACCATTTCTTACTTTGATGATCATATTCTTTCAGTTATGTGTCGTTTCTCGCTTTACACTATTAGCATGGCAGATTTGCTTCGCTGAATTCCATCCCTATGTCCATACTGTGTATCCTCACCGTCTGAATTAGGCTTTCCAATTGTTTTTCATTTTCGGAAAACAGTTAGATATCATCCATGTACATTAGTATTGATCTTTTTCCCGCGATTTAATTTGTATCCGTCTGTGCATTTCCTAAGTATGTAATTGAGTGGTATCATTGCAATCACAAATAATTATGCGGATAGATTGTCTCCCTGAAAGATACTCCCTGGAATTACACTTCAGCTAATCTTTTTCCTCTAGCTGTCGATTCCACTTCCATAGTTTTCTCAATGAATTTTATGATTTCCTCGGATACCTTGATCAGTTTTAGGCTGTTTATTATCCGCTTTGGGGAACCATATCGTATGCCTCTCTGTAATCAATCAACACCACTGGTAAATTTTTCCGCCTCTTTTTGTCCTCTTGGAAGAATTGCTGATTAATATACAATAGCTTTGCTGTTTTCTAGCTCCCTTAAGACATAATATTTGTTCCTTAGAGAAAAATCTCCTTATTCACATCACGGGTAAGCACGTTATAGGTCTATAGTTGTCTGGGGCATTTTCTTTCTCGTGGTCTTTCCGTATGAAGGTGTTCTTTTCCTTGTTCATCCATTCGGCTATGTCTACTTCTATGTGTACATATATTCATTTCAATAGCCTGTCTGTTATGAATAGAGGTGGATTTTTAAAATCAGAATCCATGTATGCCATCATGGTCTGACGTTTTCCTATTTGTTATGTTTTCAGTGTTGTTCTTAGAGAATCAAGGCATATTTTTACCTTCGGGAATAATTTGAGTGCTTGCAGCTATTTTTCCATGTTATTTATCCTATCTGCATTTCTCTTATGATCTCTAAATACCCATATTTTGCTCCAAAATTATTTTGCTTTTCTCGCATTCGGTTGTGGTTATATATTTGCACCGTCCTTTCTCACTTGGACAGAGAATTTTCTTTCATTTTTTTGCAATTATCTGTTTTATTTATATTGATTTATTCTATCTCGGTATTTTTTTAAAATCTTGCCTCTTTTGCTAAAAGATCTCGAAATGTATCCTTTGTTCTAGTCGTGTTGATTATCTCTTTTTGTCTCTACATATTTTGGTGTGCTTCTTCTGTCTTAGAATTTTTTGTTGCCGAAGCGTTCCAATCTGTATTTCCAATCAGATTTCCCATCCAAGTTTTGAATGTTTGCTAGTGTTCTTTTTGGGGAACCCCGATTTTTCCGCAGATAAATTTCGTTCCTATATAGATTAGATCATATAATTTCGTGATTTTGTTCGTTGAGATATGAGGTAATAATAAGTTTATTTTTTCCGTTTCTACTTAGACTGTTTTCCAGTATTTATTCCTGAGAGATGGTGGTATTATTATTATAACGGAGTTGACTGATGATCAAAGATATGTGCGAGAGGAATCTGAAAATAATTTTAGTAGTAAATAAAATGAGCAGCATGGAATTTTTGAACAATAATATACATTGCTTTTTTTTTTTCTTGAAGAGTGATACAATATATTATCAAAAGGAAAAGAAAGCAAGAAATATTGATTAATTTTTGGCAGAAGCAGAAAAATGCTAAAAATTCTAACTGTAATTTTTCATCGGAGAGCCAGCAAGCCAAAAGAATTGCAGAACTGGAGCTAGGGCCAAGAAGAGGTGCGTCTGGTGCAGACCGATCATATGAAAAACTTCGAACTTTTGGAGATGGAAAATTTTGTTTTGATTTTGGAATTTAGTGGACGTAATGTGTGGTTCACGTGAGAAGAAAACCGCTCACTGCAGAGAGAGGGACACAGTGGCTGATACATGGAAGTGGTAGAAACCCCTTCTTTCAGTGGTAGGCATAAGGATTCACCTTTGGGGTAGCAGGGAGCAACAGTGAATGGAATTAATTACTGAAGATTAATTTAGGAGAAGGCTGTTGATGAGATACGCCCACTTGGAAATGAGAAAAACAGTTATACAAACTCAGTTTTTACCGAAAAATAGTGCGTAGAAGACAGTGAGAGTAAACAGTCGGAGAGGAATCGAGCAGAAACAATGTCAGACAGACCGAAGAGAAACAGTAGTGAACACCTAACACTCTGTATTTGAAGCCTTGAGTCAGACCTGAAACAGAGAAGCGAGAATCACGAGTTTGTGACAAGAACCTGACTTACAGAAAACATAGCTGGATTGGAAACTACGGAACAACTTAATTTTTGAAAGAATATGTTTACAGCTATAACTAGACTGACCGTTGAGATAAACGGGGCTAAGTCTCTTAATAGGATACACCACTCAATGAGGAAAGGACTTGTATGATCGGACTTATACATTTTTGAAAAGACAATTGAATTATTTTTAACGGACTTTGTTATCTTGTTTGTCAACTAAACTTTGTTTTAATTATTGAGAAACTCGTGTTGCTTTTTTCATGGCCTTCGATTTTTTTTTCTTCCAATGATTAACCTTGTGTTATTTTTTTGGTGAAAGGCGTCTACAGTTATCTGGATCTAAAACATAATGTGGGCAAATGGCTGAAAAAGCTAAGGTTTAATCTTTCAGTAGAGCAGTGACCCGTTCGTGATTTAGGCGGTCGGCAGGGTGACGTAATTATTTAAAGCAACAGCGCCAAAAACACTAAATGTCTTTATTAAGTATTAATTGTAAAAAAAACGTTATGTCTCAAAAGACTGGGCTGTCTTATATTGCCAGAGGAAGTTGCTTCAGTAGTTCAATACTTGCCAATGGAAGCTTCCATTATTTTATGGGACTGTCCATTTCCACTCTATCCACTCGTTTCAAGAACAGTTAGATTTGGGAAACCAAATAACCAGAGAGGTCAATTTTTTCTTTCGTGGGTCCTTTTTTAATTCTTGTTCCGGAAATGAGTCATGATACTTTATAGAATTCCAATGTGAAAGTTGCCCTCTCCTTATAATATCTAAAATGATTGCCAGGAAATATTTGTTCTCCAGGGAACGTGAACGGTTGCACGTATTGAATAATAACTCTATTTTAGTGGAATTTCTATACAAAGCTCTGAAAGCTGAGCTTTATATTCGAAATTTACATTTGTTTCGGTCATGCAACTGGGAGATTGGACCACTGATCTTCGGGAGAGGCCATTACAATATTTTGGCCATATACCAAAGTAATCTGAGCTTAGTAAATAACAAATATAATTTGCTTGTAAAAACATGATTTTTTTTTGTTGAAAACACTCTTTTATAAACAGATTTTTTGGTTTCTCAACTGAAATGAAAATCTTTTGAAAAAAGAAAACATCTATCTAAAACTCTTTCAGACACATGGTGTCTATTACATTCTTACTATACTTATTAATTTCTACTTGCTGCGTATTTATTCAACATCAGGTATTTTACATGGAATTTGGTGGTAGTTCATTTTATTTTATATTTCAGCAACCTTTTCTGCACTCTGAATTTCTCTAATTGCATATTTCGCATGAATAAGACGAAAAGAAAAAAAATTTGCAAAAGTAGCATTCATTATTAAAACCAAGTGTCTGTTCAGTAGGCAGAAATGGTGAATGCCTACAAGAAATAGCTTCAACATATTCTTATTAATTAGAATATGGCCAAAAATATTTCCTGAAAAAATATTTCCTATCAAAAAACACTAAATTGAAAGAGAAACGTTTCTCCAAACCATTCGAAGTTTGTATATTTATTTTTTTATTTTTTTATTTTTTTACAAAAATTGGCAAAAAGCCACTTCTATCTCTTTCGCAAATGAACTCATTTTTTACTGTTTATGGATAGATAGGCTTAGATTTTTTTTATGTTATGAAGGCAACAGCTGTTCATTGGAGGAGGGATGATTGGGAGAGACTCAACAAATATAAACGTTTTTAAACGGAAGCCTTTTTTATATTCTTTTTGTTCGAAGGTTTAGAAACAGTTTAATGTTAAACGAGCAAGTCATGATTTTTTTCATCTGGATTTTGTGCCTGTTTGATTCTTCCAATCGACGATGACTCTTATATACCAATGTTTCATTGCGCGTTATTGACAAAAGTTGCCAGGAACAAAGACGAGAAGATCAGTTGACACTATTAAAAAAAATGAAAAAAAGTCAGACATGTTCACGGAAAAATTATATTCACTTTATTATTGATTTTCAACGTTCCCCGAGGCTACACTCAAAACAGGAACACGTAAAATGGTATGTTTGAGTCGATGAAGGAACTGATTAATTCCAACGGAGCCCCAAATGAAAGCTGGTTTTGATTATTCCGAAACTTACGCAGTACTTTGTCCTCTGCTGGTAAACATTTAACAAACTGAGCCTTTTTTAAAATTCCCCGTTTCCCGCCTCTACCGCAAGTGTTCTCATTGTAGCCCATTTAATGTCGATAAAACTGTTGGTCATCAAATTTACTGGTGTTAGAATGTAGTCACTTCATTTTCGTCATTTATTCAATTACTTAGGGATATATATGTTGTTTTTTTTTAATTTTATGTGTTATGTTGGCGATGGCTATTTATTAGCTGGTTGTATATTAATTATCATATAGTGATTGGAAGAAACAAACGCCAAAAACATTTTCTAAAAGGAACATTTTTTAAATTTTTTTACAAAAGTCCCTCAAAATGTTTATCTAACCTGTTAGCGCAGGTCCACGAGAACCCGTTCTTTGGATTTTATTCATTCCGAGAAATGGTTAATAGCTTAAATCAGGGGTTCTCAATATCTCATGTAGACCTTTTTATAAGCGGGGAAAATAACTTAAATTTATAATTTCTCTCGAAAAACTTAGCCTCTGACAACACAAAAAATTAAACTTTGCGCTTATATGGGGCACGCCATCATTGTTTGCTGATAGAAAATGCTAGACGTAGAGAACCTGCTGTTTGTAAGACCTGTAGTAAGAAAATCTTTTCTTAAAATGTTTGGCTCAGCCTACAAGTCTATAGTTTATGATCATGTTTTCGTAGTAAAGTATCAGGTGAATTACTGATCAAAATAACATAGATGAAGATACTAAACTGCATGATAGATGATATTGTTACAATGTTTAATTTCAGACTTTTAAGCAACGTGAGAAGGTCGTAGAAAGTTTCTGCTGAATTATTCAATAAGAGAGATAAAGTTACTAGTCTGTATAATTAACGACATTATAAGGTTCGGACGACTTTAGGAAGGCCACAGAAAAGATAAACTGATTCATTGATCTTGATTGAATCCGTAATATGTATATTTTTCTTGATATTTTGTAAAAGTTTAAAAGAAGTTAATTAGATATATCATTCGCAGTTAATCTTATCTGGTCTCTTTTATTAAATGGTTATATTATTTGTTCAACATTAGTAATCAAAATTTAAATGTGCGAAAGAACTTTAAAGACATGACGGCTCTAATCTAATACCACTCAGATGTGGAATCGGGTGACGGCTTTCCGAATGTAAATCTTTTTTAACAGTATACCGTTACCCACTGTTTATGGTTTTAATCTCTTAGTCAAATAGAACATGGAACATTGTAGAGTATAGTTGGTAGAATAAACCATAAATAAATTAACATGGAATTATAATATATTTTACATTAATTTTAGAATGATATATCTATTTGACAATCAATATTCAATGCAATTTCCGCATATTAATAATAATTAACAGATTTTGTCATCAATATGCATAGAATAATCTTATGGTTTTATCATACCATTTCTTTTTACATGCTTTTTTTTTTTTTTTTTTACAGGTAAGTGAAGATTTTAATTAATTTTCAAGTTCGTTCAGGTGAGTCAATTATATTGGGCAAGCCAAAAGTAATTATTTTTTTCATAACTTATATATATTCCTGGTCTGTTTTTTTTTTTTTTTTATCAGATATATAT
Source organism: Sepioteuthis lessoniana (assembly GCA_963585895.1). Lineage (NCBI taxonomy): Eukaryota > Metazoa > Mollusca > Cephalopoda > Myopsida > Loliginidae > Sepioteuthis > Sepioteuthis lessoniana. Next base: position 103,752,393 of record OY757912.1, read on the forward strand.
TAACGAAATATTTACCCACCCCAAATATATATGTATGATACAGAGAAAGTCCTCCTAGTTTAAATTCTATAAAAATAAATAGTAATTTGCTTGAAAATATTTCTAGACAAATCTTACGGATAATTTCTGCACACATTTGTTCTCGATTTATGTTCTGGTTTTAATGAACACAAACCCTTTTTAAAATCGGCTTTTCTTTCTCGTCTGTTGATTTAACTAAACACACGCGTATATATATATATATATATATATATATATATATATATATATATATATATACGCGTGAGAGAGAGAGAAAGTATAACGGTTTGGTGAATCCAACAATAAAAATAAGTGGAGAAGTAAATAGATGAAACAAAACGGGTTTAGAGGTAATATTCCCTTCTTTATTCGCGGAAAACATCATAAAAATAGACAATTTGCTTTGCAAAATTTATAGAAAAAATGCAAAAGGTTTTTGTGTCTGACAAAGTTCTGTTAATAAAGAAATATTACCACTAAACCCATTATAAGTTTTTGATTTATCCACTTTCCCACTAATTTTTATCATGTGTATGTATATATATATATATATATATATATATATATATATATATATATATATATATATATATATATATATGCAAATAGAGTCTTATTGAAATATCCTGTATCTTTTTGAGGACGGATTTACTGCCTTCAATATCGATTGGTTTGTCATGATTTCTTAACCAATTTTTGCAGGTCGATCAACATTTCTCTCGCACCAAAATGCCGGAGACGATCATTATAGGATCCTAGGACAATTGAATACATTATTTAATATATTCATGTTTAAAACAATAACTTGAAAATAGTATAACATCTGTATTTCATCATCTTATTTTACATTTATGACAGGGGGAATGAAATTGAATTTTTCTTGACAATGCAAAAAATAATTAATCTATTTTGAATCGCTCGATACAAACATATATTCCAGTTAATTATTGTTGTTTTTATCATGTTTGTTGTTTCTTCAGTCAAATAAAACTTTCTAAAAGATGAAAGATGAAATGTAATTAGCTTTAAAGTTAATGGTATACTTTCTCTTATTTTTAGATTTTCTATACTATTTCATTGTTTTCAGATCATTAAAAATTTGCCAGAATTCCAAATCCAAGCAAGATTTATTTGAATTTTTACAAAAACGGATTAAAATTTAGTAGCATCTCATTCTCTGATATTAAAATAAGCGATATCTTTTTATCAAAAAATCGTAATAACCTTCAATATATAGCATTTTTCAGAAAAATTCATATAATTTCTTAATTAAATTGATTAACTAAATGATTTCAAAACTTTATCACGTGCTGAAAAAATGTTTTTTTATGAATAGAAATACCATTCAATGAAAAACAAATTTTGTCTACCTATTAAACACAGGGTTTTCAGTTATTTCTACACATGCTGTTAGAATAAGAATACAGTTGAACGAGATTTGGTCAACTCATTGATCATGAAATATCGCTTTTTAAAAGACCCTGTACACCTCAAAAGATGTCAAACTTTATAAAACACTTAGTCCTTCAATCCACTCTTAATACATGATTACCTACATTTTCCTCCGGTCCCGGAATTCGTTTGAAAGGATAGTGTTCAAACCGTTTAGGGAAATTTATTCTACTGTCTTCAGTCGATGACATCTAAGATTGAATTTCAGTTTTTAAGGAAAAATGTTTACTGGGTTCAATCTACATAGTCGAACGGCTTCTGAGTAAGTGTTGTTTTTGTTTCGTCAAGAATTCAAAATGTGATCACTATCTGTTCATGTGGAATATCATCCAAATTTGAAAATATTTTGAGAGGAGATTCTCCGAATATGCAGCATTCGTATCATATGCATCACCTTAATCTTTGAGAGGAGATTACCCGAATATGCAGTTCTTATCATATACATCATCTTAATCTTTGCAAACATTTATTCCTTGTATTTGCTAAGTATTAGAAAATTCTTTAGATTTAAAAAAAAAAATTAATAAACTTAATTTCACACACAAATTCTTATTGCACAGCTAGTTGAAAAATATGATATGAGTGCAATACATAGGTTAAATTTAGCACAGCTTGATCCAGTACTAACAAACATAACGTCATTTTCAATACAAATATTCAAAATTACTGCTAAATAACATCAGTACAATGTCTGGGGTTGTTGCGAGGGTCTCGAAGAAAGTTATTGGAGACAAATGAGATTGTTCCTATCGGGAAAGAAAATGTCAAGTAGAAATTTAATAAGCTTGTTATGCTTATATGTGGCACAAGGCAGTATGAATGGAGTACCCAATGATAATCGAACTAGCTCGTTAGTTGTCGAGCTTGCTCCTATTTACAAACCCCTCAGCTCGGGCAGGATATGACACAAGGTAAAAATTTTTAACGGAGGTTAACAGGTTTGAATTCAGAGTTTTCCTTCTCCTAGACTAATTGCTTTACCAAGGCTGAAGAACACAGTCAGTCCTACTATTTACCCATAGCTGGAGGGAGAATAATTGGATTCGTACCCTTCCCAAGAGTATTAGTGCTATGTGAAATGCAATCAGCCTTGTCAAGGATTTGAACACGTGTCGCCGTGTCCATTTCCTACGACGATAACCATTACACCACAGGCACCTCGAGTTGCCTAGCTTGCTAGTCGCAGAAAAATCCTACTCAATTTAAAGTCAATGTTACTGTTTTCCCCTAAACCGGAATCAAAAACAAAAAAAAAACAAGAACTGGTATTTTCAAGTCAACCAAATTAAAGTCCATTTTTCACAAATCGTAGCCCAGACTCAATGGGATGGGATCGAGAAGCTTAGCTTAGCTCCGAAGTTTTAGCGGTTCCTTGTCTCTCTCGGTAACTAAATTTGTGAGCTTTTTTCAAAAATCCTGAAAAGTTTTGTCCGTGAATCTTTCTCACCTACAGCAAGGGTTCTCGGAACTAACACTTTGTATTTGGTCATACAGCTGAGCCTCAGTTTGGTGGTGATGATAGGAGGTGGTTATTACAGTAAACTGTTTTAAAATAAATATTTACAATATAATTTTAAACTATTCTAGTATAGGATGCCTCAATATACATGAACCCCATGTGACTGCTAATAATTCTACTAATAATAATTTTGTGTTCATTTATTTCAGATTTGAAATTACGATACTATAAAAATTATCAATCTTCGATCACAATGCATCGCAGAAAATGGGAAAATATTTTGCGTCACTACTTATTTGGAGTAAAATCATTCAAAACTATCTCAAAGTAGATTCAGCCTACTAATATGATTTATTACGGAGACTAGAGACTTAAAAAAAGATTTCATGTCATGGAAGCTCATATAATAACAATAACAAAAAACAACAACATTGATTTGATTTCTCCAGTGCAAAGGTTGTATTTTTAGAGGAGGTGTTCCAGTTGACCTCAATAGCTTTTGTATACAATAATAAATCATTATCATGATTGGATGCATCTATTTTGAGACACCCTGTATAATCATCAGGTTTTGAATAACATTAGTTTCCTCCTTCGACGCCTAACCCTTTTTTTTCCTGTATTTTTCTCTATGATGCAATATACAAACCAAATAGACTCATTATTATTGTTTTTGTCATCCTTTTGTTTTTTATTAACCGGCTAAATACAAAATTCCAATCCAAGTTTAATTTTACAGAGATTGATTGGTTGGTTTGTTGGTTAGTGTTTTGTAGCTTATCAATATTTGTGAGCAATTCAATGCAAAATTATGTTTATATATATATATATATATATATATATATATATATACATACATATGATTTGTAAGGGAATAATTTGTAGTTGATTTTATATAAGACGAGTATTTAGATCTCATTCGTTTGCACACAGTTTAAAAGATTCAAGTGTTCTTATGCAACCTCTTAACTATTCAATATTAATCATTTCTTTTCCTTCGAAAAAATGGTTTAAAGTATTGCAATTTAACATTAGCAATTGTATTTATATATGTATTTATATTCAAAATAAATAATTAATACACAGCTGTATGATTTCAAATAGCTAATAATAATCCTTTGTAAATAAGTGAACCCTTCTATTTGTCTCAGAGACCTTCACAGTTACAAAAAATCAAGGTAAGCATAGGCCAAGAAGTAGTGAAGCATTGGAAAAGTGCTCTACATTCCCCAAATCCCTAAGCTTGGAGACTCAAAATCGGTTGCAGTTTTGTGTCCTAACTAGAACACTCGTTGGTACTATTTACCAACCCCTCCGCTCGGGCAGGATATGACACAAGGTCAATTTTTAAGCAGAGATTAACAGGTTTGAATTCAGAGTTTTCCTTCTCCTAGACTAGTTGCCTCAACAAGCCTGAAGAACCTAGTCCGTCCTACTATTTACCCATAGCTGGAGGGAGAATAAGGGGGTTCATACCTTTCCCAAGGGTATTTGCCCGAAAGTGAACATAATAGCGCGACTGGAGTACGAACTCGCGTACTACGATTCCGCAGTTCATCGCTTTAACCATTACACCACGAGGACACCCTTGGTAGAACACTCGTTGGTATCCGGTACTACTCCTCTACCGAGTTGCAGCTGCTGTGTTGTAAAGAGTAAGCCGACAGAGTGACTTATATATATATATATATATATATATATATAGTCATCCACATACAGACTGTTTCGTTGAATCACAACTCTTCAGTGTGGCTAGACACGTAGGACGCTTGAAGCAGGGATCGAAACCCGCCCTACTTTACGTTAGACTTTGTATAATATCGCTCAGCCAACAAGCGCACCACGTCAGCTCAGGAATTATAAGGTATTACATAGAAGCGTTCGTTTGCTTACATTTTATACCTTACCGGATGCCAGAGTGCTCAGTTCGTTCAAATAGCTTTGCATTATGCGAGCGGCAGCCGTAGATTCCCTCGCCAGGGTGCTCAACCCCAATGGGGGAACGTATATATTAGATAATCAATAAGGATATCAACGATGGTAGTTTGTATGCCTAGCATTTCAAAGAGATTTACTTAATTTCTTAGGCCTGAAGTAAACCCCCACATATTTCCTTACATATTTCCTTTCTCTGGAATATTTCTGATATCAAACAAAGGATAATTTTAGACATTGCAGTTAACTTTTACAGGGGAAAAATGAAGAATAAGAGAAAAAAAATATATAGTAGGTAGAATGTTCGTCAATGATCCGGGAGACCGGGGTTCAATTCCAGGTCGCGTCATACCAAAGATTTAAAAAATGGTAATTGATACCTCGTTGCTTAACACTCAGCATTATAAGGTACGTATCAAGAGTAAAGTGTAGCAATCCAGGGAAAGGAGTAGCGCCCTCTCCAACACCTTGGTGTAGTAGTTACTGAAAAGGGAGCCTTCGGGTCACCCTTGACTACAGTCGCCAACTTTAATTTATATATATATATATATATATATATATATATATATCCCCAACTTGATATACTTTTTCTGGAAACAAGTATAGAAATACCAGTTTTCTATGAAGATCTCATTATTCAAAAATATGTCTTTGGCTCTTCAATATGAGAGCTTGTCTCCTCCAGTATATATATATATATATATATATATATATATATATATATATACAGATGTGTGTGAGTGTGGATGAGAGGGAGTTTTGGTGAATAACACTTCCGAATCGTGTTAAAAGTCTCAGCAAATGCTGTATATATTTAAAAGAAAAGTGAGAGAGATAAAGAGATAAGTTTGTAGAAGTATAAAAATTGAATGGTGATTGACAGTGAACACACTAATTCCTCTCCGGTTTTGTCAAGTTGACTCATGTTTTTATTCTTTGATCCAAGATTCTCCAAGAAATATCAACTTGAATTGGGTCGATAAACCTCGCCTGTGTTCCATTTCCATCCCTAATATTTGAGATAGTTATCTGAATCATTTTATGTACTAAAATGCGCACATTTATCAACCAAAAATACCAGATTCCTAAACTCCCATTTATAATCATATAGAATTATTCCACTTTTATGATTTACTTTTATAAGTCCTTTTATTATTTATAATACACAATACACTCACTCTAAGTTCAATTCAGGTTGAAATCCAAGGGTAATAGTTTGTTTTTTTTTGTTGATTTTTTTTTGTAACGTAAATTTTTATGTGGACAAAAATAGGATCGAAGACTGAAAAAGAGGAGCTGCGTGTCTACTATTGCATGTGTGCAATAGAAAATGAACAAGGGTCATTTCATCTATTTATCAATACTGTCCTTTAGGCAAAAACCAATGAATAATGACAATATCACGAACCAGGAATTCATGGAACATCCTATAAAGATATGGTCTTACTGGGAATATTTCTAGAGTTTGAACCCTATTGTAGCCAGATGTTTAGCAAGCTTTTCTATCCGATAAACTCGTCACAAAAGACATATTTCTTATGTGGATGAACCACAATAATAATCTTGTGTCAGATAACATAATGTTTGCTTGTGAATAATATTTACTTATGTGTCGTGCTCGTATTTAAGCAAATAGTGTGTAACAGCATTGTAATAGTGGTACTTGATAAAGCATCTTTAATCCAATGGAAATAAAATTTTAAACCGGACAAAAAATTGTCATTCAGTGCCAGGTACGTATTCATGTCATCTTCAGTCGATCGTTTGGACCCTAGAATGGCAGATAATCTAATATTGTCATTTACATTGTCTGCAAAATGACTTAGAAACAGGTTCAACTCCTTGCATCATTCCATAAGCACTAAATTCCAAGACTTTTACAATATTTCTTCATTTTGATACACCTTTCCTTTGACTTTGTTAAATGTAGGCAAAGACCGCTATTTTTCGTGTTCTTGGCAGCTCACTACACCCGAATAAGTGACTTGCCCAGTCGGCTGGGGCTGTAGAATACACCGACTGCGCTTCTACTGAGGGAGTAATACCCCAACCAACGAGTGTCCTAGATATGACACTAAACAATCTCATGGTGAAGTTCCAGTAATTCTGGAGCTTTGCGTAATGCAAAATACCACTTCATTTGCATCGCTTCTAGGTCCATTCTGGAGTGGCATCACATGATAGGGTCCTCTTTATGAGTTAGATAGAACTAAATTGCGTACTTATGCTAAATTGAATTACTTCAAACAGAACTGTTTTTGACATCGAAACTTTACTAACGCTCAACTGAATTGTTTGAAATAGAACTTTTTTGATATTTAACTCTGTGTAGACAAAAACTATACTTATACTAAACTGAATTGTTTGAATTAGAACAGTTTGACTAAACTGAGTAGCTTGAAATAGGAATGTTTTTGACAATTAAACTGTGAACTCATGCTAAGCTGAATTGTTTGAAAAAGAACTGATAATTTGTATAAAAAAGGAATTGGCGTTAAATACCTTAAAAAGGTTGATATGCTATAAAACACAAACAAACAACCAAATCAGTAAGTCGTACTAAGAAAAGTAATAAACCTGCGGTTAGTCCGTAAGAAGCGGACCAATGTGTAAATGAATGAACACAAACGTCGATCAACAAATTAATATTTTTTTCTTTCATTAAATTGACTAAAAGGTCTATTGAGAAATAGAAATGACAAAGCCTTTTCTTGTAAGAAACGATAACATTAGTCAGAGCGCAAGTGCTTCAAGAGAGAAATAAATATATATACTTGAAATACATTACAGAGAAAATATATGTATAATTGAGAGTTCATTGGCCATGTGGATAGAGTGTTTACCAATGGTCCGGGGTTCCTGGGTTCAATCTCATTTCGCGTCATACCAATGACTTTAGAAATGGTACTTGATACCTCCTTGCTTATCACTCAGCAATATAAGGTACCTTTCAAGGGTAAAATGGAGCAATCTAGGGAAAGGAGTTAGCGCCCTCCCTTACACCTCGGTGTAGTAGCTGTTGAAAAGGGAGCCTTCGGGGCACCCTCGACTACGGTCGCCAACTTTACCTTTTTACTGAGCGTTTCTGCAGCTGCAACTGAAATTTTCTTATCAACGGCAGATATGCAGAAGAGTAGTACGCATATTTTTGAAACTATAAAAATGTTGATAAATATATTCGTTCAATTAAAGATAGCTAAGTGACATTGAATTTCGATGCATCTTTATGGAAACCTTGAAATTAGATAAAAACGTTTATGATTTATCAAGGATATTATTTAGTTTAAAATGTGTATTTCTGACAATTTTCAAGGAAAAGGTTTTTAAAATAATTTTAGATTTTCATCCTTCAAATTTTTCGAGGCAAATAAAATGTTATCGTCGGCTTATTGTCAAAGAAATTTCATAACTACCGCGCTCATGCTAATTAGTCAATAAAAGCAAAAATACGCATACAAAAATTACTGTTTCTCGAGACTATTTCTTGCGCAAAATTTAACCGTTTTTAGCATAGATATAAGTTAATTTCTCAAAGCCACCGTCCACATTTCTTTGACGCACATGGGATCTCACCGACGAACTGGTGGAAAATAACGTCGCCTATATGTCAGTGTTGAAATTCTCTCTCTCTCTCTCAGGCTCAGTCGGTGCTAAAAAACAGGAACAGCGGTTTTAACAACGCTGATGACGACCCTACGAGATACTATTTACCAAACCCCTCCGCTCGGGCAGGATATGACACAAGGTCAATTTTTAAGCGGAGTTTAACAGGTTTGAATTCAGAGTTTTCCTTCTCCTAGACTAGTTGCCTCAACAAGGCTGAAGAACCTAGTCTGTCCTACTATTTATCCATAGCTGGAGGGAGAATAAGGGGGTTCATACCTTTCCCAAGGGTATTTGCCCGAAAGTGAACATAATAGCGCGACTGGAGTACGAACTCGCGTACTACGATTCCGCAGTTCATCGCTTTAACCATTACACCACGAGGACACCCTACGAGATCGCCACTGGAAGCGAAATAGAGGAAGGTGGGAAAACCACCTACAGCAACTTTGACACGCTATCTCTACGAACACAAGCCCTCTGCGACGCTCTGTAGCTTTCGCTACGTCTCTAGGGTTACTATGTAGGGCTTCTGACTTAAGAACGGCTAGACCTTCTCGGTCTGTGTTAACTTCATACAACCATTTCTTCATTGGGTCTTGTAAAAAGAAAAAGATACCAAAAACAATCTAAATGGAAACTAATGTTTGCACATTGCTTAACTTAGATACCTCTAAAGAATTGTTTTTGATTCAGGCTATAGCTTGGTCAGTAGTACTATATGATTGCACCACCCTGACAATAAGGAAATGTTCGGAGAAAAAGCTAGATGGGAATTACGCAAGATTTTTGCTTGGGATTTTGAAAAATCCTAAACGTATCCCGTTACTGAACAGCCACTATATAGCCGCTTGTCTTTCATCATGCAAAATATCCATGTTAGAACGGCCAATATACTGGGCTCTACTGGAGATATAAGGACAATATAAGGACAAACTAATAAGTGACGTTCTACTATGGAGTCCTACTCTTTGACACAGCCGTGTTGGCTGGTTACCAAAAACTTATATTTATCAGCTCTTAGTAAACTCAGGATGTCGTCAAGAGATTATGCCAAAAGCGATGATCGATATGGACGAACAATAAAATATATAGAGAGAGTCAAGGAAATCTGTGCAGTTCAGAAACAATGATGATGATGATGACGATGATGATTTTCTCTTTCAACCATTTGACCAATATCACAGAATTTCTTTTTTTTAGTACAATATTTAAAAAATTGATGGAAAAATTCAAAGTGAACTTCTTTCTTTAAATTTATGCCAAAATAACAACTTTTCGTTCTGGTTTTAGCATATTGTTTAAGTCTGTTTATTCATAAAATGGTAGCCTGATAAAGCATTTTACAAGAAAATAAAATATGATGGATATTATTAGATCAGTTTATTCGGGGATATCAACATATTCAGTGAGAGAAGTATAGAAATATTCTAATCGATCAAGGGATATGTTGACTTGAAACAAGGAAACAAGAAAAGACAAATTTTATGGATTCTTAACTTATAAAATCTAACGAAGTTAGAAAAATCAAGATGAAAAAATCACCATCAGAATTAAATAATCTTTTTTTTTTTTCATTAGCTGACTGTTAACTGACGTCATAGAATAATATCTGATGACATACAGTTTCTTTTAATGAGGAATTAATTAAAAAAACGCATCTTATCGATTTGTTACCATTTACTTTTTTTTTTATCGAAGTGAAGACTCTTCAACTAGACTTTAGATTATTTTTTGCCAAAAGCAACCGTATCAAAATATTGCTGCTTCAAAACGAAAATTGAATTATGTATAGAATGATATTAAAATCAAAGGAGTTAATACGAGAAAAGCTTCATGTGAAAAAATGATAAAATCAAAGTTAACCTAACGTAAACGAAGACTACAGAAAATAAAATAGCTAATTTCTAATAGTTTCCTCCCCTTTCTCATCATCATCATCATCATCTTCTTCTTCTTCTTCACTTTGGTCCTTGGCTTCATAGTTTTTATCTTGATTTCATTTTTGACATTTCCTTCAAACGTTTCTTCATTCTCATAAGCTTCTATTTTTTTTAATTCGATGATTTATCTTCCTTTTCTTCATCGTCATTTTACTTCAAGTAGTATTGCTATTACAACTAATTCCTGGTTTATTTTCTTAATACTCTGGTTGCTGTTCTTCGTGATTATCTTCTTCATTTTCTTAATAATTGTTATTGTTGCTATTATTATTATTATTATTATTATTATTATTATTATTATTTTACTTCTCCGGAGCTTTTTTTTTTTTTTTTTAGGTGTAGCTATTTCACTGGAGTGTGAGTGACAGCAAATCTCCTCGGGTCTCCAAAACGCTTCTCAGTATTCTAACTGATTTTAACACTGCTGTACTATGGGTTTTCTCGTTTCGCCTTTCTACTTCCAATTCTTCCTGTCTGTTTTGCAATCTTTTAGGGACGTTTCTTTGAGCAACACCTAAAGTTCGTTCAACCGTCACCCGCATGATATGCCGGGTCAGCTGGGGCTGTAGAATACACCAATTGCTTCTCCGAAGAGGGGTTAGACTCCCTCCAACGAGTGTTCTGGATATGACACTTAACAATCTGATGGTGACGCACCTGGTAGGGCCCTATCTATGGGTTAAATAGAACTAACGGCATACTTATGCTAAACTGAATGGTTTGACTAAACTGAATAGCTTGAAATAGAAATGTTTTTGACAATTAAACCGTATTTACATTTAAACTGCGTGTTTATGCTAAACGGAATTATTTGAAATGGAACTGTTTTTAGACTTTGAAACTATGCTTACAGTAAACTGAATTGTTTGATATAGAATTGTTTTGACAATTAACTTTGTGTAAGCAAAATCAGTACTTATACTAAACTGAATTAGCTGAATTAGAACTGCTTGACTAAACGGAATAGCTTGAAATAGAAATGTTTTTCACAATTAAACTGTACTTACATTTAAACTACTTATGCTAAACAGTATTGTTTGAAATAAAACTTTATTCATAAAAATGGATTTGACGTTAAAAACCTACAAAGGTTGATATGCCATAAAACCCACACAACCAACCAACCACCCTTACGCTCCACAATTTCTTTTTGTTCTGTGTGAAAATTCAAGCATTTATCTTAATTTTCGTTTATTTTTATTTTTATTCTGTGGTCTGTGAGAACGTCAAAATCCACGAGATTCTTTTTTCTTGCAAATTAACATTTTTCCTGCTTCTTAGGCTGGCAGTAAGTGATCCGTTTTTATGTAATAGTTCCTGGGTATTTTATGCGTCTAGGCAGATTCTAGTTCAAATAAATACCGTTTGGAAGTAAGATAAAATAAGGAAAATCCTGAATAATTCATAGTGGATTACCAGTCCCACTCATTCGTGCCTATTTTTGTACTCCCGGGCCATTGGCCTATTATGTCAATATGATCCGGGAGATCGGGATTGAATCCCAAGTCGAGTCATATCAAAAACTAAAAAAAAATTGTACTTGATGCTGCCTTGCGTAACACTCAGCATTATAAGGTATAGTGGAGGAATCCAAGGAATGGAGCAGCGACCTCCCCTACATCTTGGAGTAGTAACTATTGAAAAAGGGGTCTTCGGGTCACTAAGGTCGCCAACTTTACTTACTTACTTTTTTATTGTACTCCCTTTGTGCTGGTTTGCTATATTTAGTTATAATGTAGTCGACTGTCTTATCTCTGTCTCCACATAACCAACACTTGCTGTTGTTTTGTGTATTATCAATTTTATTTTTTATATAAGTGTTCCTTATGGCATTATTTTGTGCCGCTATTAACAGAGCTTTTCTTCTTAGTAAAACCTTTGTCCTGGTTTTCTCGTGAATAATATCGGTAATTTGTAGCTTGAAGTATCCATACAAGTTTTCCTTTTCCATTTTTGTTTCCTAATTTTAAAAGATCTTTTTCCTGCTGGGAATTAAGTTACCATTGCTGTTACGGTTGTTGCAATTCATCTTCTTTTTTTTTTTTTAAACTATTTTGGTTTATTTCTCAAGATCTCGTATTGGTGCTACGACGCTATCATCAATGCTGTTGAGTCGTCTTACACTCCTTTTTCTTGACTCATATAACCTGTGTCATCTTTCGGGTGAAATACCTCTTGCATTGTCATCAATTTCCTTGTTCTTTATATTAAGAATAATTCAGAGTAACTTACAAGGGGGAATGCCCTGGTGTTTATTCCTTTGATGAGATTTCTGTATAAGAGATTGGGTTCGAGAAGATTTCTTTTTCTTGAGAGATACTTATTATCTAGGTTTGTCTTTTATTTCCACTTTTTATTTTATCTGCTTCCAATATTCCTAAGTACTAGTAATTTAACATCTACCCATTCATGCCGATTCTTTCCTGGTTTGTATTTTTGAGTCTTCCCGTTGTTTCTATTTTCTCTTCTTTTATTATAACCACTACGAACTTTTTTTGGTAAAATTCTATCCCGGTGTAATATAATGGCCTAGGGATTTTGTTTTATACATCCTGCTTTTTGGTTTAGTTACGCTGAGAACCTTTCGCTTTGCGCATGGGTTACTTAGGTGCAAACTTGAGCGAAGGTGTTGACGCGTGTGCGGGGATGATGTGTCATTCAGAGATGTCAAAATAAAAAAAATACCTGAAAGAGAATTTGACCAGGAGATGTGAATGATGTCATCCACCGGAAGCGCACGCGGATGATTTTGGGGATTTTGAAAAAAAATTCAATGAGTTGAGTCCATGGCTCGGAATAAGACGGTTGACTTTCGCTAGCTCGCTGAAGCCAGGCCAGTGGCCTTGTGTCGGTTGCAGACGTGGTTTGGGGAAGATGGAAAAGCCAGCATAGAAAGATTGTGCCTCTCTCTTCTTATGTCGAAAATCCTTTAAACTCAAAGGTAATAAAAAGTTTCGTACCTGAACTAAGAAATCATGAGTGTTTTTCGTGTTTCGGGATTCCAATGTTCTATTTATATATGTTACAAACATTCTATGTACGTTTCACATATCCGTATCTGGCTATGGTACATCAGTATATTCCTATTCTTTCTATCATGATTTAAAGTTCTCCATTTTTGGCAGATAGTTTGGTACCGTTCATATACTGAAGTGGTTTGTCTTTTACTGTGGTTTTCTAAATCTATAATTCCCTGTACCTTTTCTAAGTATATATCTAAGTATATATTGCCATCATTGCTATTATTAATTTCAATAGCAAGAGAGTTTCCTTGGAGATCACAGTTTGGATTTTCACCTCCGCAGGAGTTTTTCATTCTGCTGCTAATTCAACTTTCAAGTTTCTCATCCTTTTTGTGATGAGGTTTATGACTTGTTTGAATATTTGGGACATTTTCATACATTCTAGTATCCAAATTTGCTAGACCATATCATTGGCGTTTGTATTATCACGCAACACCAGGGTTACATTTTTCCGCCTTGTTTCACTTTCTTCGTTATTATTTTACTCCTTTGTGAGTTTGTCGCATCAGCATCAGCTAATGATCTTGGAGTTTGAGTGATTGCAAGTCTCCTCAAGTCTCCAGGAGTCTTCTTCAAATTCAGTGCCGTTGTTTAGATCCTCTACAGTCGTGTTCCTATTTCCAATTCGTCCACTCTTTAACTTTCCTTTAGTGACTGTACCAAGTGCACCAATTACAACTGGTATCACTGTCACTTTCATGTTCCATTGTTTTCCAGTTCTCTAGCAAAATCCATGTACTTATCTTCCTTGCGACTTCCTTTAATTTTTCTCTGTGATGACCCGGGACAACAAAGCACACATTTCAGCAAATTCATTTTTTTTGTTCACTATCACTTGGTCTAGTCGTTTGGTCGAGATTCGATGATCCGTTAAAAATCAAAATCCCAGAGAATTTTGTGTGTCTTGTTCTCTCGAACGGATTCCTTGTTTTGCATATACCACTTTTTTGCATGATCAAATTTAAATTTCTTGCACAATTCCAAGTGGATCACCTTCCCTACCCACTTGTGTTTTCTCTTATAGTCTCTTTGTGCTGATTTGCTTTATTCACTTATTATCTAACTTTTCAATTTGTCTCTATAACCATATAACCTAAATTTGCTATTTATGTAACATAGCCATACATGAATATGTGAAATAGACATAGAATGTTCATAACTCATATATAGATAACATAGGAATCCCGAAACACAAAAAACACTTACGACTTCTTAGTTCAGGTACGAAACTTTTTATTACATTTGAGTTAAAAGGTTTTATGACATAAGGAGAGAGATAAAATCTTTCTATGCTAGCCTTTCTATCTGACCCCACCATCACGTGCGACACCTGCCGCCAGGTCTCGACGGGCAATCGAAAGTCAACCTTCTTCTTCCGACTGCAAAACTCAACTAACTGCCTTTTCTCAAATCTCAGCCCACGCTTCGGGTGCGTGTCGTCAATCACATCCCCCTGGTCAAATTTCTATCTGAGATTTTTATCGTGACATCTCTGTATGACATGTCCGCTCCGCACGCACGTGAACACCTGCACTCATGTTTGCACCTAAATAACCCATGCGCTATGCGAAAGGTTCTCAGCCTAACTAAACAGAAAGGCAAGATATATAAAACGAAATCCCTCCGCCATTATATTACATTTAGTTGCGTTTTATCTATTTTTGCCTTTACAAAGTTGGTCCTTATGGCATCGTTCTGTGCTGCAATCAGAAGAGATGTAATTTCTCTCTTAAAGTATCCCTTTCTTAGACATGTCCATTTTTACCAGGGTACAGATATTTATGGATCTTTTCATTTTATATTTATTTGACTCAGTGTTTTTTTTGTTCTCACTTTCAGTGAAATTTATATATCTCATATTTTCTGGGATGGATTCTGGTTTAGGCAAATACCATTCGTCAGTATGGTCAATCTTCAGTCTTTTCCACAACCAGCCATGCTTACTCTTGAATTCCTTTTTGCGATGTTCAACTGCATTAGCTTGTTATTTGATAAACTGTTTCATTTTTGTCACCGCGTATCCTATACTCGCTATTCTCGTACGTATTGTCTATTTTATTAATTATCATTATAATTACTTTCAACCGGACATTAGCCTAGCGGTTAGGGTGTTCGCCAATGGCCCGGGAGACCGGGGTTCAATCCCAGGTCGAGTCATACCAAAGACTCAAAAAATGGTACTTGATGCCTCCTTGCTTAACACTCAGCATTATAAAGTACGGATCAATGGTAAAGTCGAGCAATCCTGGGAAAGGAGTAGCGTCCCCCCTACACCTTGGTGTAGTAGCTATCGAAAAGGGAGCCTTCGGGTAACCCTCGACTATGGTCGGCAACTTTACTTACTATCATCATATAATCGTATCGTCCATTTTTTGCATTCATCATTATTATTATTATTAGTAGTAGTAGTAGTACAAGAAGAAGAAGAAGAAGACATATGATTAAAACAAACAAATATTTTCATTGTGTAAATTACCGTTTGATGATTTGGATTCCTTTCATTACTATTCTCAGTTGTACTTTGTTGTACGCTTGTTCTCTGATTTTTCTTTCGATTTCTATTTTCGCTATTTTTGTTAATGGTCGATGCCGTTCTTCCTATTTCAGCCAAAAAATAAAACCAAAGGAGAAAAAAAAAACAATCTGATAAAATTCCAGTTGAACTTCAAAACAATTATCGTCTTTTATATTAGTTATCTCTTTCTCTTTTTTTTTCTATTTTCTACTGATATTTCATCTTTACCCACCCAATTCATTATTTAATGTTTCGTTTAGACCAACATTTTTACCTTTCTTGTCACTACAGCAATATTTCCATCTCAAAACTCAGAGAACCTTCTTTTTTTTCCAGCATGATCTTTAGCGATGGTGATAAAGAATCCTTTCAGACCTACATTGATGTTTTTTTTTTTTTTTAATTTTCTGAATGATATTTCTTCTGCTGTAGGATTCTCAATTAGCTTTCCGCCCGAGATTTGAACTAGTATTTCATTCCTGATTCATCCTAAGGATTTTATTGCCGCTTGCTTAACTCTAATAAACTAATCTCGCTATCATTCATTTAATATAAGTGATTTGGCGTTTCTAAAACAGTTTCTCCGCTGCAGAAACAAAAAACGTTCAGGTTCTCACACGGGTTATTATTATCATTATAATTCTTTCGGTAACTGTAAAATACGGTTACATTCAATACAATTCAATGTTTTTTTTTTTAATTTTATCTTGTATTGGTGGCGTATTATTTTCTAATTCACTCTTGGAATCACCACTTCAATAACCTTATTCTCTCGAAGACTTCATTCGTTCTTTGCAATCCCACTCTCATTCTCTTCATCTCTCTCTCTCTATATATATATATATATATATAGATAGATAGAAAGAAAAAGAAAAAGATAAATAAATGAAAAGGCGTCTGTAATGTAATGTTTATTGTCGTTGGAACTGAGCTTGGCAGCCCAAGTTCAAGTCCTGAACGAAGCTGTTTGCATTTCACATAGCGGAAATCCCCTTGGAAGACGTATGCATTCAGCTAATCTCACTCCTGATAAGGGTAAATCAAATGACATCGTCCATTCCTCTTCAGTCAAAATTTTTAATCAAATGCTTAGAAAAATGACAAATTTTATTTTCATACTTGCACTTTGAGATGAGCTATTTTTCCAATATTTTTCTTCTCATAGAGGCAATTTTGGTCAGTAAAATATATCACGTTTAACTTCATTTCCAAATAAAGTTTATTACTTTCAAATCCAGCTCCACATGCATGCATTTTTAATCATTTTTTTTCTCGACACTAGGTGACTGGATTTATTTGAAAGAAACACCTGAAAATTTACTTTGAATTTCATTAGTTACTCATCGATTTTTTTATTGATTTTAAAATCAAGGCTACTTTTCAAGCGTTATTTTATGCTTGGAATTTGATTGGTTCTGGTTTGTTTGGTTTAATGGCATTTCAACTATTTTAGGTTATTTAATGCCAAATCCCTTTTTATATAAATAAACAGTTCTATTTTAAACAGTTTAGTTTAGCATAAGTACCCAGTTCAAATGTCAAAAACAGTTCTATTTCAAACAAATCAGTTTAGCTTAGGCACACTGTTTAGTTCTATTTAACCCATAGATAGGACCTTCTCAGGTGCTACCACTCAGGGGCGTAGTGGACCAAGGAGCGATGGCAATAAACTGCTCTGCTTTCCCCAAAGCTCCAGCATTACTGAAGCCTCACCATCAGATTGTTTAGTGCCATTACCAGGACACTCGTTGAGAGAGTCTTACTCCTCTGGAGAGAGGCAGTCGGTGTATTCTGCAGCTTCAACCGATTAGTCAACAGAATACTCATTGGCGGGGTCTTGTCCCTTTGCAGAAAAGCAGTCGGAGTATTCAACAGTCCTAGCCGACTGGGATATCAGAGTTTGAGGAAATGCATTAAAGTCTTTTCTTAAGAGTGTTTTTGCTTACAATCATATAATTTCTAGTATTCCAATCTAATTTTTTTAATACCAAATTTTAATGTTTCAAGTTATTACCTTTATTTAATAATAATCATTTATTTACTCTCTACACCCGCCCAAGCCGAAATTCTGCTAGATAGTCTGTAACTAGCAGCTGCTGGCATAGGTCTCTATGTCAACGCAGAAAAGACGGAATACATGGGATTTAATCAAAGAGGTGACATCTCCACACTAAATGGTAGTTCTCGGAAACTAGTTGACAAGTTAACCTACCCATGAAGCAGTGTCTCATCAACCGAGAGATACATCAACACCCAACTTTCAAAGGCAAGGACATCTATCGATAGCCTATCGGTCATAAGGAAGTCAGACCTGACCGATACAATAAAATGCAGTTTTTCCCCAAGCAGCGATCGTTTTCATACTGCTATATGAATGAACTACATAGACGCTAACTAAACGTATGGAGACAAATTTTGACTGCAATTAGACAAGAATGCTGTGAGCAATATTGAATAAATCCTGGAGGAAGCACCCCACAAAGCAGTATCTGCACGGCCACCTACCACCCATCACAAAAAGTATCCAGGTTTGACGAACCAGACATGCGGGACACTGCTGGAGAAATAAGGATGAACTCATAAGCAACAATCTCCTGTGGAACCCATCATTTGGACGAGCAAAGGCAGGATGACCAGCTACAACCTACATACAACAGCTCTGTGCCAATACAAGATGTAGACCTACCGGGAGCGATTGACGATATAAACGAGTGGCGAGAGAGGGTCAAAGAGATCCATGCTGGTGGGGGGAGATGAAGATGATGATTATTCGCGGTTATATGGTATCACTTATTCTTATCTTATGCAGATTATTTTCATACAGAACTATTTCAGTCATAGATACAACCCTAACAGGTACAAAAACTCCGGGACTAAGTGTACGTGGACGTAATAGCAATGAAGAGGTTGATCAGTACTCAGAGGATCACTAGAATTGGAGTTTCGTCGCTAGATTCAATGTAGTGTTAAACCCAGGACAACTCTTTACGAGTGAGTCTTAATCCTTTTTAGGGGATCGGTAAACGTATTCTAAACCCCACTGACTGTGAGTTGGTTCGGAAGTAACTCTTCTTCTCTTTGAATGCGATTATTTGTCGATCTTCTAAGAGTTCATGTACCCTCATCACGGAGGAATGAGATTGCATATGTGGGGTAAACGATTTAGTGAGATATAGCCTGAACATAAAACAGGGTGTACTTGTTTACATGGTAATGTTTTTTTTTTCGCTCTATCAAGCTAATTTTGGCACTCATCCCGAAATATGGCAAAAAATAGATAACTATTTCACAATTTCCTTCTAACAAAATATTAGAAAAATAGTAAAAAGAATAAAACACTTCTTAAGAAGGAAAAGTGAGATGTATGCTGACTTCAAGTAAAAAAAGGCAGATATATATATATATATATATATATATATATATATATATATATATATATATATATAGAGAGAGAGAGAGAGAGAGAGAGAGAGAGAGAGAGAGTTGCAAAAGAAACAGAACACACTTCATGCAAATTAAATACATTCACTAAAATCTCATGGGTATTTTTATACAGATATATTTACATGAACAAGTATAAAAGATACAAGAGTCAACTCGTGTGCTTGTGTATGCCAACACACACACACACACACACACACACACACACACACACACAAGTACATATATGTTTGCTTACACATTCATTATATAAATTTGACTGAACGTACGTATATATTAAAGATAAATTAGACGTGAAAACTCATTTGGTGGAGATGTTTACATATTTATATTAAGACTGTTCATTATCTATGTGCGTTATAGGATAATTCTATGAATATTATCTAATGAAGCCCACACATATTCAAAAGGAAACAAAATAATAGAATTGCTTTCTTCAACTATCTAATCTCTCTCTCTCTCTCTCTATATATATATATATATATATATATATATATATATATATATATATAGGGTGTAGGTGCGTTCGAGAAAGCTCTCTAATTATTCAGTATATTATTTACCGGACTTGCTTAATTCCTATTTCCATTTAGAATTAATCTAGCACAACGATTCACCCAGTATATGTTATATATCTTCCTCGGATTAACATATTTACCTGACACATTCAACACGAACCGGAATGACACAAGTTAAATTTTTAAGCGGAGTAAACTTATTTTGACTTCATAGTTTTACTTCTCTTAACCTAGTCTGCCCGACTATTCATCCATAATTGAACGGAGAAAATATCGATTCACGCTTTTGACAAAGAAATTTATGTGTACGTAAATGTTAAAAGCCTCGTCGAGGGATTGAACTTGGGTCACCGATTCCATTTCATACAATAATCTTTCACCAAGCATACCTTCCAAATTTGTTCACACTTTTGAGTCTTTAGAAAACATTTCTTTGAAATTAGAATAACCCAGACAAGAAAAATCGAAAGAAATAAAAAGAAAAAAGTGATAGGTATCTCTGAGGTTAATAGTTTTACTCTACGAACAACCAAAATGTAAAGATAAGTGTTTCCCTTGAATCAGGCAATCTGCCCCCTGGGATTCGTTCTGTTACTAGCAGAAAGTCCTGAAATCCATGGTTAAGTTGTTTCGAGATGTTTTATTTAATGTGACTGATTTTATTTAGTAAAATGGAATCAATGAAGTATTTATAATATACTTTAATTAACTGCTGCTTAAAGTTTGTAATCGAACTGCAATATATGAATGCAGCACAGAAGGATTACTACAAATCCATTGTTATAAAGGCGCGTTCATTGTGGAAACGCTCAAGAACTTAAGGACACTATCTTATGAAGACTTCTTAATGTTCATTAATGTTCATATATATATATATATATATATATATATAAAACTTCAGAAAAACAACGAAACCGGTCACATAGGATTATAAATTTATTTCAATCCTGTTACGCATTTTTGAAATTTCCAAAAACACGAAAAAAGTAACAGGACTTCTTCAGATCATTTTGGATAAAAGAAGTATTTTTTATCCAAAATGATCTGAAGAAGTCCTGTTACTTTTTTCGTGTTTTTGGAAATTTCAAAAATGCGTAACAGGATTGAAATAAATTTATAATCCTATGTGACCGGTTTCGTTGTTTTTCTTAAAGAATTTATTGCTATGTACTATTGGTACATTGAGCTCTTTACCAGGAAAATTTTAAATATTCATGCTTGGATACCTTCTTGTCCTGATGGAATTACTCCCAACTCCGGTTTAACTGGACCAAAAAAAAAAAAAAATATATATATATATATATATATATATATATATATATATATATATATATATTCTGATTTCTTCTTTCCTTTTAAAAAAAAGTTTCAACTATTTACAGTTGATTTATAAAGTTTTTGAAAATCTCATGTACTTGAGAAATTATTTAAATAAAAAAAAATAAACTGTGTAGTGAACACTTTTTAAAACTCTTCAATAAAAGATAATTTGGGAAATGTATTTGATATTCATTTATATATATATATATATATATATATATATATATATATATATATATATTGCTCAGTTAGATGGGGATGTAGAAAACACCGATTGCTTCTCTGCAGAGGGGAAAGTCCCCCCAATGAGTGTCCAGGATATGACACCAAAGAATTTGATGTTGATGTTCCAGTAACGCTGGAGGTTTGGGGAATGCGGAGTACCTATTCCTCGCCATCGCTTTCAGGTCCACTCTGTCCCGGAGTGTTAACACCTGATACGGGTCCTATCTATGGGTTAAATAGAATTAACCAGTGGTTGTAATTAACTATTTCTTTCATTTAAACTGCATATTTATGCTAAATTGAATTGTTTAAAATAGAACTGTTTTGATAGTTAACCTGCGTACTTATGCTAAACTGCATTGCTTGAAATAAAACTTTTTTGACGTCTAGACTGTGTACTTATCCTAAACTGAATTATCAGAAATAAAACTGTTTTGACATTAACTCTGTGTATTGCCTAGTCGGCTGGGATTGTAGAATACACCGACTACACCTCAGCTGAGTGGTAAGACCCCATCCCCAAAGAGTGTCCGAGATATGACACAAAAAATCTGATTGTATGGTCCCAGTAATGCTGGGGCTTTGGGAAATACGGAGCATCCTTTCATTGCCATGGCTCCCAGGTCCACTCTGGCCCTGAATGGTAGCAGCTGATTGGGCCCTATCTATGGGTTAAATAGAACTAACAACATATTTATGCAAAACTGAATTGTTTGATTTAACTGAAGAGCTTGAAATAGAAATGTTTTTTACAATTAAACAGTACTTACATTTAAACTGCATGCTTATGCTAAACTGAAACCGTATTTACATATAAACTGCGTGCTAATGCTAAACTGAATTATTTGAAATAGAACTGTTTTTTGACATTGAAACTGTATTTACACTAAACTTGATTGTTTAACATAGAACTGTTTTGACATTTAACTCTGTGTAAACAAATCTGTACTAATACTAAATTGAATTAGCTGAATTAGAATTGCTTGGCTAGATTGAATAGGCAGAAATAGAAATGCTTTTCACAATTATACCGTTCTTACATTTAAACTGCGTGCTTATAGTAAACTGAATAGTTTGAAATTGAACTGGTTTTGAAACTCAAAATGCACTTGCACTAAACTGAATTGATATATATAGCTGTTTGAAAAAACTGAATAGTTTGACAAAGAAATGTTTTTGACAATTGAATCGTTTTAAATAGAACTATATATTTACATAATAACGGATTTGGTGATAGATAACCGACAAAGGTTGATATGCCATAAAACCCAACCAATACACACACACACACACACACACATATCTATATATATATGTATATATCGATTGATAGATATGAAAATGTACAAATATTAAAAACTACAATATTTTTAGTAGAAACCTTAATCTTTTCGTTTTTTAAACCTTGCACAGTAACCCCAAGTGTAAATTTAAGGATTAAATCTTTGTTATATTTTTGCTTCATTTAAAAGTACACACACACACAAACACACACACACACTCACGCTATTGAAATTTTGAAAATAAACGTTTTAAGTTGGCAAATAATTCAAACTATGAAGAAGATCATCTCAAGAAATTTTGAAGCGTTTCTTTTCATATTTGTATATTTTTATGTAGACCTTTTTTATTTAGTTTCCTCCGACACACACACACACACACACACACGTGTGTGTGTGTGTGTATATATATATATATATATATATATATTCATAGAATTTAGACTGTGACCACTAGGTTTTATGGAGTTTTTTTACAAAACAACAATCATTTGACAGTTAAGAAAATGAAATGAATCGAAAATCGAAATTGAGCACTCTCCATATTATATTGCACTTGGTTCGACATAAACCCACAAAGGGATTTAGTGACAAACACTACTGTCATAATATAATATAATATAATACAATACAATATATATATATATATATATATATATATATATATATATATATATATATATATATATATATATATATATATATATATATATATATATATAGTTTAAATTTAATCATTATCTCATTTTTTTATTTTTGTTCAAGTATTCTAATATTCTGCATTTTTAAGTGTTAATTCACTGAATAAATAGGACGACTACAAATAATTGAATACAATTATCATTCAAAAACAAAGATAATTTTATCTATCCTTGATAAAAATAAATTTCATCACAGTTATAATTTTTCAAGTGTTCCTTTTTGATACTAACTATTCATTCACAATTATATGGTTTCAAGTTGCAATTCTTATTTATTTGGGGAGCATTTTGGTGAGTTCAAACTCCAGTCGTTGACTTTCAACTAATTCTCTTGGTAAATATATGGACGTAATAATCTCTACTGAGGGGTTTAAATAGTGCTATTACTGTCCTTGAGGAAAGACGTCTTTGGCATCAAATAACTCATAAGTTTTATAAGAGATGAAACAAAAAAATGAAACCAAATGGTTATGATTACAATTTAACGGTGAAAAGCGTCTTAATAAATTTCAAGAAGAAAATCGAACCTTTATAAAAAGAAAAAAGGGGAGAATCATTCACATCTCTAAGTTTCATATATCTAATATTCTGGTAAGCTTATATATATATATATATATATATATATATATATATATATATATATATATATATATATATATATATATATATGTTATATTTTGACCTTCGACCCGGCCCAAAAATACTATTCCAAGGTGATGCACCAGAAGGAAGTGACACATTCCAATGGCCAGTAATCGAAAGATATCTCGTGGGCGGATTAAGGCTTATAATATGGGACAAGGGGAAGGTCCCACGGTGCCACTACAGTGATGCACCAGAAGAGAGTAACCTCTGAACTGCATGACAGTTATTTCCACTTGATGACGATTAAACATTCGATTTCAAAGATCCAGTGGGTGATCGTGTGGGCGTTGAATTATTATTAAACTCAGTTGAGTTCGGGTTGCCAAGCAGTTGCCAGTAGAATTCCAGACAGCTTGAGACTAGATGTGGTAGGGAAAGCCACACCCGACCGAGGGGGCCCTCGGAAAACCCCCGATGGAGTAAGGGGTCCAGAGAAGATGCTGATAAGATGCCATAAAGAAAGCCAGCATCTAGCCGAGTGAGCCCTTGGCCTCCGGTTGAACAACAAGAGAACAAGAAAGACACAACGTGACGGTCATAAGTAGTGGAGGTCAAAATATGAAGTTTATGTTCGGTCTCCATCACCCTCTCAAAGGCAAACCTTACAAATAAAGTGAGAGGTAAATATGTTATTAAAGAAGTCTTCCTGCATCTTTGTCAATGCGTCTTCCTTCCTGCATCGTTTATTACTGTGTCTGTTATCATTGGGTCGGTATGTATCCAGTATATATATATGTATATAACATATATATATATATATATATATATATATATATATATATATATATGCCTGTGGTGTAATGGTTATCGTCGCAGGAAATGGACACTGTTCCACGAGTTCAAATCCTGGACGAGATTAATTGCATTTCACATAGCACTAATACCCTCAGGAAAGGTATGAATCCAATTATTCTCCCTCCAGTTATGGATAAATAGTAGGGCAGACTAGGTTCTTCAGCCTTGGTGAGGCAACTAGTCTAGGAGAAAGAAACCTATGAATTCAAACCTGTTAAACAACTCCGCTTAAAAAATTGGACCTTGTGTCGTATCCTGCCCGAGCGGAGGGGTTGGGTAAATATGATATATATATATATATATATATATATATACTACGAAATCCTTTCCAGGAACTCATGTATGAAATCGAAAAGGAGATGTTGATATTTTTTTAGCGTGAGCTTATGCGTTCCATACCCATTGCTCAAAAACTTTAATAGTAACAGAATCAGAAACCTTTTGAAATATAAGTCAGATTTTCCATATGTTCAAATACTTTAGTGTCATTATCAGTCCGTGTGGAAATATTTTTAAAAAACATTTTATTATAGCAGGACTAATAATTATTCATCTATTTTGTATGCTTATAAATATTTTTTTCACGAAGAAAATAACCAGAGTGAAATGAACTATTAGTGAGTTTACAATATGAATTTAATAAAAGAGTAATTCCTGTCTTCGTAAAATGAATTCAAATTCTTCCAGTGCTATAAATCCATCATGGTTTTTAATTTTCCCTATGGCCAGACATTTCTGTTTGGATAAAAATGT
Organism: Sepioteuthis lessoniana; assembly: GCA_963585895.1. Lineage (NCBI taxonomy): Eukaryota > Metazoa > Mollusca > Cephalopoda > Myopsida > Loliginidae > Sepioteuthis > Sepioteuthis lessoniana. The sequence goes on from OY757912.1 coordinate 103,778,022, forward strand.
AATCTCTTGACAATGTTGCTTAGTAATTTCTACTTTTTATTTTCACATTGTACAATAATTTCTTATTAACAACTGAACTTTCTTTATAAGAAATAATTAAATCTCTGATATTCATTTTGTCATCCATCTTAAATCAGAGAACACAAGACTTTTGTATAATGGATAGCAATGTTTTAATTACCAGGATTATTCATTATAAATTCATTTTTTAAAATCAATTTAGCATATATTTTATATTGTTTTCATGATTACAGTTGGTTCAACATTTCATTATCTGGAGTTTTCATTTATATTTTGTAAAATGTTTTTCTCCATTTTCACGTATGATTTAAAATAGTTTTTGTCGTCGTTTCAATCAACATTTATTTTGTTTTTTGCCTCGTCTATTCATCTCCAGTCAGTCATAAAATCTACAATAATTAATTATTTTCATTTTTATTTTTCCCTATTTGATTGGGGAAACTTTTATCCGAGAAAGCGTATCATTATAGAGCAATTGAAAGGAATTTTTTCTGAAAAACAATAAGATAACAACAGAAAAGAACATAGTCGTCTGCTTTATTCAATTAAATGACGTTTGTAATGTTTGGACAATCTTAACATCTCCGTGACTCATAGATAGATTCAGGCTATTAATAAGACACAATGAAGCCGCTTAGAAGTAATGTTTTTATTCTTTGTGAAGATTTTAAAAGACTAATTTCAGTATAAAAAGGCTATGATCGGAATGTACACAAATGGCCTATATTCTAAGAAATTAATTTTATTTAATAAGGGTCGAACGAAATAAGATCGTTTTTCTAAAGCGACATATTATAGTGTTCGAAATGCATTTATTGTGTACGCATAATATTTTGTCGTGTAATACAGCACTGTAAAATATATTCATAGTCCATCATCGACAGTTTGAAGGTTATGAAATTTGATTTGGTTTTATGGCATATCAACCATTGTGAGATATTTAACGCCAACTCCGGTTTTAGAGTGTTCGCCAATGGTCTGGGAAAACTGGGTTCAATCCCAGGTCGCGTCATACCAAAGACTTTAAAAATCGTACTTGATACCTCCTAGCGTAACTCTCTACAATATAAGATACGTATCAAGGGTAAAGTGGAACAATCCAGGGAAAGAAGTTGCGCCTTCCCCTACACCTCGGTGTAGTAGCTATTGAAAAGGGAGCCTTCTGGTCACTCTCAACTTCGGTCGCCAACTTTACTTTTTACTATTTGATATATGATTTGCAAGCATAAGTCAATAAAGTTAAATGATTTCATGTATTGCTATGTATCACTACAAATTCAATTAAACACCCGTCATTTATTTACACACAATTAAATCATCAAACAGTCCTATTTCTAGCAAATCAATTTTACATTAGTCATTTGTTTGCGCACAGTTTAAATGTCAAATAATTCTATTTGAACAATAGATAGGATGCTTTCAGGTGCTATCATTCCTGGCCAGAGTGTCTCCGGGAGGGATGGCAATGAAAGGGTACATCGCATTACCTAAATTCCGGTGTTACTGGAGCCACATCATTTGAATTTTTAGAGTCATATCGAGGACATTAGTTGTCTGGTAGAGTCATTCACTTCTGCTAAGCGTATTCTATAGCCCCAGTGACAGAGCTGGTCAGTTTTGATTGATTGGCGTGTTTATCAAACTCATCAGCCAGTCAAACCGTCAAGGGTTATTATATTCGTCTAGGTTAAGGAATTGCGTTCATTATAGATTTATATTCACATTACTTGTGCATTTCTGTACTTAGAGCTTTTGTATATTCTTGTCTTATGTTAATAATTTTCACACACTATAAGACAATGATATTTGAAACCATACAACAAATAAGATTATACCCGTTTATATGGTTTCATATAATTATCTCAATTTAATTCTTATTTGTCAACATGGCGTAGTGGCTGATGCGCTGGACTACGACATCGTAATAAATGATTGCGAACTCGAGTAAAGCTACCACGTCTACTTTCGGACTAATACAAAGAGAAACGACAAGAACCCTCTAATAACCCTGCTATGGGTTGAATAATATCACAACTATACTTCTACAAAGGTGAATTTGGGTTTACATAACCCAAAAAATTTAATTTGCTATTAAACAAAGAAGCGAAGACTATTCAATAATAATCATTTTTGCGCACACTTGTATGGCTTCAAATAACTAGTAAAGTAAGTAAATTTGGCAACCGTAGTCGAGGGCCTCCCAAACGCTCCCTTTTCATTAGCTACTACACCGAGGTATTGGGGGGGTCACTACGCCTTTCTCTGGATTGCTCCACTTTATCCTTGATCCATACCTTTCAATGCTCAGTGTTAAGCAAGTAGGCATCAAGTAAAATTTGTTGAGTTTTTGGTATGACTCGACCGGAGATAGAACCCCGGTTAGGAATAGTTTTTATAAAACATTTTCTTGTTTTCTTTTGTTTTTAATTTCTCAGCCACCTACGTGGGTAATTATAAGGCCAGTATATACCAGTAGAAGAAGTGTAATGGTTATCGTCGCAGGAAATGGACACGGCGACACGAGTTCAAATCCTGGACCAGGCTGATTGCATTTCACATAGCACTAGTAACCTTGGGAAAGGTATGAATCCAATTATTCTCCCTCCAGCTATGGGTAAATTGTAGGGTAGACTAGGTTCTTCAGCCTTGGTGAGGTAACTAGCCTAGGAGAAAGAAAACTCTGAATTCAAACCTGTTAAACTCCACTTAAAAAATTGACCTTGTGTCATATCCTGCTCGAGCGGAAGGGTTGGTAAATATGATACCAGTAGAAGAACAGTAGTTATACTATTTATTTCATTGTTGGGGGATATGAGGGTTTATATATTTCCCAAGCGTATTACTCCAAAACTGAACGTAATAGCGCAAGTGGATTTTGAATTTGCAAACAACGTTTTTGCAGTTCAGCCCTTTAGCCGTAACGCCATGAAGAGTCCCTTCTTGAGAAAAAATTATAGCGTCAAATAACTATTTTTAATTCAAATAATTTATAGCTATATCTTATGCGTATTTCAATCACATATGAATAATTTTCAAATAGATCTATTTAACCCATACATGGAACTCTCTGTGTATGAAAATGAATAGGTAACCCAGCTTACTCAGAGCTTGCGAACAGGAGCGTCACCATCGGATGTATTTTATTGTTATAACCAAGACACTCCCTGTTTAGGAGAGGGTATCAAATATCTTGAAGTCTCACCAAGAGGGCAGACTGAAAGAGTAGGATACATGCATGCGTCCCTAAAGATTATTCTGAAACTTAGAACACACACCCATATATATATATACATATATTTCTTTAAGAAAAAAAACAAAACCCCGTCACATTAGGATTATAGATTTATTTCCATCCTCTTATGGGAAGTGGGCTAAATGAAAAGAAAACTCTTCACCCCTCTTGTACCCCCTCCCACTCTTCTTTCCTGTGTCTATTCTGAATTATTTTATCCATTGGATCTGAAGAAGTCTTTTTATTTTTGGTGTTTTTGTTTTATATCAAAACCCATAACAGGATGGAAATAAATTTATAATCCTAACGTGACCGGTTTTTCTTTTTTCTTAAAAAAATTATTGCTCTGTAATGTCAGTTACATTGAGATATTTACCAGGAAAATTTAAATGTTCACTGTTGAATGGTTTCTTTGTCGTGATGGAATTACTCCCAACTCCAGTTTAATTGGACCGAATAATATATATATATATAGAGACATATATGATTTAGAACACCTATTTCGATACATCTAGATCTACAACGAAATACATATATATATACATTTACGAAAATGCCATGTGACGTCATATCTGTAGTTAGAATGAATGGGATCCATGCACTGCAACACCGATGGAAGAAAGGGTTGGTTTGCAAGGTGGACTATGATGAAAAAGAAATTTTCCTTCGTATCATTCAATTAGGTTGATTGGTCGGTTGGTTGGTCGGTTGGTTAAGTTTTATGGCATATCAGCCTTTGTAGGTTATCTAATACCAAATCCATTTTAAACAAATACTCAGTTCTATTTAAAACAATGCAGTTTAGCATGAGTACACAGTTTAATTGTCCAAAATGTTTCTATTTCAAGCTATTCAGTTTATTCAAACAGTTATAATTTAGCTAATTTAGTTTAGTATAATTTCAGATTTTGTTTACACACAGTTAAATGTCAAATCAGTTCTATATTACACAATTCAGTTTATTTTAAGTAAATTTTCAATGTCAAAAACAGTTCTATTTCAAGTAATTCATTTTAATTGTCAAAAACATTTCTATTTCAAGTTATTCAGTTTATCGAAACAGTTCTTATTCAAACAATTCAGTTTAGCATAAGTATGCAGTTAGTACTACTTAACCCATAGATAGGGCCCAAGCAAGTGCTACCATTTAGTAAAAATAAAAAGTTCAATATTAAAAACTGTTCTATTTCAAACAATTTATTTTGGCAAAAGTACACTGTTTAGTTCTATTTGACCCGTGGATAGGACCCTATCAGCTGCTGCCACTCCAGGTCAGAGTGAACCTGGGAGCGATGGCCATGAAGGGGTGTCCGCATTCCCCAAAGCTCCGGCATCACTGGAACCTCATCAGATTGTTCAATATTATATCCAGGACACGCGTTGGGGAGGGATCTTTATCCTCTGCCGAGGTGCGGTTGGTGTATTCTACACCCCAGCCGACTAGGCAACATTCAAATAGGGTACCTTGGTTAACCTATGAACTCTGCAGCTCAATTTCTTCTCGTCTGGATTAAAGCAACTAAAACACAAAACGCAAACTTTTCCCAATATTTTGAACTAATTTCCCCTGTCTATCAAACGGCCCCATACTTCTTAAACACAACTGGGTGCCCACTTGTCTCTCATATTAAATGATACAAAAGCAAACTTTCCAAAAGTGCAAACAAAAATAGACAGTCATTGCTATACAAATAATGTCCTACGTATGTGCTATGAATGATTCAGGATAAAATCAAAGCTATTAGATTAATGCCATAGAACGCAGTGCCGATGAGAGTGGATATTAGATTACTATATTCAAAAGTCCAATACCATGAGTGTCTTCAAACTTGTAAGAATTCTGTAAAAGTAATATATCAAAAAGCACCTTTACACAGAAATATAAACTTAACCCTGTCCACTTCTAATACATCGTATTTCAGATTGACGAGCAGTTCAGTTCGAACCACGTTTAAAATTTCCCTCTTAAAGCAGCTATCAGAATGGTTGGACGTTTATAAATAAAAACTGTCCCAAAGGCACATTTTCAATCATCGTTCTTCTTGCTTGATATTTAAAAAGTGTTGTGATTCTTATAGGTCAAAGAAATTAGTGTTTTTCAAACCGATAAACCATGCTAATCTCTGGTGACGCGTGTTCTTAACCGGATAATTTGTTCTCTTAATGTTATTGGATTAAATATAATAGTTTAATAACAGTATATCAATGAAATACAATCCGCTATTGTATGGCATCTATAGTTATACACAACAGAATACAACGTCGGGTCTGGCTAAATGTGTTTCGGTCTTAAGTTAACTTTAGCAACTTAGTGAAGTTCTGAAGTCACACACCGGTGAGCGCATAGGTATGCGAGTTGGCTTGACGGTGCTTAGATGACAGTTGGAAGTATATCTTGGCCAACAGCTATCAGAGTTTCGAGTGGGATCTGCTACTCTTGATACGTGTCGATTTTTTCTCTTCCCAGTGAAACCACCAACTAACTTGTGACGTAAAATGACTGTATATTTTATGCACATTTCTTCATAATCCAAATCTATTTCTAGGCTGAAAATACACGTCAAATCAATTACTAACGATTTGGGAACAATGTGCATTGTACATTTATATTAACATTTTTTTATCTTTTAAGATATTTCCTTCTATTAATGCCAAATCCAGTCCTAATTCAAACAATTTACTTTCGTATAACTATGGTTTTTGTTTACACACAGTTAAATGTCGAAACAAATCTATTTCAAACAATTCAGTTTAACATGAGTACGAAGTTTAATTGCCAAAACAGTTCTTTTTCAATCAATTCAGTTTAACATAAGAGTGCAGTTTAGTTCTATTTGACCCATAGATAGGATCCTATCAGGTGCTAGCTCACCGGGCCATAGTGGACCACGAAGCGAAGGCAATGTGTGGGTTCTCCTCATTTCCCACAGCCCCGATGTTACAGGAAACTCACCATTAGATTATTTAGTGTCACATCCAGGACACTTGTTGTGGGGGAGTGTCATACTCTTCTGCAGAGTTTCAGTTAGTGTATTCTACACCTCGATCCGACTAGGCAAAAGATAGGTCAAGACTTTTGTTTCAACACCAATACTATAGTGAGTAGTTTTTCTTTCTTTGCCCACGTGTCTGCCGTTTTACTTCCCCTGATATGAATATGACGTTATCTCTTCAACTTTCTTTGAGACCGAAAAAAGCCACACTGGAATTCTAAGTCATGCATGCCCAGTTGGCTGGTGGGAGGTTTTGTGGAATACACCGACTGTATCTCTTCAGTGGGGTAAGAGCCTAACACAACGAGTGTTCTGATATATGACTCTAAACAATCTGATAGTAAGGCCCCAACCTTAGAAATTTGGTGAATGCGGAGTACATTTTCATTGTCATTGCACCTAATCCCATAAAACCTAGAGCAGTAGTACCTGATACATTCTTATTTAAACTGAGTACCAAAAAATCGCTGATACTAAATTGAATTGTTTAGAATAGAACTGTTTGATAATTTAACGGTGTGTAAAGAAAAGTCTGATGTTTAGTTGAAGTGAGTAGCAATACTTGGAAACATTTACCTTTAGCTAAACTGAATTGTTAGAAATGAAAATGTTCGATCCTTTAACTATGTGCATCTGCAAAGTATGTTTACAAATCAAATATATATATATGTATGTATTTATGTGTGTGTGTGTGTGTGTGTGTGTAAAATCAGGATTTGTCATTTAATAACGAAAAATGGTTGATATGCTCGAAAAGCAAACTAAACCAAACCAATAACAATCATACATTTTTAAATGTTATCATTTATTTTATACAACCTGATAATTTAATAAATAAGAAGGTAGAGGTCATCTTTTTATTTTTATTTTATCATTTTCATTCATGGAATATACCTCTAGTCTGAAAAGTAGAATTACAAAAATGAAGCTTTGATGGTTCACGTCTTTAATATTTAGATCGGTCAAATATTTTTGCATAATGTTCACATGTCGAATTGTGTATTTACTATAATTTTCTAGATCCATCCAGAAACTTTGGCTCGTGAGGGCCACACTTCGTCAGTCACTTAGTTAATTCAATGAGCTGTAGAAATTTTCACAACCGATATCATATACGCATGGCGTTAGTAAAGGCAAGAGAAAATTAAATAAAGGTCTGATGAAACCCTATGGGTTTTCTTCTCATGCATGATTTTCTCGTTGACTGAGGAGAAGTAATATATTAATGTAGTGTATTCATAGCAAAGTAAGTTACTGGCAATGAAACGAGTGGCACGTGTGACGGAATGGTTGGCAAGCTAGACTTTTAAACTAGTACCAATGAGTTCGAGTCCAACTAGATACACCCTACACAAGGCCTTGTGCCACAACTAGGAAAAAACCTAGTATTCAAATACTAGCAGCGATGCTTGAGGTGGGGAAACAGATTTTTCTTAAGTTTGCCATACACTTGAGTCGACTTAAATGTTATCACTTAATTCCAGTCATAGAAATAGATACATAAACGTACATTTATGATTTGGTTTCGACGTCTGTTGGTATTTTAATAAATCAGACAAGCTATCACGATGAGTTACAAAATTATCTTTCTTAGGGAAGAGAAAAGACTTTGAATTTTCAAAAGTGTCTACGGAAGCCTCTAAAAAGGCGCTTCTATCCTCCCAACAACGAACATGTCTTCTATGTGCTACTGAAGGTCTATAAATTCGCTAAAATCAAAACAACCTACCTCATGCTTCTTTCAGTTTACGTGATCTTTAAATTATCAACTGTATATCTCCGTCTCTGCACATCCTTTACTGGCCCATTGATATAATGGTTAGAATGTTCGCCAGTGGTTCGGGAGACAAGGATCCAATCCGAGGTCGAGTCATACCAAAGACTTAAAAATGGTACTTGATGCCTCCTTGCTTAAGAATCAGCATTATAAGGAATGGATCAAGGGTAAGTTGAACAATCCAGTTAAGCTAATTCAATGGCTACTTCCTTGATGGTGAAGTCACTATTGAAAAGGGAGCTTCCGACTACGGTCAGCGACTTGACTTATATATATACACACACACACACACACACACACACACATATATATATATATATATACACAAAGGAGTCGCAATATTTTGGGCAGGCATGAGTCGAATACAAAATACATGATATTGAGCATTGAAAGCGCGTATAACCTTTAATATGTTTGTAAAAAGGGGAAAATTACAAAATTTACTTTTCCATTTTTACTGATTAAAAGATATAATGCAATATTTAGAAATCAATCAATTTATGGAACTCTTCACAGTTTTTCATAATTAAAAACAAAAAGGAGAACTATTCAGTTCTTAAGATCTACTGTGATTAAATATCACTCAGATTCCAAAAGTGAAATTTAAATTTGGTGCTCCTTCAAAAATTTTTATTTTTAGATTACTACTATTTTTAAAAAAATAATTCGGAGGTCTAAAAAATCATGGGATTTTTTAATATTCTATTTTAATTGTTGCAAATAAAAGAGATTTTAATACGGAAAGAGTTAGAGTTTTAATGTTCAGCTTCTTTTTATCGCAAAACTACATTTTCATTTCTTAGCTTCATTTTAGCGTACCTACATATAATGAATTATTTAAAGGGTAAAAAAATAGTATCTATTAAAGGAACATATTTTTTGTCGATAAATCAAAGCTGATTTTTCACGAATACTTATCATCTCGTAAAACAAAATGAATATTGTCACATCTGTGTAGGGTTAAAAAGAAAATAAATAAACTGAATAGTTTTTATCAATATAACACAACAGGCAACAATGAGTAAATTAATTTTTTTTCATATTTAAAAAAAAATGTTTAGAAAATTAAAATTGCAATAATCTCTAAGGTTACATTAAAAATTTACTGAAACAAAAATCTTGAAAAAAAAAAACGACCACTGCAATGCATGATATCTTAGATGTTTTTTACCTTAAAATTTTGGAGGGAAAATAAGAATTTGAATTAAACCTGCGCTGTTTTTTTTTTCTGTCTTGTTTTGTCTTTCGTAAAATATTCAATTCGTTTCGATCATTTTGTTCCGATAGCAAAATATCTCAGTATTCTTTTTAATGCGCTCTTATATGTTCCTTTCATTTATCATAATGTCGGATTTCATTCCAATCCTTATTATAACCGTATTTCTCACTGTTTTTCCAAGACAGTGGATGGTATTAATATATTTCTATCGCTTTACATATATTATTAACATAAATCATGCCAACAGTTCTTCAAAACATTGTGTAACATGTTATTGAAGAATCAACCTATTATTATGTGTTTGTTAGCAAGTTTGTCGACATTTACCCATTTTTGCCCCTGAAAACACATACCAGTAAACCTCTCTGTGAAATTCCCAAATCGTAAAACTGTAAGAATGAGCCCTTTGACTCATGTTAGCTTTAAACTATATCCAGGTTCTTTAAAAGAAAAAAAAACGTATCAAGGCTTCCAGCTTCTTGCATTCCTGAAAAGAATATATGTAAGGATGCTAATCGTGCCAACCTTACTCAGCGTTTTCTTAAACATGCAACAAAAATACAACAAGACAAAAAAGAAGAAAAAAGTAATATAAACAGAATTGGGCTACTACAGAACGGTTCTTTCATCGTAACAATCTTGGTTAGATTAAACAAGAAAATTATCGATCTTACACTGAAGAAACTTTCTTACGAATAAGCAATATATGAGAAGAGGAAAAAAACATCATGTACTGTCTGGAGAGACATCTGTACAAAAGGTAGAGTGTAAAAATGGCCAGGTCATCTCCTTCAATGCGTTCGTGAACATGGTTAACCCAAATTGCTTCAGGCAACCAAAAGACAGGAATGAAAAGGCGACCACCATGGTAAATCCTATTATCTCAGACTGCAGAGGATGAGGTACTGGAGCTGAGTTAAGCTTTGCTGAAGTGATTCAAAGCAGCTGAATTGGCGTAAAAAAAACAAAGTATATATATATATATATATATAGTAGATTACATGAGTTTTAAAGAAACAACGACACCTCATCAACCATATTTTGTGCAATTGTAGAATGAGGACTACTATATTGTTCATATTCTGTTATTGTGTTTACCACTTTGTCTCGCTTGTACTATACTGTCTACCACATTGTTTCTGTTGTAGTATGCAGGTTCCCAAATTATTCTAGATATATCACTTTGTTTTTAATTTAGTGTAAACTTTATCTTTCAAAATTGATTTAAGAAATCAAGAATTCTGTTTATTGACGGGGGTAAATCTGTAATACAATTTTACTGTCTCGAAGACAGTCAATAAACAGAATACTTATTAAAACCATTAAAATCATTAAAAGTTACTTAAAATATAAAGGTTTATTTAACAGTTTGTAGATATTTTTGAAAGCAATGAATAAATAGGATTCATTTTTTCGTATCATTTTGCATAAAAAATGGTTTCCAGTCCCAAAAGACTTTAATGTTTGGCATTATTTCCTTAAGCAAATACAAAGAGTTCGAGATTCAAATTTCTGATTAAGCTTTCTTTGTTATCCCTTAAAAACCTGCCTTTATAGTAGACTTCACTTTCTTTTGCAATATCAAAGTGGTTCTGTTCCTTCAGAAATGCATATGCACATTATTCACTGTGAGTTGCAGTTCGATAAAATTCTTTCGTAGTATTCAATTATTATGGTTTCTTATATTTATTAATATTTATTTAGTTTGAATGTTTGAACCTTAGGCAGAACACATGCAAAAAAGATGGGAGACCTCAAATTCTAAATTTGGCTACATAGTACAACAGTACCAAATATTTTATCAGGTGATCGACTCAAAAATATTTGAGCAGAGTCGACACAGATTAATAGAATACCAGGACAAACTTGACCCTTTAATTTTGGTATAGCAAACGACTCAGGTGAAAGAAAATAATTTAGAGTAATTGTAGACCTGGACATGAATTAAATTCGTCTCTCTATTCCAGCCCAAAACAGTCTACATGAGTAGCACCCCATCAAACAGACCAGGTCATGAGACCAGCAACAAATCAGATGAGAGAGCAACGACAGACCTTGATAAACGGATCGGTATGTAGGCTAAATATGTTAGTGTAGAAAAGAAAAACGCATTTTATATGCCTTTACTATTTCTTATAAAGCACAACAAAAATTTTATCTGAAAACAAACACACAAAGATTAAAAATCCCTTCACAAGAATAACATAGGGAAAATATTGTAACTTTATTTAAAAGAATATGTAATCATGTAAAAGATGGGTTATAAGCTGATTGATAGAAAAACACTAAAACTAATATTGAAGGGTTTAAATGTATTAATATAAAAAAATAAACCAAAATTGGGAATCCGTAAAGTTTGAAATTAACAATTTCTCCTGATCCATAAAAGAGATATTCCTTAACAGAGCGATAAACATATTTAAATTACGCATTGATAAAAAAAAAAGAGAAAAATTACTAGAACATTTTGGAATTTCGTCCTTTTCTATTAGAAAGCTGTAAGGATAATAGGAAAAGATACAACAAAAGAATTTCAACTTGGCGTTCGGAAGTTTCGACATAGCGCAGGTATGTGAATTAATTGGGATTCATTTACATTTAAGGTTGGATGAGATAACAAACAAGATGTCAGAATTTAAGGTGATGATGGATGAATGATAATCGATGGAGGGTGTCAATGAACAAATAAAGGGATTAGGCAGTAAATCTGTGGAAAAAAAATAATTTGAGATCAAATTTAAAATAAATGGGAAACATTTCAATTTCTTCTATGTAACACTCGATTTAGAAAGCTAAGAATTCAAAGCAGATGAAAAAAAAAATAAAACGCTCAAAAAGGTCTAATGACAAGAAAGCATTCCAAAACTTAAACCATATCTGAAGCAAACATACAGGCACACGGACACAGACACGCACACACACACACACACACACACACACACACACACACACACACACACACATACATATATATATATATATATATATATATATATATATATATATGTATATATATGTGTGTGTGTGTAGTTTGCAGTATTTAGGAGTAAAGAGAGCACAAAAGAGTGATCGAGCATTTTTATATAGCGTAGACACAAAGTTAGTGGTTCTTCGTTATAGACAGCTTCTGATCTATGAAATCATCGGACTAATTGTCAAACACTGGTGATGAATGTGTATAGACGCTATTTCCATATGTGGTCAGTATTTTTTATACCTGTTTGACAGGGCGGTATATATATATATATATATATATATATATATATATATATATATGCATCGACCACATGCACGGCAGACAAGTAAGTTCCCTGCTCGTATAAAACATTGATTTCCTGGATATGACACCTCATCTGCGTCTTGTTTTGTGATTCTGGTTTTGAAACACTGGTATGAAGACAATCTTCCCACCGTCATTACTTCAAGATTTACTCTAGGAAGTAATAATAGTACTAGTTAGGTTACCGTATATGGGTTAAAAAGATCTGTTTGTGACTGATTAGTATGAGAACCCATATAACTTTGTTCAAACTGATAATTATTGTTACGAATAATCACTTCATATTCTATGATTGTGCATAAAGTATTAGTCTTCTGTAAGTATATATATATATATATATATATATATATATATATATATATATATATATATATATATATATATATATGCATGCAAGTGTGTGCACAAGTACATTTGTGTGTTTGTATTTCCCTTTGTGGTTGAGAATTTCGGGCATTCTTTCCACGGAGCTATTTTTTTTTAAATTAACATAATATTGACGAAAATAATCTTCATGTTTTTGGTTTGGTTTGGGTTCTTTGTTTAATGGCATATCAACTCTTTTTAGGTTATTTAATGCCAAAGCCATTCTCCTAGAAGAACAGTAGTGGTACTATTTAACCCATAGCTGGGAGGATAAGGTGGTTCATACCTTTCCCAAGGGTATTTGCCTGAATGTGAACGTAATAGCGTGACTGGAGTACGAACTCGCGAACTACGATTCTGCTTTAACCAATACACCACGAGGACACCCCCCTTCGCGTCCTAGTGAAGGTGTCATTAGAAGAACGTTGCTAGAGACGGTTATATTTTGAAAAACAATACTAAAAGTTTTTAAAATCTACACTAAACATTTGTCTTCTTTCTCTAAACATTTAAAGTATTAAAATATTATAAATCTGTTTATTAAACGGAAAAACGCCATTTACTTTTTAAAAAATCCATCGAAATGACAACGTATTTAGAACATATCACCATGTACTATTCTGTTTTTTCACATTACAACATCCACTATCCCTGATGAAGACTTCCGACTGAATCAAAAAACTGACCAGTTATATTTTTTTCTCATACGAACTCGCGTACTACGATTCCGCAGTCCATCGCTTTAACCATTACACCACGAGGACACCCCTCTCATCTTTTGGGGGGTTTGGGGGGGAAATTTTTTTGTTGTTTTCCTTGACATTTGGGCATTCCACCTATGTATCTTGCTGTACACATGTGCGTGTAACATTAATATGTCAGTATTTCGAATCATGACGCTATACAGTTCTTCTTCCGTCTGTGAAGAACCGTCACCCTCAATCATTGACTCTGCTTACAGTTCCCTTACAGAGGACAAGTCACGCAGCAGCCACAGCGAACTTTGATAATACAGGCATTATAGCCATCCTTCCTTTTCGGATATCTTGACCAAGGTAATTACATTACGTCTAGAGAATATCAGTGGCCAGGATCAATATGACTCCTTGGAGAAAAAAGAAAAACAAAACAGCCAACGACTCCTGTAGGAGAGCCTACTTTAATCCATATCAATGCTTGGGTGTTGAGCGGCACACATTTCGAGGTTGTTCTTCGCATTAATATTTTTTAATATTAGAATATCATGTTCTTATTATTGGCTTGCATGATAACCGTCAAAAAAGATTACCTCTGTTTATTAGCTGGACAATGTTTTGGCCGTTTAATCTAAGATCAGCATATCTTTCGGATTAGGATAAAAAATTCCCCTTCACGATTGCTTGCATGGGATCAGTGAGTTTTGCCTAGAATCAAATTGTCGTCTTTTGATTCTCTACCAAGTATCGGCTGATTAATTTTTGTTCAAGTTCTAGCCAATCGAAAATTCTATTTTTCGACTGCTAATTTTCAAGGTGAGCATGATATCCCCATTAGAACTACATTTTCCTTGTTTGTAAATATTTTGGGTTTAATTCCTATTCAGATATTTTGAGTTGAAAAATAAGAGCATTCGTATTTTATAAAAAAAAAGAATTTGACAACCCAACTCATCCATCACATGTGGGATATGACATAACGTCAAGTTTTGTTTAGTTTGAAGTTGATTTAAATTCAGAGTTTAATTTTTCTAAGACTGGTTACCTTACCGAGGTTATAGAACTAAATCTTCCCTATTATATACCCATCGCTTCGGAGTTCTAGAGGGATTCATGCCTTCCCCAAACTTCTCTGAAAGAAATGGAACACAGATTCTTTGAGGATTCAAAATCGGGTCACTGTTCCATTTACAAGGACGATAATCGCTTTGTTATGTGCGCCCCCTTTACACATATGCACGTCTCAGAGTCGGTATGTGTGTTTTTGTGTTAAAGAAAAAGAGAGATATTGTAAGTATAATAAGAGAGAGAGAGGGATAGAGAGAGATTGAGAGAGAGGTATAGGTCTGAAGTACACTTACTATTCTATATCGTGTAATCAAAATTTATTTTAACATTATTCGTCATAACGGAGTCATTTTCTACAGCTATGAGTATTCAGTTTCTCTCGTCAATTTTCTTCTACATAGCCATGCCTAAGTCAATTTATGAGTATATTTTAGTTATTTCTTGAAGTTTCCATATAGTTATTCTTCTTCACCTTTCGCTTTCAAGTTTGTTTAATTGTGAATGTGTGTTTTTTTTTCTCAAGTTAATCATTTGTGTATTGCTGTTATTGTGACGTTACGGTTCTCAAATTGAGGTTTGTAATGCAACCCACTGAATAGACGCTTACATCCATCACCATCGTTTTCGGCATGGCATTGTAGCTTTACATTGTATCACCACGGTTCTAATGGGTCTATAAGTGTAGCAATACGCATTAAGGGTCTGTCAGATCCCCGTTGTAACCTCACCGTGAGAAGTGACAAAAACAAAAAAGGTGGTCTTGGTTTGTTAATACAAAAGTTTATTCGCTACATCAACTCTTACTTGACATCGAAAAGAGAGAGAGAGAGTAAGAAAAATGAGTCCACCATTATTGCTAAAAAGAGAAAAATAAAACGTCTGAAGAGAGAGAGAGAGAGAGAGAGAGAGAGAGAGAGAGAGAGAGAGCAAACACAGACCTTAATATTATCTTTCTTGTTTTGTGTTGTAGGTCCCGCACGTGCTTGTTCGCAAGTTCTATTTTCGTAGCTTTGCAGCGAGTGTTGGACCCTTTCACAAAGCTCACCCAAAAATGGGTGACATAATTTTTGTTCCGCCCACACACCTTCATCGATGGTGACCAACTAACTCGCTTTTCCTGTTTTACCTCCCGCCTCCCCACAAATGATGTTTCCATTTCAGCTTCTTTCACCAATAAGAACCCGACGACGCTTTGCTATTTTTAATTCAGGCGTTCGCTGTTATCCCGACCTAGACGTGAGGATCTACCCCCATTCACGTTCAAATTCGTCTCTTCCTCATAGCCTTTCTCACTGTTTCTTTGATTTCCTTGAATCTCTTTCATATATAAGATTTTACTTTTCCACCGTCCTGTGGGTGATCTGTGAATCTTGCTTTGAAACAACTTATTACTAAAACAATCACCCAGAGTTCTTAATTATATTACATTATTTGCAGATACTAACGAGATTTTTTTTTGCTCTTTCATTATATTCTTTTTGACCCCGAATATTTGCATCTGCTCAATACTGACGAGTCCTATTTCTCTTATTTTAATAACATAGAATCTGTCTATGTCAACAAAAACCTTCGGCAACGACATCAATTTAAATTGTTTTATGATTCATATATATGAGTTTCCCTCTTGTCCACATTACGAAGGGTCCCGATTTTTTAATAAGGAAGACTGATGCAATATTTTTTTTTTTCTGAAAACATTTCTTCAGCAAAGTAATTTTTTCTCTTTTTATTTAAAGTATTCTATCAAACATTTTCTTCCATCTCAATTTGTTAAATGGTCTCTGCTTCTTGATATTTGAAATTTTCCTTTTCTGTAAGCGTTTGATACCTTCCTGTTTGGGCAGTTCGATTCTTCCTGCTATTTCTCTTTTTTAATTTCTCATTATAAGTGTTGTATATTTTTTATGACAAATTCTTTTTCCAGTTCTCATTATAAGCATTGTGAATTTTTTTATAACAAATTATTTTTCTATTTCTCATTATAAGCATTGTGTATTTTTTTATAAAAAATTCTATTCCTATGTATATTTTCAGTAGATTGTAATCATTTACAGGTTTCAAATTTGTTTCCATTCTTGGCAAAATCTTACCATAAATTAAAAAAAAAATAGACAATCACATATAAATGTATGTCGATGAGATTGTTTATCTTTTAATTCTATTTTGTAAAACCATAAAGTTGTTTGTATTTTCTTGGTAAATAATTCACTGAGACTATTTTTAACATCATATAGTCGTGATTATAATGTGTCTCCCTAAGATATGCCGCTTTCAATTTTTACCACTGCTATGGTTTGCTCTTCAGCTATTAGTTCTGCTATCCTATATTTCCTAGCTCTTGTGAATAATTTTACGACTTGTTATTCGATTTTGATACTTTATTTTTTTTTGGGAGGGGGTCTGACTCTTTGCGAGTTTTCACTTAGGTGTGATTGAGTGAAAATCGTCTAAGATCTCTTCAGGATTCATCAATGCATTCTAACTGATTTTAACACTGCTGTAATCTGTACAGTTACCATTCTTCCTCTGTCCTGCAGTTCCTCCAAACTCTTTTCCAGCCCCTCCAAGAGTTCCAACAAAAGTTAAAATAATAATAAACTTCATGTTCCGCACCTTTTAAAACTCAGTGTGTTATCGACTGAAATGGTAAAACCGACATTTATATGTATAAAAAGGTATGGCATTAAATAACCTACACTGGTTGATATGCCATAAATATAAACAAAACCTATCCAAATCAGATGATCACTTTTTTCTTTGATATATTATTTTACTCCTTATAAGGTTTTCACACAAGCCCTAACTGATAGTTTTTTATTGGATTCTGAGCAACAGCAAATCCCCGTCGGTATTCAGGACACTCCTCAGTATCTTAATTGATTTTAGTTATGTGGTATCTATTTTGTTTTTTTCGTTTTAATAGTTTATCAAAATAAATGGTTTATTCAATGCCAAAGCTATCTCCATAGGAAGAAAATACTGATGTTATTTAAGCGATAGCCGGGGGATTAGAGGATTTATGCCTTTCCTAAAATGAACATATAATCACGACTAGATTTATGACTCTCTTACGAAGATGTCGCAGACCATTAGGTTAACCATTACGCCATGTATATCTTTACAAGTACTGTAAACTGGAAGGATTCAATTCTTCTTCAAATCCCCAGTTTATCGAGCCTCTTTTCCAGGTTCCAATGACTGTTCCAAATGCTCCAACAAAGATTGGCATCACTGCTGTTATTATTATTATCATTATTATTCAAATAGTATAAGCTAGTTAATATTCTGAGGAAAGTCTCTCACATCGTATTTTTTTCTTATCTCTGCACTCTGCGGGGAAAACTTTTTTTATATCTTTCTATCTCGCATATCATTTAATTCTTTCATAATCTTGCGGAAATATAGATTTTTCCCACAGGATCAATAATTATGTTCAACCTCTTTTGTTAATATTTTAAAAGTGTTTCAAATACATGATGAAGGTACAGTAACTAATATCACATAATAAACATCTTTTTTCAGCATCAGTATATACTACCGTCATTCGCTATATTATTTTACATTGTTTCTAGTAAGTAAATATCTTTAACTCTTCTGGATACGTAGGTAGATCAATGCCTTAAAAATTTACATCTTAGTTTCAATATCATATGGTACTTTCTTTTTCATCTTAATAGTAGCAGAGAAAATTCTTGTAAGCTGGTTGAATAAATCGCAAAATCCAATTAGCTGTGTCTTTGAAAAATCATTTTTGGATTATCTTTTGCATTGGATAATATCTCATTTAATGAATAGAATACATTTTATAACTTTCCTTTAAAAATCGATTTTCAAATTGATTAATTCAAATTGTCATTGGTGCCGGATTCGAAATAATCAATTATTTCAACATTAAATTGGTAAAACATCCCTTAATGGCTTGTAGGTTAGAAAGAACAATAAGGGGAAACAACTCTTATAAATTGTAGTGCATTTACATCAAGATATCACGTTGGAAGGAACGTAATAGACAATTTGAGTATATATTACGATTAAAATACTTAAGCCAATTGAAATATTAAATCGTTAACAAAATTATCATTGCTTGTTACGGTCTCAATCTATCTGTAATTAAGCTTATAGATGTCACTTGTCTAAAATTATTTAGGTTTTGATGCAAAATATGAGACGATCTCGTATTCAGCATTTTCTCTTGGTGTCATTCGAAAAAAATATCCCCCCAAAATCTGTAATCTCCTAAACAAGTGATATTCAGATGGTACAAGGTCTGGGGAATATGAAAGATAAAGCATTTTTTTAAATCCTCTAACAGACATTAAATGTGGAGATGGGCATTATTATGACTGTGAATAACTACATTTTATTTACTTAGGTGCGGTATTTTCTGTCCAAAGCTATTTTCTAATAATGAAGTTGATTGCTGTAGAGATTAGAGGCTATTATAGTCTAGCAATTCGTAATAGACAATTCATTGAATATCCCAATGAACATGATCTTTGGATGAAGTCCACTTCGCTGTTGCTGAGCCGGTCTTTTTCCTCGACTGATCAACTAAGGATGGCGTTTAACATAAGGAAAAAGAACCCACTTTTTATCACTAGTAACAACTTGTCTGACAGTGAAGAGTAACTAATAACTCACTAAAAGTCATCCCTGAACAATTTGAGGGTCTTAGTTTGATCCAAAGAGAAGAAAATGAACAAAAAATTGGTCTGATATTTTCCATTAAAAACATAAATGATTTTACAAGCATAACATCTACAAGCTTGTTTATAGATTAAATGTGGTTCAAGAAACTAGTGGAGGTTATATTAATGATTAAATATCTTTAATGATGTATTTTTTTTTTCAAGTCAGATATTACATTCGCTTCGAAAGGATACTACCCGACAAACCAGTGGCAAAATGTTACAATTTGGAACTCAGATTTTTAGTGCTTCTTTTGGTGTAAAGATCAAGAGTGTCAATATTGCACTGCTGAGCCACTTTTAATCCCGGCATTGGCACATATTTTCCTTTTATTTTTACCTCAGCCAAGGAAATGAGATAGTGATATTGATGATCTTCCTTTTTTCTTTAAATACTTATATTTGCTTAAAACAAGAATTTTTACGTAAAGTCTTACTAGTATTTTTGAGATGACCTCAGTGCAACCATCTTCAGTAAATATTTCCTTACAATATTTGTATTTTCTACTGGGCTTTTGGTTCCCTTGCTATATTCACAAGTTTTTCTTCCTTTTTTTTTTAATTTATTATTCTAAAACGCATTTGGACTATTCTTATCTTCGATCGAACAAACATGGTTATTTATTTATTTATTTTAACTTCTTTAGACATCATATGGAATTGTAAAACATAAACAAATATTTCCGTTTTTAGAATTCTTATCACAAGGTGTGATAAAAATTATCGAGACTGAAGCTTTATTTATCAATTTTTTTTTACATTTTAAAATTTAAATGAAGACATGTACACAGCTGTGTAATAATCCTTTAGTTATTGTGCCTAAGGCACCAATCACAATTGGCACAATCGTTACTTTCATGTTCCACAGCTTTTTCAATTCTCTAGCAAGGTCGAAGTACTTATTTTTCTTTTCACTTTCCTTCAGATTTATTCTGTGGTCCGCCGGGACAGCGAAGTCGACAATTTTGCCGATTCTCTTTTTTTTGTTGATTATTATTATTTTATTTTTTCTTTGGAGAGTTTTACACACCAGAGTTAGCTAATGGATTTTCACTAGAGTCTGAGTGACATCAAGTATCTTTAAGTGTCCAGGACTCTTCTCAGTATTCTGGTCGATCTCAACAATGCTGTAGTTTGGATGGTCTCCTTTCGTCCTCTTATTTTCATGTCCTCCAGTACATGAACCAAACATTTGGGGACTGAACGATGAACCATATTTAAACTAGGTATTATCGTCACTTTCATGTTTCATAGATTTCTCAGTTCTCTTGCAAGGTCTAGGTACTCATCTTTCTTCTTGCTTTCTTTCCGCTTTACCCTGTTGATCTCTGGAACAGCAAAATTCACAATATGGCAGATTATTATAATTTTACTCTTTGAATGTTTCTCATATCAGCGTTAGCCGATGGACTTTCCCAGGAGTTTGAGGGACAACAAGTCTCCTCAAGTCTTCAGAGCGTTTCTCAGTTTTCTGACCAACAATGTTGTATTTTGGATAGTCTCCACCCCACCTCTTTTTTTCCAATTCCTTTCGCCCTTTTACCAATTCTTTACTGACTATACAAAAAAACGCCAAGGAAAATTGGTATAACCGTTGCCTTCAAGTCTCACAGTTTGTTTGTTTTTTCAATTCTTTAGTTGGTATCCTTCTTTTCGCTTTCTTTTTATTTTACTCTGTGGTCAGCCAGGACAGCAAAGTCTACGATTCGGCAAGTTCTCTTTTTTTTTTTTTTTGTTAATTATAAGAATGTCTAGTCGAGATTAGGAGATACATTTATTATTATTATTATTTACTCATTGAGAGTTTTTTTTACATCAGCCTGAGCTGATGGTTTTTCTCTGGAGCCTGAGTGAAAGCAAGTCTCCTCCAGTCTCATGGACTCCTCTCAGTATTCTGGCTGTTCTCAATAATGTAGTAGTTTGGATGGTCTCCACTCGTCCGCCAACTGCTAAGTCCTTCAGTCCCTTTAATAATCCACTAGTTACTGCACCACAAGCACCAATCACGACTGGTACAAATGTCACCTTCATGTTCCATAGTTTTTAACAATTCCATAGTAAGGTCGAGGTACGTATCTTTCTTTTCACATTCTTTCAGTTTTATTCACTAGTCAGCCGGGACAGCAAAGTCGACAATTTTGAAAGTTCTCTTTTTTTTATTGATTATTATTATGTCTGGTCTTGTAGCCGAGATTAGGTGATCAGTGTTTATGTCAAAGTCCCATAGGAGTTTATGTGTGTTATTTTCTAGGACAGGTGCAGTGTTGTGTATCTACCATTTGTTCGTATGGTCAAATTCAAATTTCTTGTACATCTCCCAGTTGATCACCTTGCCGATCCGGTCGTGTCTAGTTTTATATTCCTTCTGTGTTAATTTGCTACAATCGCATATTATGTGATTGATCGCTTTGTCTCCACTAGCACATAATTCACATTTGCTATTTTATTGGTTCTTATCTATTCCCGCTTTTATTTGATTCGTTCTTATGGCGTTGTTTTGAGCTGCTGTTAGGAGAAATTCTATTTCTCTCTTAAAGTTTCCTTTTCTTGGCCAGGCTCTGGTTTTCTCGTGTGAGATGTTGTTTATTAGTCGTTTAAAACGCCCATAGAGTTGTTTTTTCTTCCCATTTTTGTGTGTGTTCTAGTTATTGTCATTATGTTGGTAACTATGTTGTTCGTATTGTTTTTGATGGCAGTAATCAGTCCTCCTTCGTGTTTGAGACAAAATTGTGCAAATTATTCCATTTTGATAGGATACCTTGACATCTCATAAGCTTGGGCAATTTTTTTTTTTTACACAGCAATTTTTTTTTTTTTTTACACAGCAATTTTTTTATTTACACAGCAATTATAAATATGAACGTAAAATGAATTCCCAAACTTCTTTGCGTCAAATAGATCTCAACAGGTTGAGATGTCCTCAAAAATCAGTCATTTTTATTTGATTTAAGTTTCCTGTTTAAATCATTAAAAAGATCAAAGATAAAACCTCTGACAGAAGCAAAATCTTTAAATATCTAAAACCGAAACAGGAAATTTAATAACATTTATCTGACAATTACATGCTATAATATCGTAACTATAAACCAAGTGATTAGTATTCACATTGTAATATAATGGCCGAGGGATTTCGGTTCATGCCTTTGGGTTTAGTTAGGCTGAGAACCTTTCGGCTCAGCACATGGGTTAGTTAGGTGCAAACTTGTTGCAGGTGTGACGTGCGTGCGGGGCGGACGTGTCACTCAGAGATGTCACAATAGCCCACATTGGAAGTGGGGTTACGGAGTGCGAGTGACGTCACGCACCGGAAGTGCGCGGAGGATTTTAGGGATTTCGAAAAAAGTTAGAGAGTTGAAACTAGACGCCGAACGAGGAGGTTCGACTTTTGGGGCTCGCTGAGGCGAGACGAATTTACGCACCATGGGTGCTGCACGAGATAGGGGCCAGATGAAGAAGCCAGCATAAAAAGATTGTGTCTCTCTCCTTATGTCGAAACCTTTAACTCAAAAGAAATAAAAAGGTTTCGTACCTGAACAAAGAAGTCGTTACATGTTTTCAAATTTCGAGATTCCTATGTTCTTTATGTATATATATAATGAACGTTCCATGTACATTTCGCATATTCATGTATATGGCTATGGTACAACATATTATTAATTGTAAGTACGTAGTAAATATGAAAAAAGTGAAGATCATCATTGTACTTTGTTCTGTAGTGTGGCATATAGGAATTCTTTGAAGATAGGAATATAATACTTTAGATTAGCCAGACGGGGTATTCTTCTTCCTTCAACTGTTTTCTATGTACACCAGCGTCTTTATATATATATATATATATATATATATATATATATAAGATGATATGGGATAATCAAATTTCCATAGATCAATATACATCAATCTCATCGAGGTTGCTGGCACTTGTCCTATTTGTAAGATAGACAAATTCCCTCGGAAAAAGAAGAAAAAGATGGAAGCAAATTCTTTAAGGGAGTGTTTTATTGAGATTATAAAATTACTATGTGACGGCCTATTATACTGACTCGCATATTTCCGATTAGATTAACATGACGCTTCTCTGGCGGCTGCGGTTGTGGGTGATTGGTCTGGGGTGGTAGTGGTGAGACGGAAGGTTACAACTTTTGGGCTTCTATCCTGTCAACACTTACTGGGAATACTTAATCAATTGAGGAAAGACGAAAAATATCGACTCTTAACTGCATAATCATCGCAGTAAAAGTTGCTTTAAAAAAAGAGAAAAGTTTATCGTTTTTCTTAAATAGATATTTACCAAGCACAGGATAGGATTTGGTTTCCTTGTTTAATGGCATATGAATCTTCGTGGAATATTCTATGCCAAATCTAGCCTTATTGAACAGCATTGAAACTATTTACCTAATTACTGTAGAAATAAAGGGGCTCATATCTTTTCTTCGGGTATTATTCTAAAAGTGAAAGTAATTGCGCAACTGAGGTTCGAACACATTTACTTTTAGACTACACTCCAGTACACTAGCCGTTGTGCCTTTTGAGTATACTTTATACAATTAAAAACACGCAAAACTAGATCTGGTAATGAGGCTTCATTTATGGTTTGGTTTCTTTGTTTAATGGCATATCAACCTTTGTAGGTTATTTAATGCCAAAGCCATTCTCCTAGAAGAACAGAAGTGGTACTATTTAACCCATAGCTGGGAGGATAAGGGGGTTCATACCTTTCCCAAGGTTGTTTGCCTGAAAGTGAAGGTAATAGCGCGACTGGAGTACGAACTCGCTTACTACAATTCTGCAGCCCATCGCTTTAACAATTACACCACGAAGACACCCTCGCTTCATTTAAGGAGAACCGGGAAACGCAGTTGCCTTTTATTCCCACTAGATCTAAATCTACTTGTATTTGATTTTGTTGTATCTGTTAGGGTCTAATCTACGGATCAAGTAGATCAATTGAAAAAAATATACGTATTCGAGAGGATCGGGAGAAAATAAAAGAAAATCTGAAAAAGCAACTACACAAAAAATGTAAATACGAACGTATAATGAACGCAAATCCCTATATTTTACGTTTAAAATTAACTGAGATGGATTGGCATGCCATTACTATCAATCAGTCAATCAATGTGCCAAATTCTTATTCATTATGACGAGACGCTAGAATTGAAAATGTTTCGCGCTGTAAGGATTGTTTCCCTTAGAAAAGCAATATTTAATGTTATTAGTTCATGATAAGGCGAAACACAGTTCAGTTGATACCATACAACTGTGAGCAAATTATTTGTAAAAGAAAGGATTACTTAGTATTGGATAACTATGTGAAAAAAAAAATTATTATCGACAAATAAATATAATGTATCATTGAAAATATACTTACTTAGGATTGTCGTCAAACATTTTCAAATGTAACAACTTTTCCCGTTAAATAACCCATAAATAGTTGCTATTCCCTTGAACAAACAGTCCAACAAACCCAAGTAATACATCATGGGTTTCAAAGTGATAGATTCAGATTTGTATAATGTATTTCCCCGAAATACCAGTTTCCTGGATGTATCATGCTTATAGTCGTTTTGTAATTGGTGAAATCCTTTACTATAATGTATAATGCATTTATCTTTTTATAATTTAATGAATACTATTCATCATCATCATATATATATATATATATATATATAACCATTTTTCATAATTTAATGAATACTATTTATCATATATATATATATATATATATATATATATATATATATATATATCCATTCGTCATATGGAAATCAGACCTGACCGATAAAATGAAACGTAGTTTCTTCCAGGCAGCGGTCGTATCGATACTGCTGTATGAATGCATTACTTGGACGCTAACAAAACGGCTGGAGAAGAAGCTAAACGGCAACTACACAAGAATGTTGCGAGCAATATTAAACAAGTCCTGGCGACAACACCCCACAAAGCACCAACTATACGGCCACCTGCCTCCCATCACGAAAACTATCCAAGTTAGACGAACCAGGCACGCAGAACACTGCTGGAAGAGCAGGGACGAACTCATAAGTGATGTACTCCTATATACCCCCACATATGGACGAGCTAAAGCAGGATGACCAGCTAGAAGATACATACAGCAGCAATGTGAGGATACGGAATGTAGCCCAGAAGACCTGCCAGAGGCGATGAACGATAGGGAAAAGTGGCGAGAGAGGGTCAGGGATATCCGTGCTAGTGGCACGACATGATGATGATGATGATATATAACCATTCGCCGTAATTATCAATTTTCTCAAAATAATTTGCTTCAGAATTAACTGTGTTAAACGAGTCTTTTGCAAATCAAATGAGATGAAAGTAATCTACATTTTATAGGAATGATACATCTTATTTAAATAGTTTATTGATTGATTTTATCGATGCGCTAATCCCTTTAATGTAATTCAGTATATATAGTTTAGAGAAGAGCTTTCATGGTTAGATTTTTGTATGGTTGTTTCCGAAGATTTTTAAAAACACATTGAATACGAATAATTTTAAAACAAATCTATTTGACCTACTTGCAAGTTTTAAAACTCCCAGTCAGAAGGGTCCTGGAATTAATGACAAAAACCGATTTGTCGACTCTCATGATTTCCAGAATTAGGCTACAACATAAGATCCTTTTTAGTCTTACTTTCAGGGATATTATATTCCACAATTAAAATTATTATCCAAATGAAATTAAAAGAATAATTTCATTAAACTTCATCCCTTTTTTATTTGATATTTAATAAATATATTTTATTCTGGTAGACTTGTTTTAATGAAATGCTACCACCGTAAAATGGCACCAAATAAAAGTTGAATGCATTACATTCGATGTGACTAGTGCATGATAAAGTGTCTGTAAATAGAAGCAATCCCTGAATATAACTCTCTATTCAAGGAGAATAACATAATTGGACGGTAAAGAAAAAAGAGGTTTAAAGAGAATTCGGAATAAGTAACCAGCGGATTATGGGTCAAGGTGTGAGTGAAGAAAAGAAGAATAGAAAACCTGACTTTATTCTTACTGGTGTACTATGCGATTATAATGTACAATTTTTCTTGACTGTAAACAGTATTTGAAAGAAAGGAAGATAGGAAGAAAAGAATGAAGGAAGGAAGGACGAAATAAAGGAAGGAAGGAAGGTGTTATATTAGGCTTAACACAGATTAAAAAGTATATTTCTTTTTCGCTTTCGCAGTCCCAAAAACATCTGTTGTGGAATTATGAGAGGCTAAATATCTAAAACTTGGCTAGATATTTCAGACAATTTTTTCCGGTGTAATAAAGGATTTTATCACAGTGCAAAATACCTCATACATATATATATATATATATATATATATATATATATATATATATATATATATAGCCGAGAATCATAAATAAAGTGAAATTTGTTATATAAAGACTCATATATAATTGTTTTATTTTTTTATATAAACCCCATTCTTTAAAACATTTTTTTCTATAAAAATATATTTTGTTCTCTCTAAGCATAGAAATCTTTGGACTGAGTTTTTAGCCATTTTCTTACGGTGATATTCACTTCATAATAGCTCAAAAATTTGTTCTACGCATAAATTCTTTTACGGTAAGAAAAAACGGAAAATCTACGGAGATCATGTCTGGACTGCTTGTCTTCACGATTCTTGCAGCATTGTTCTTGGGAAGCAAAAAAGAAAATTGATCCTAGAAAAAGAAGATTAACAGGCTCAACTTTGTAAACTGTACACACATAAATTTCCGGTTGTTTAGAAATGTTCTTTATTTTTGCTCTTCTTTCAGCCAACAAGTGTGAATTACTTAAATCCATCAGTTTGTTGTGACGACGTTATCTTCATGATAAAAGCTATTTCGATGCTTTTTAAATAGCTTAGTCCATATTCTCATTTTTTTGACTAAAAAATGCTTCTCTGTGCTCATAAAACATTCTTCTGTAAATCCCGCTGCATTTGCACTTCACAGATACCAAAGATTTCATGACAGACCTTGAGCACTTCGTTTTATTTTCCCCAAAGTTGAATGGTTTAAAACAAACATTTTTACGAGATTATCATAATATTTACTAACCAAATCCAAATAATGAGAAGTTTACTTTTTTGGAAAACTTTCAGCAACAAAAATGCCTGTTTCAAAAACATCACTATATATATATATATATATATGGATATGCAGTTTATTGTACCACTAGTGAAAGGGTATAATATATATATATATATATATATATATATATATATATATATATATATATATATATAATTGACCGTGCAGTCTATTGCCACGTATGAGGCTTTAAAAACTAAAAAAACCTGATAGACAACCTACTATTGAAGATTTTATTGTAGAAAAGACTTTCTATAGAAAGTGTTGCAGTTTTTCATTCACACCAACAGAAATTTGGGGTTGAATATGCCTCACTCGGTGACCATAAAACGAACAATTTCTGAATTTGTATTGGAAACACCAATTCCCAAGATAGTGTTCCAATCACGACTAAGGAACAATGTTTGACCTAATCATAGCACTGGTAACTGTTTACTATTTCCACTTACTAAAGTCCCTCAAAATTAGATTACTTCCAATATTTATGCAGGCATTCACTAATGTTAAATATCTTGAAGATGCTTTTAAGAGATGTGTACACAGTTGATTTGAGTTTGCAAAAACAATACCACAGCTGTGGACAGTTTATTGAGTACCGAAATTACTGCATTTAAAATACTCAAGACTAATTTCTTCATTGCCGAAATCAGATCTGCTGAGAGGAATTTATTTAAGCTCAGGTTAAACTCAATCTGATTCGAGACAATTTTATTGAAATAAACTTCAGAAGATCAAATTCTCTACACAGGGAAAAGTTCTTGGCACCACCCCAAATTTAATTAATATTCCTTGACCCATAATCTTCTTTCCACTAAATGTCCATGAAATTCATTGAGAACTTTTTAGGCATAACAAGAAGATAACTGAGGACACAGACAGGTAGACATTAGTGGATATACAATGTGTAACTTAATTAGCGTGGGTAAGAAGGTAGAAAAATTCCTGTATTTACTCTAAATTAAATACACAATTTAAGCGCTAAATCTAACATGATATTACCATAAAAGATAACTATCCGGGCAATATTTCAAGAAATAAAAAAAGCAAAAACCAAGAAAAAAGATAGACTTTATTAAAAGAAAAAAAAAACCAGAAATATTAGACAGACCGAATAAATCCAGCATGTGGTATAGAGTTAGTGAAATGACGTTCTAATACATACGAAAGCATTTTTGCTAATATAACTCTTAATTTGAAATCAAGTATCACCACACACACACACACCCACATATATATATATATATATATATATATATATATATATTTCAAGACAGAAAAAAAAACAATATTCGATCATATTAGGATACTAGATATATTTCCATCCTGTTAAAACCATTGATATGACTCAAAGACTCTAAAATCATTTTTAACAGGACTTCATCAGATCCAGTAGGAAAATGAAATAAATTAAAACCAGATAGAAGGGATAAGCACTTTTTAACAATCATTCTAACCTGTATAGTTAGTTTCCTGCTTTTTGGTTAATATTTTTTACTACTGAAATAATATATATTTCAAAAAGGGGTCTATATCCAATCTGATTTACAGAAAATAATCAGCAAATTCACTACACGTTCTACAATGGTTACACAAATAAAATGATGAAATATTACATTTTAATATGAAACGTTAATGTAAAATTGCTAAACTAACTCTTCTTATATTAAAATTTTATTCTTCTTTGAAAAGTCATTTACGATGTGGTATTTATATAAGTTGAAAGTAAAACTTTCATGGGCTTTTTTCTTAAAAATTGACTGATAGTTGCTTAGTTTGCACAAGAAAAAAATTACCATAGCATGAATAATATTAGAGAGAGAAGTTAGATTAAAATTGAATTCATCTGAGATGACATTCCTGAACTTACTTGTATGTTTATTCTCGCCATATACGTCAGTAATTGTCAGTTTTAGATTTCCGGGATGACCGAGTTCCTACCCAATCAGAACGTGTTCCCTGTTGATCAACATGGAGTGCAATGAATGATGCGTTACTAGTTTAATTTGGAGGTACGGTTATCTTTTTATGACTATTTTTCATATAAAACCCCGCATCCTTAGTAGATAAGTAGCAATTATTTCCTGACTGAACTGTTTAATTCTGGTTATCGAAATATAAATTTCTTCAGCACTAAATCAGTTGAAACACGCAGTTTACCAGCTTTTGGATTCATCCACCATGCTGCATCTCATGGTTTCTAATGTTACATATTTTCACAATACGTATATCAATCTCTCCACTCCCATAATCTGATATTAAAAGACAAGTTGAAGAATGATGTCCGAATGATTACAAGCGCCGAATGTTTTATATTCCGGTAGTTTGACCGCTCTGTTTTTTTTAATCTAATTTTTCATCCAAAAAAATACCAAGATTTTTAGCTTCATGGACAATCTCTTGGAATTTGTGAGATTCATATACTTTCTAACAGTTTATGTTAGGGAGTCACAAGCGTGTATTTATATCAAACATGGTAAACCTCTTTTGAGATGTAAGCTACATGAGATGTATCTAATCGTAAGGTGGGCCACACAACCCTTCAAAAAATTCAGTACAATATTTCATCAAAGATGCCACAATTATTTTTCTTATTACAGAAGAACCAACGTATAAATATCTGTCAAAGAAAAGAGGAAAATTGTTATCGTGTCTCTTTAGTTAAAAGATCTTTTATCTAAAAAAAATTGAACTCTTAATCGGGTCATTCAGAAAGCACTGGTGGTCTTAGTTTACTCGTAAAGGATTTATATTAACACTCACTAAACTTAGTCTTCTCTGGACTAGGATCACTATCTTTAGACATTTATTGACCATCGAACTCAGAAGACATGTTAACAGTTTGAGAGATGTATATCAGTAGCCATCACTCTAAAGAAAATGTCTTTGAAGTCTGGCTTGCAAACCTATTGAAAGAACTGGCGAAAAATATTACATTATGAGCCAACTTTTTGTCTTTCATTTTCTCTCTCAGAGAAAATGCGATAGACGGAAGCATAAAAATGGAAACGTTTAGCATCAAGGAAAAAAAAAGAACTGATAATTCATTGCTTCAACCATTGATCTATTTCAAGCACTCAGGTGAATCTGTCTGTCCAGACAATGAATCAGATTGTTCAAAAGGTGCAAAACGACGTATGAAATAATAGATAGATCTAATTACATGCCGCCAACTCTTTTTTCTCCTTTTTCCTTGGGCCGGACTACATCAAATCTCGATAACGAAACACTCAATATATTCCAGGCAAAAGCATAAAATTGGCGCCAACATATTGGTGTAGCCACAGTGCGCTTACTAACGGCAAATTTATATTCACAAGTAAACGATGTGGCTGTCCGTTTTGTACACCAAGGCTTGGACCAGAGAGCCTGAACTGATCAAGCAAAAGAGTTTCTATGTTACTTTTTTTATATTTCCTGACAAACAGGCGCCAACCGCTAAGTAAAAGCGAGGGGTTATGTTCTACAGGTCTGTGTGCAGGTAGGTAGATTATAACTTGATAATCCATATTATAGGCAGCTGTCAGGAAAGAAGCTGATTGATAGATTGAAGTTAACGGCATGTCAACCTGTCTAGCTTACTCTTTAGCCTCAAGTTTAGGGAATAGTGTTCTCTGAATGTTTATTCTTATATTTTTTGGTATGATACTTAATTTGAATTTTTTCACACGTTTCTATCGAATAATTATACTTTTTAAAATGTTACGTTATTAATTGCCATCCTTTCGGATCAGAATGAACTTCGGATTAATAGCAAAGAATAATTACTGAACACTACTATGATGTCAGCTCTAGACGAAGAAGACACTCGATAAAATATGATCATCAAGATTAGATGTATTCTCTCCTTTCGTTTCCAGTTAGTTGTTTTGTATTTATTAAGGAATATATATTTCTTTTCAAATTGCTGACAATATTTATTTAGGTTAATATTGATCAAAGCCAAATGAAAGTAAGAACTCTTGCTGCTTCAGTCTTTAGAATAGATACAATCTGCCTGAATGTGTAATATCCCTTCTTGTTTAAGTCCTGTCAAGCTTAGCCAAGCAGTTATAGTCGTATGGAAATTGAATATGTAATCCGAGTTTAAATAGTGGACGATGTTGCTTATGTTTTATTTCACGCAAACGATCTCTGGAATAACATTATTCCATCAGTCGTTCCCGTTGTGATGGAGGGCTGACTGGTTTATTTAGCCTGTGTTAGCCAATAAAATTAGAACTTTAAACCAGCTGTGCTTTTCTTAAAATCAACCTTGTGCCACATCCTTCCGCAACAATGATGTTAAATAAATACATACCACCTTATCAACGGGACATAAAATGCGTTAGTAGGAAAACATAGATTTCCCTGGTTTTAATATATGACTTCATCTGAGGGGTAAGTCTTTCGTTCTAAATATTTTGAAAGTATTTAGTACACCGCCATTACTATTTCTCCCAGACTAATTACGCCCCAGAATGGTAGTACCTGATAAGTTCTATTTTGGGGTCAAATATGACATGTTTGAAGATTATTTATTTGTTTTTTGGGTTTTATGGCATATCAACCTTTGTAGGTTATTTAATACTGCATCCATTTTTGTACAAATTAACAGTTCTATTTCACTCAATTCTGTTTAGCATAAGTACAAAGAAAATCATTTGTATTAGAATGCCTGAAACTATATAAATGTGTGTAAACTGCTGAGTTCACTGTACGAATAGGTCTTCCTCTGTCCACTTTAGTTGGTCGAAAAGGAGAAACCAAAAATAATGGGATAAAAAATTTAACATACCGTGGTAATGACGGACCAGCACCAAACCCTCAAGCCTATATTGTGTAGTGACCTATGCATCATCCTCACCACACCAGAATAAACGAGAAGAAGAATTTTCACCAATTAAGACGATCATACACGGGTATTTCGATTTTTTTGTGCGTGAGTACCTGACGCGAGGCTTTTACGGTTTCGACCAAACCCAGTGACCGATTGATCTCCTAGGAAACAATAACACTGTCGGTGAGTAATAGACATCATGAATTCGATGTGACTTTGCTGGCCGCATCAAAATCCAGTCTAATTTGGTCCAAAGACCCAGTGAGAAACGCACTCACTAACAATAGTCTGCTAACTTAACAAGCTAACAATTGCACATTGTAAGGAGAGCAAATTGATATTTTCTTTTCTTTCTTTACATGTTATATTCTTGTTTTTAGACAAGAATCAAGGATTATTTTTTCTCTCAAATTTCTCGTTATCTCGTTGTTTCTTTTACACTAGAGTTAAGTGGATGTTAATAAAAATGATTCAGACTAAAGAGATTAATTCCTGCCTTTTGTAAGGCATACATTCATCTCTTCTCTCAGCTATGGATAAAGGGTTGGCACTTTAGCCTTGGTACAAGCAGTATTGAAAAACAATTCAAACAAAGTGTATTCTTTAGATTTGACCCTATGACCTGGGTAAATAAGTACTTTCTCATTCTTTGGGGCTTATTTCTCTCAGTTGTCTTGAACTAAATCAATACATGTTCCAGCTGACAAAATATTCTTTTAAATATAACAAATACGAGGAAATTAGTCCAACTGATTGAAGACACAAGGGATGTGCATTATTCTTTACAAATATAATATATGTAAATAATTAAATTTTGATTTTGCCACTTTCCTGACCTTGTTCTAAAACTTTGATTTTAGACAAAAGAATTCCTTTTCAAAATAGAATATTGTCATTTAGGAAACTGTAGGTGATAAAGAAAAAACGAATAACATACAACCGAAGTTCATTTACAAATAATTCTTGGGCAACTATTTGTTACCGGATATTATGTGCTACTTTTTACATATTTATCTTGTAAAAATATAAAAAAAATGCCCATTATTACCATCAAATTATGTTGTTGTGCCTTGGATAACGCTATCTACAATACATTTTGTTGCTGAATATTATAAGGTATTTCTTAATTACTTATCTAGTAAAAGTATAAAAAACGAGTATTATCCTTTTAAATGTTGCTTTTGTGCTCAGCATAACACTATGTAAGGCAAATTTGGTTCTTGAATATTAGGTGTTATTTCTTAATTCCTTATGGTGTAAAAGTTTTGAAAATAGTTATTATTCCTTTAATTTATTTGTACCAGTTATAATACAATGTAACATAATTTTTTTCTTGGATATTATACCTTATTTCTTAAATTCCTATGTAGTAAAAGAATAGAAATTAGTTATTTTTTCCGTCATATTTTATTCTTGTGCCTTAGATAACAGTAAGACAAATGTTGTTCTAGGATATCAGGAGTTATTTCTTAATTGCTCGTATTTTAAAGGGATAAAAAATGCCTATTAATCCCGCCAAACGTTTTTGTCACTTGCATAATGATATATAACATAAAGTTTGATAATTGAGGTGCCTGTGATGTAATGGATATCGACGTAGGAAATGGACACGGCGACACGAGTTCAAATCCTGGACGAGACTGATTGCATTTCACATAGGACAAATACCCTTTGGAAAGGTATGAATCCAATTATTCTCCCTCCAGCTATGGGTAAATAGTACGGCAGACTAGGTTCTTCAGCCTTGGTCAGGTAACAGGTCTAGGAGAAGGAAAACTCTGAATTCAAACCTGTTAAACTCCGCTTAAAATATTGACCTGGTGTCATATCCTGCCCGAGCGGAGGGGTTGGTAAATATGATGAAGTTTGGTAATGGATCGTATGTATTATTACTACACCGAGGAGTTGGGAAGGGCGCTACTCCTTTTCCTGGATTGCTCTACTTTACCTTTGCTCCATAATTTATAATGCTGACTGATAAGCAAAGAGGCATCAAATACCATTTTTGAGTCTTTAGGATGACTCGACCTGGAATTGAACCCCAAGCTTCCAGGCCTTTGACGAACACTCTAATAGCTAGGCCAATGGGCCGGTACTTTTTAAATAATGACAATTGGTATATCAAAGTTACACTAAAGTCAAGCTAATAGGATTTGCCAGGTTGCTAATTTTAGCAGACTGTCGCGATTTCAAACATATATATGGTATATGAGACTCAGGGAAATTTTAAAAGATATTAAAAAAAAAAAGAAAAAGATGCGCCTTATATACCGTAAAATACGATACGAAAGAATATTTTCAACCATCATTCTCACTTTATTCTATGTATTATCATTCGTTTACCGTTTTTTGAAGAGTTGTATCTCTATCTCTCTCTCACTCTCTCTCTCATATATATATATATATATATATGTGTGTGTGTGTGTATATATATTGTCATCCACAGACAGACTGTTTCGTTGTATCACAATTATTTAGTGTGACCAGACACGTAGAACACTTGAAGCTGGGGTCTAAATTCGCCCAACTTTACGTTAGACGTGGTTCGATATATATATATATATATATATATATATATATATATATATATATATATATATATATATATATATATCAGGAAAATTTATATATATATATATATATATACCAGGAAGATTTGAATATTCACTCATGAATAATTTCTTGTCCTGAGGGAATTTCTCCCAATTCCTATATATATATATATATATTTATATATATATATATATATATATATATATATATATATGTGTGTGTGTGTGTGTGTGTGTGTGTGCATTCACTATACAGAATCTGATGGTTAGGCTCCTGTTCCGTAAAATCAGGGAATGTATGGAACTCCTTCATTGCCATTATCCCCACGTATACTTTGATTCAGCATGATAATATCTGATTAGGTTTAATTTATCGATGAAATAAATCTGTTAAAAATTATTCATAATCAATAAAAGACAGTCACAAAACTGAAGTAAAAAGAAACACAAGCTATGTGAATATGGACATAAATGAATATGTAAACATGTAAACAAATATAGGAATATGTAAATATGTAAATAAATATGCAAATATGTAAATAAATATGCAAATATCAAAATATCTATATAAATATGCAAATATCAAAATATCTAAATAAATATGTAAATATCAAAATATCTAAATAGATATGCAAATATCAAAATATCTAAATAAATATGTAAATATCAAAATATCTAAATAGATATGTAAATATCAAAATATCTAAATAAATATGTAAATATCAAAATATCTAAATAAATATGCAAATATCAAAATATATAAATAAATATGCAAATATCAAAATATCTAAATAAATATGTAAATATCAAAATATCAATAAATGTGTAAATATCTATATAAATATGTAAATATGTGAATATTTAAATAAATATGTAGATAAATATAGAAATATTAAAATATATAAATAAATATGTAGATATCTACATAAATATATAAATATGTAAATGAATATGTAAATATTTAAATAAATATGTAAGTATCTAAATGAATATGTAAATATGTGAATATTTAAATAAATATGTAAATATTTAAATATCTAAATAACTATGTAAATATTAAAATACATATGTAGATATCTGTATGAATATGTAAATTATATAAATGACTATGTAGATAAATATGTAGATATGGACATAAATTATTCATATTCAATAAAAGAATTTGCGACAAAACTCTCAAGAAAAAGAAACATAAATTATGTAAATACGGGGGTGCAAGAATGCAATTTCCTAACCTCGAGGCATAAATAAACCCTCGACCGATTATAACTTTATTCACTCATGATTTTGATTGATACTTGAAAGGATATAATTCCATCAGAAGATTTACATTAGTATAAAATAAGACAGGTTGGCTTGCCGTAAAAATCATACAGGAAACCCACCAACCAACCAACCAACTAACCGATATAAATAAATCATGAAAATATCAGAATTATTTCTCATAGTAGGTGATTATTTCTAATTAATCTTCATCCTTTAACAGCAATGACAGCACAGATTTCCCTAGGTCTTTTTCGCTAGTCATTCCTATCATCCATTGGTCAAGGTAATTCTTATAGACTACATTAAGTCTCCGTGCATAACTGAGGTATAAAAGAAGCTAGCGATGAAAAATGTAAAAAAAGTCTAGTTTGGAAAAAAGAAAAATTAGAAATAACCATACAAAGAAGAGAAAAAAAAACTCTTCAGGGAGTTTCGGTATTATCCCGTTCATTTGTTTACTGTGAATGTAACAATCACACTTTAACAAGTTCTTCGTCACACATCATTTAATCGAAACAATTCGCTTTCAGATCAAAGGTCATTCAATTTCTAATGTTGCAATCTAAATACTTGTCAAATAATGATTTATCTTTCTTATGCTAATTCCCTCGGTGTCGAGAAAAAAGTGCAGAAGACAAAAAAAAATCATTGTTGCCCATCAACAGAATGACTTAATCTTTAATAACTTGCTTGATTATAGTGTAAATAAAACTGCCTCTAAAAGAATCCCTTCTCACTGACTGTCTCTCCCCCCTCTCTCTCTGTATATATATATATATATATATATATATATATATATATATATATATATATATTCTCTATTTGCCCCTATCTATCTATCTATTAATCCTCTACATTTTACCCAAATATATATATAAATATATATATAATCTACATTTTACCCCTATATATATATATATATATATATATATTGTTGTATCGTGGTAAAGGAAAGATACACCGTGAGAAGAAGTTAATTGTTTATTAACTTAATTGTTACAGTCCAACTAGTATTATAAGTGTCGCACTGATGGCGTTACGTCCAAAGTTCGTCTTTCTACTGACTGACGACCATCAGACCTATATCTCTGCTTCCGCTTCCGTTCCTGTCTCTGTCTAGTTTAAGAGACACGGCGTCTTTCATACTTCCGCGATACCGGTAGCCACCTGGTACCAGTCATTATACAATATATATATATATATATATATATATATATATATATATATATATATATATATATATATATAATGTATATTTTACCCCCACTATATATATATAATTAGGGGGTTGTAATATATATATATATATATATATATATATATAATATGCATAAAGTATGGATATTTACCAATAGGGTTTGGAATTCGCTTTTAAATCTGGATTGTTGTATGAATATATCATTTCACAACTTTCTTTCAAGAAACATCTGCCAGCACATCATCCTTGAAATTAAACTTCGGAAATACAAGATTTATTTATTTTCATAAATATTACATTATAAAACTGCTGTTATTCAATTCTTAGATGCGCAGACAAATATGGTAAATGACCCTCACCAAAATACACCTATACATACATACAAACGCAAACAAATCTGAAATGTTCCAATATTTATGGCACAGAAAACGAGAACTAAACAGAAAGAAAAAAAGCGAGGAATACAAATTGAGTGAAAGAGAGAATTACAGATTGAGAAAAATTCAGAGGGAGTATAAGAGAGAAACAGTACACCCGAAAGACACACAGGGCGCCTCGGGTAGCATAATGGTTAGCAAGCTAGACTAGCAAACCTACGCGAGTGAGTTCGAGTCTCATTGGGTGCCCCATTCATATGGCCTTGTGCCACATCTAAGCAAAAAAAAGCTTAGTAAATTACCACCCGAAAGACACACAGACACCTAGACAAACGGACAGATAAATGAATAGTAGTTTCTTGGATTTTTCTTTAATTTCTTCCAGAGAACACACACACACGCACATACACACATAAATATAGATAGATAGATTAGGCTTTGTATGATGATAGCATAGGCGAGAAAGTGCCAGTTACCATGCGCCTTTAATTATGTATCTAAGCTTTTCTAACTTTACTATATACACTTTATCCTCAATATAGATATATATTAATAAAGCAAACAACATTATATATATATATATATATGTGTGTGTGTGTGTGTGTGTATAAGAAAACCTGCTGCAGCAATTTGCGCTGATAGCACATATTGACTGTCCATTGCCTAGTGCCTAACGAACTGGGCTGAGATATCTTAATAACTTTTGTTAAGCACTACTCGTGCCGTCCCGTTCCCTGTTTGTCTAATTTTCTTGGGAAAAGTATGAATATCCTTATTACCCAAGTTACTGTCGCAATAGCTATTTGTAAATGGGTTTTGCAACAAATGACCCACGAAAATCAATATGCCATTAAATAAAGAAACCTATCAAACCTGATAGCACTGAATCCCTTGACTTCATCTCTCTTTACCCGGCGCTATTATTTACTGGTCTCAATAGGTCCTCTAGATTACATCCAGTGTCTGCACGTAAATGATGAATGTAAGTATTTGTTCTTCGTCGAGCACTGGTGTATTTATATGAAAGTGCTCCTATGAGAACGTCCTTACTTTCTCTAGGAGTGTCCAGCATGTCAGCCTTATTGGTAAAAAAAAAAAATATATATATATTCAGTTAAAAAAGAAGTGAGTAAAAATATCGGAACTACTAGATGATAATAAAAAAGAAACGTAATGTCAAGCCCAAAGAAAAACTATAACAGAATTACTTAATCTAGTACGTAAAAGTGCTCAATACTTTAAGTAGAGCAATACTAGAATACCTAAAGATTCAGAAATTATCTAGTTTTTGGCTCTTTAGGTATATATATATATATATATATATATATATATATATATATTTCGAATGAATAGAACCCTCTAGAATCCGGTAAAGCAAAAATGTAAACAAAGGAAAGCTACTACATAATGGCTTATAATTCCCGAACTGATGTTGTTCGCTTTCAGGCTGAACGGAATGATACTAAGTCTAACGTAAAGTTGGGTGGGTTTCGATCCCAACTCCAAGCGTACTAAGAGTCTAGCCTCACTGAAGACTTAGGATACAACGAAACAGTCTGTCTGTGTATGACTATATATATATATATATATAAATTAAAATTCAAGTAATCCTAGTCAACAGCTCAATGTTAATAAAATCCACTGAGCAAATTATATTCTCTTAAAAATATCTCAAAAATCGGTTACATTAAGATAATAAAATTATTTCCATCCTGTTAAAAAGCATTGATATAGATCAATGCTCTAAAACATTTACTGGGCTTCTTCATATCAAACAGGAAAATGGATTGAAATAACTTTTTCTCACTCACACACACACACACACACACATATGTATATATATATATATATATATATGTGTGTGTGTGTGTGTGTGTGTGTGTGTGTGTGTTGAATAAATATTAGAACGCCCATCGTTCGCAAAAATAGAACAGCAAAAAAGTCAGTAAGAAATAAAATTAGTCAAAGCGTAGGAATTTTAGATTGTCCAAAAAATTATTGCCAATATATAATATTAAAAAATAAGCATACTGATCGAATGCTGAGCAAGATTATCAGTGACATATTTGCCGACCTTCAAAGATTTATTTACATCCCCTCAGTGTGAACATTGGATATTGTTTGGAAGACATGCCGGGAGCGATGGACGATAAGGATGGATTCAAAGAGAAAATCATAGAACCTTATGCTGTCAGTGTTACTTGATGATACATACATACATACATACATACATATATATATATATATATATATATATATGTGTGTGTGTGTGTGTGTGTGTGTGTGTGTGTGTGTGTGTGTGTGTGTGTGTGAACATATATATAAATATATATATATATTGTTTCATTTTATAAATAATTCCTAACGATATCAAAAATGTGCTCACTAAGTAAAGTAATATTCAAATTATAATCATGCATTAAAAAGTGTATGAATACCTTTTCTTTCAAAGCAGTTGGCTGATACTTCAGGATTCATGTTAGAATGTTACACTTATCAAACAGCACAGACTGTTTTCTCTCTTCGATAACTTTTATTGTAAGCTTGGCTGTCAATCAACACCTGTCGTAGATTATACATTTGGAAGTAAATAATATAAATGTATCCCATATTATTAAAAACACAAAAAAACACCTTAATCCAAAAGTGATGCACTCATTATGAAGGAAAGTCATCGTTAAAACGTTTTTGTTTGAGTAAAACTTCATCAGGTCTTTAAGATGGTGAAACAAGTGTTGCTAGAACGACAATGAACGTTTTTATAATATTTCATTGTCTTAAATTTCTCATGGAAGGATTTCTAAACCGAAACGTTTTAACGTTGACTTTCCATTGTAATAAATTCATCACTTTTGGATTCCTTTGTTTTCCATAGATAGATAAATTGCCAGATAGACGTGTGTGTCTCTCTCTCTCTCTCTTTCTCTGGGTGAGCACGCGTACGTCAGTGTGATTATGTTTAAAATTAAAGCTAAAATCGTTTGTAATAATCAAATATTTCATAGTGCTCTAAGCTTTGATATACAAAGCAATATTTTCACGTTACAAGGTTTCACGTAGTTGATTCCCAGGGAAGCTGATTTTCAACATGCCTGTATTTGAAGCTGGTCGGACGCGTTGAATTCTGACTCATCTGAGGATTATCAACGTGAAACACGTGAATTCATCCTATTCGCTTATTATCCTACTATATACTTTAAAAAATATTGCTACAGTCGTATCTCTCTCTCTTTCTCTCTCTCTCTCTATATATATATACACTTTCTTTAAAGAAAAACCAAAGACCGGTTATTTAGGATTATAAATTTATTTCCATCCTGTTTTGCGTTTCTGATGTAAAGCAAAAACACGAAGAAAAAAAAATATATATATGTGTGTGTGTGTGTAGACATAACCGTAATATCTAATATCACAACTGATTTGATCTAGTTAATCATCACCAAAAACTAAGGATGAACTTATTTTCGAAGATTCCAACTTTTCTTACTTCTAGATCAGCCAGGCTTTGATCCAAGTTACCTCTGACCCATAAGGCATTATATTTTACACAGTTTTCAAAATATTATTGCCATTGAGCATTTATTTGGTGTGGATTCAATTACAAACTCGTATATTATTCACTAAGTCTGTTATAAATCTAGAATCTCACGTACAGAGTGCAAATGTTGTCCGAATTTTAAATGACTCCAATATTGACAGTGAGTTCAATAGTTGATTTTGATGTCAATACGAAATACTTATTGGTGAAATGAAAATATATGAACTACAACGAGTCAAATAGGAAACGGACGCTAAATGAAAACGAAAATGAACAAAATATGCAATAGTTTCTTGCTAGCTAAAGACATTCCCTTATTAACTGAATCTCATATGTAACAACACAAGATACGTTGTTATTTGAAGACAAACTAAGCAAAAACAAACACTGCTTTACAATCACGTATCTATGTTATGAACCTTAGATCTTTTTCTTTCCCTTTTCTCAGAGACATTCAATCGCATTATTTTTACGTTGATATGATGCTTTTCAATGTACCCTACCCCATGACCTTTGCGATGATGTTTGTCTAATAGGTAATCCTGCCTCCGGCTCTGGAGAGTGGTAAATCAAGTGATTTTCAATTCCTGACAGAAATTGTGTGAAAGCCCGAGTGTTAGGAACAAGTTTTTCTAAATGATAGTCCCTCATAAAAGCAAGGAGGTGAATAATGGAGCGTTCAGACAAAGCCATTACTTGCAATACGGTGCAATAAAGAAAGAAACGATGTCACCTGGCGAGATGATGCTCAAATGTAAAATATTTTGCAATATGATCTTTCATCGGTTGATAAAAAAGCCATATAATATTTATTTATATATATATATATATATAGAGAGAGAGAGAGAGACAGAAAATAGATGGTTATGAAGAACAAATATATATATATATATATATATATACATTAAAATTTAAACTTTTTAAATTTAAATTGATATGTATATATTATTTATGCTCATATAGAAACAAGCACACACAAAAATTTATATAGGAACACACACTAACAAATATGTATATATATATATATATATATATATTAACAATGCGAGAAAACAATAAGCCTTACAGAAGTGGAGTAAGTAATAAACGTACTCATAAGAAATGAACCGGCATAAAAAGAAAAATTCGCCAACTATCCTGATAATAAGTTGACTTGTGTTTATGGGGAAGTCAAAGTTACGCGATCGATAACTTGCTGGACTGCGGCCACGATTCAAGTGAGTTCAAAATCCAGTCACGTGATTCACTTCCCGATTGATCCTCTTGCGAAAAGTATAATTGACTTCATCTACAGAATTATGATTTGAATAGTACCATTTATGTCATTCTACAAAGAAGGCATTTGTATTAACTAATCAATGAAGCTTAATAAGCTATTAAACGAAAAAAACTAAAATAATTCATTTGGGTATATATTTTTATTTTTATAATTTTTTTAAGATAGAGAAATTAATATTTTTAATTGAATTATTCCGACCAGAAAATCTGTGTCCTCTGGAAAGTGTACGGACGTAACTTGCAAGACGCATTTAGGTTATTTGGCCGCACAATTACCATGAACAGTTGATTGATGTCACTTGTGCGTGATATGAACAGGTGGCTCGGTTGTAGAGTTTCGGCACCGTAATCTGTGGTCGCTGGTTCGATCTCCAGTGGTGGAGGTTGTGGTATACACTTCTTATTAGACCGAATAAAGTCGAAACAGCTGTCCAGTGTTCCCGTACATCGTGCGTAAGTGTTCGGCGGATTTTCTGGTCGTGGTAATTCAATTCATTTGTCTTTTGTACTCAGTCGTAAGGTGAAAGGAACATATGTAATGAAGTGTTGTAACTGATCATGAAAATATATGAAATATTCATGAGATAAAATGAGTGGAAATAGACGAACAACAATAGTACTAGTTATATACACAGAAATATGCAATCACTTAAACACAGTTTTATTTTTATATATATATATATATATATATATATATATATATATATATACGCATATTTACATACGTATAAGAATACACATATATGTATAAATTCATATACTAGTACACAGATATATACACATTTATTTTTATATTTTTATCTCTATAAATAAACACACGGACACTTACATGTATTCATACATGTATATATGGTGATATTAACATATATCTATATAAAACTTTGCATGCGTATTCATATATACATTTATATATATGTGAGATAGTGTAGGTATATATATATATATATATATATATATATATATATATATATATATATATATGTGTGTGTGTGTGTGTGTGTGTGTTTGTGTCTGTGCGCGTGTGTGTGTGTGTGTGTTGTAAAGCAGAAAAAAACGACAACACGGATGTATAAAAAGATTACTGGCTTCCTTTTTTATTACCCAAAATATACCGATGGATAGAAGACTAAGGGTCGATACGGGTGAGCTGCATGCACAGGAGTAAAACATCCGAAAAACACGAACAATCAGGTAGTCATATGTCCGGGCGGCCTCTTACACGTTGCACGTAGACACATCTATTTCTCGCATACTTCCCACGCAAATTCTCATATTCACATCTCCAGGGTGCCGCCTTATCATTGCACATGATCATACTGTCTTCTAACATGCCAGCCATGCAATTTACGACAAATTTTCGCCGACAACTGCGTCCTTGTATATATACAGACATACATGAATAAGTGTATAATATATATATATATATATACACACATACACACACACACATATATATATATATATATACATATATATATATATATATATACATTCGTGTGTGTGTGTGTGTGTGCATATATACAAATATGTGAATATGTATATTCATATATGTATATAAATGTTTAAGTATATACCAATCTATCATTTTATCTATCTATTTATCTATCTATATATATGAATACACGTATATATATATATATATATATATATATATATATATATATATATATATATATATATACATATATATATATATGTATATCGTCATCCACAGAGAAACTGTATCATTGTATCACATGGTTGTATCACATTCACTGAGCCTAGACACGAGAAACTTTTTCAGCCGGGATCGAAGTCCACCAAACTTTACATCAGACTGATTGTACGCACAATACACACACACACATACACACGTGTGTGTGTGTGTGTGCATTTTTATCTATGTGTCAGTAAGTATATGAACTTATATATGAATGTTTGTGAGTTTGTCTGGTATTGTGCCTACGTGTTTGCATATACAGAGAATTTGATGTGAAGTAAAAGTCTTTAAGTACTTACTACCTTGAAATGAAAGTAAACTAGCCGATTTTATAGAGGAATAATTTTGACCAGCACTCAGATCCGTGGAATGTCTTGAATATATTAATGCAAGAAGGACAAAACGTGTAGACAATGTTAAGGAGTAGCTTCTC
The DNA here is from genome assembly GCA_963585895.1 of Sepioteuthis lessoniana. NCBI lineage: Eukaryota > Metazoa > Mollusca > Cephalopoda > Myopsida > Loliginidae > Sepioteuthis > Sepioteuthis lessoniana. The sequence continues at coordinate 103,822,631 of OY757912.1, forward strand.
TAACAAAACCACAAATGTAAATACTGACCAGAATACCTTATTGACTATTCACAATTGATGAAGGAGTTTAACAGAAAATTCAAAACAACTGCGATTTTATGAACAATTCTTTTTAGTACATGTCCTCGCCGAGCAATTTCAAAGTGAATTCTGTTTTTTGCCACAATAATATTTCTTTCTCTGCATTTACGATTGTCTTTGAATTCCTTGTGCGTAAAAAATTACGGGAGAGAATATTGTTAATTATCATCGATCAAATCTTATTTGAATCTGATTGAATATATCTGGTAAACTGTGTATTAGAAATTGAATAAAGTTTGCTAACAATATAAAAACAAAGGAGACCTATAAGAAATAATGAACATTAATATGTCGGAATTTGAACCTTTTGTTATTAGAAATAAATGCATTAAAGTTTGCTGACTGTTATTCAGAAGAAGAGTCACGATATTAAATAGAGATTCATTAGCTTAATATATTTGATTTTTCTTTGATTTACTAGAGGTATTCAGGAAAATTGATGAATTTATTACAGATTTTTTTTTAGACAAATTTCAATATTTTGGTTTGTCTATTGATATCAACTAGCTTTGATATCACTTGCTTAGTTTTAATATCTAAAATAATTGTTTGATTTGGATGATTTTATTCAAATCAAGTTTAAATTACCGGAGTTTATGAGATTTTTTACATAATTTCAGACAGGATATATATATATATATATATATATATATATATATATATATATATATATATATATATGTAATAGATTTATATATTTAATGCCATGGAATTTAGTCTGCGATCCCTGGGTTCATGGAGTTTTTAAAAACTACAATCATCAGACTGTTAACAAAATGAAATGAATCGAAAATCGAAAAATAAGGTCAAAAACCATTGGGATTTTGTAGGAAAATTTACGTGTGATAGTAGGTGCGTGAGTGTGTGTGTGTGTAGATATGTGTGGGGTGTGTAGTTGCGTATTATTGTCTGTGTATGTGTGAGTAGTATATAGTGTATGTGTATATGAAGGTATATGCGCAGCGCGTTGTTTTTACCGGATGTTCGTCGTTTGTGTATATCAATTTTCCTACTATATTGTTGGAAAATAATTCTTCATCTATTTCTGTATGTGTAGGTGATCATAACTAAGGAACAGAACATCATCATTGCATGTTGGGGAGAGTAAATAAAGATTTGATTGCCGGTATAGTATGGTAGACCAGAATCGCAATAAATATCATGGAGTAGGGATATATTTGTAATATATATGCGTGCAAAAATACGACCAAGATGTGAATACGTGAAATAGACATATTTATATCGATACGGAAAATGTTCGTAATGTTCATACACATATGCATATAGGAATCTAAAAAACACTCGAAACACTTGACGATTCTCTGGGTCCAGGTACGAAACTTTTATTACATTTTCGAGTTTAATGTTTCTCGGCATGAGGAGAGAGAGACACCATTTCTTTCTATGCTGAATTACCACCACGTGCGGTACCCCGCCGCAAACTACTGGTCTGGCCTCGGCGAGCTCCGAAAATTGACTTGCTTTGTCCAAGCCCAAATCTCAACTAACTGTTTTTTTTCAAATTCCACATTCCTTAGCCCATCGCTTCCGGGCATGACATCATTCACGTCCCCAGTCATATTTCCTATCTGGGGCTTTTATTGTGACATCTGTGATTGTCACATCCGTCCCGCGCGCGCGTGAACACCTGCACTCAATGTGTGCACCTAACTAACCCATGCTCTAAGCCGAAATGTTCTCAGCCTAACTAAACCGAAAGGCAAGATATATCAAACGAAAAATGATAATATAAAAAAAATACCCCCGCAATTATATTATATATTGGATTGCAATATACTATGGAATATTGTACAATGTTAATATTATATGTAGGGAAGGGATTTGTATTAGAATATAATATAATGATAATTTGATGAAATGTTGCGTATGTGTTATATATACTAGAGTTATCTGTGATAATACGTACATAATGAAAATAAGTTATTATTGTTACGATGGTGATTATAACTGAAGAGCAAAGTGTTGGCATTATAATATTAACGAAATCGGACTTTGGTTTCGGAGGTATGGATAATATTTTGGGGTTGTGATGTTTATCTTTAATAGTTATTTGTTTTGTGTTAACGTTGTATGACTTTTACGCTATTGCAATAAAGATAGAATGGTAGATAAGATGGATGTAGAGTGTTGAGGCCTATTATTCATATTTACCCAACCCCTCCGCTCGAGCAGGATATGACACAAGGTCAATTTTTAAGCAGAGTTTAACAGGTTTGAATTCAGAGCTTTCCTTCTCCTAGATTAGTTGCCTCAACAAGGCTGAAGAACTCAGTCTGCCCGACTATTTACCCATAGCGGGGGGGGATAATAATTGAATTCATACCTTTAGGGTGGTAGTGCTATGTGAAATGCGATCAGTCTCGGCCAGGATTTGAACTCGAGTCACCGTGTCCATTTTCTACGACGATAACCATTACACCACCTTGTGGTTGAGGCCTATTATTAACGCTCATAAAAATATAAATTTAGCAGGTAGTGAAGGCGTACGGAAAAGAGTATGGGAATTAATGGAGAAATATGGTACGTATATTGTGTCAGGTGTGATGTTTGGTGGAGGAAAATCGTACTTACGGTGCTTCAGGTGTGGTATGGTGATATTTTGATATATTTTTTAAAAATATTTTGATATTCTTTTTTAATTGCAGGTGTTACGTTGGTTATGTGTATGGGTCGAAGTGTGAGAGAAAGTGTTTATTCTCGTGTCTACATTTTTAAAGGATTTCTGATTTTTTATTCAGTAAGGTATTTTGTGATGGGTAGGTTATGATGGCTAATTTTTCGTGGAGGCAAAAGAGGTATTTTTTGGATGTTTTGTTGTAGGTTGGTGCTAGTTTTAGTATCTCCCAGGTGATTGTAGGAGAGATCTTTGCGTCTTTTAGGTGCCATATGTACAAGAATAAGGTGCTGAATGTGTAATTCCTGTATTTGATAGAAAGTTTATGGTTATAAATTCACTGTTTTATTGTGCCCTCCGTTGCACCAATGTAATGTTTGACGGAGACGTTAGTTTTTACGATGTCTTTGTATATATCGTTTTTATACCGGTATTTTCCTAGTAAGGGGCATGTGTTTTTGACCCTAAAATTGCATTGCTTGGAGGGATGCATTGTACTCTTGATGGATATGACTTTTTTTTGTGTTTTTCATTATTTGGGACATGTTGCTTGTGTAACTGTAGCTAACCTTAATGTTGTTTTTGTTGAATATTTTGGCTTGGGGGCTATTATTGGGGAAGTGTTTGGTGATTAAGTTTAGGAAGTTGGATGTTATACATTTATTATAAGGTGGGTTAGACTAAATAATGTTCCTATTTCTGTGATTTGATTAGTCTTTTAGAGGCGTTTGTCTATAACCGCTGTGTTTTAATGCTTTGTCATATATGTGTTGGTGTTTGTTAAAAATATCGATGTTAGAAGACTTGTCGGATAGACTATAACTGATTGATTTTGTGATTTGTTTGGTAATTGAGGGTGGGTGGATTGAAGAAGTGTGTATGTAGTTTGGTGTATCATCATCTTTTTTATAATGTTCATGTGTGCCTTGACATACGTTTAGTGTTACGTCCGAGAAATTTACTATTTTTAGGTTTGTGTGTATGGTAATCCTAAATCTCTGCAGTTTCAGTGCGTTGGATATCTTTTTCCTGTAGCTGTCTAGTTTGGGTCCGTTTTGATTCCTAATAATAATTAAACCGTCATCTCTGTATAGTCCCATATCTGTGTTAGTGATTATATTTGATAGTTGGGAGAGAATTAGGGCACCGACCAGTTTGCACACCTCTGCCCCATAGTATATTGCAATACAATATATCCGTACCCCTTCATATTTATTACGATTCTGGTCTACCATACTATACCCACTTAAATACACTTACAAATCATATCTTTATTTACTTCCCCCGACATGCAATGATGATGTTCCTTAGTTATAATCACCTACACATACGGAAATAGGTAAAGAATCTTTTCCTAACAATATAACAAAATTGATATAAACAAACGACTAACATCCGGTAAAAACAACGCACTGCACATATACCATCATATACACATACACTATATACCACTCACACATACACACACGATAATACGCAACTATTACTCCCAACACACATACGTGCATCCACACACACACGCGCACCTATTATCACAAGTTAAATTTCCTACAAAATCCCAACGGTTTTTGGCCGTATATTCCGATCTCCGATTCATTTCATTTTGTTAACTGCCAGATGATTGTCGTTTTGTAAAAACATCATGAAATCCAGGGGTCAAAGACTAAATTCCATGGCACTAGATATATAAATATATTTATATTTATTTATCAATATCCTAGATATTGAGCTCTCTCCATTTTATATTGCATTTGGTTAGCCACAAACCCACAAAGTGATTTAGTGATAACCGAAACTGGTATAATACTATATATATATATATATATATACACACTTACTACAACACAACTACGAAAAATTCTCACCGACAACACAACAATACTCGAACATCAAAATAATAAACAAAAACTTCAGATTCTCGAAGCACTATATATTAGAAACCTGCAACCAGCACTTAATAGATGTAATCTTCAAACCAGTGCTAACGTACTTAAATGTGTTTAGCTACTGGCACTATTTACAGAATTACATTTAAAAGCAAGCGCCATAATCTCCAACAGCAAAGACGTCCTTACACAGTAGTAATTTGCTAAAACAAAAGTTACATAACTTTTGTAACAGATTCTCGCCTGATGATGGCCCAAAGTCGGGAAGAAAGTACTAGGGATACATACAACTATGGACAATACCTAAATCAATTCCCCCCGAATACGATAAAAGTAATACGGGAATTCGAACGGATCCAAAAGAAAATATGTAGGCATAAAATGTCTATTATGTTTAATGAAATTTGCATATATATATATATATATATATATATATATGTGTGTGTGTGTGTGTGTGTGTGTTTGTGTGTGTGTGTGTGAGTGTGTATTCATACATATGTGTATACCTGCATATATACAAGTATATGCACATATGTATATACGTATATATGTCAGTGTATATGTATACATGTGTTTACATATGTATTTATGAGTACATATGAAATATATGATGCATATACTTTTGGGAATGAATATATATATATGTGTGCATATATATATATATATATATTGATATATGTTTTTATATTTTTATATATGTATCTATATGTTTTACGCATTTATTTATATATATATTTATATATATACATATTGGAGTTGTGGTAAAATTTACTATGGTGAGACAGGTCGCCCATTAAAGTAAGGTTAGAAGAACATTTGAAAGACAGTAGTACAAGGTGAGAATGAAAAGCCGCGTATGGCGGACCATATATGGAAGGAAAAGTGAAACCGTCTGCCCTTATGGGATAAAGTTGAAATAATTGATAGGGCTGAACATTGCAGGATTAGACACCTTAAGGAATCCACACATATGTTGGGGTACAATGACCTGCAGAGTAGACGAAGTATAGAGTTGATTACAATATGGGAACCGATAAATACAAAGGGTAGATGAAAAAAAATTTTTTTAAATGAGCACAGGTAAAAAATCATACATAATAGTAGTAATCCTAGGACACATAGCGTAATGGTTTAAGGCGTTGGTTCCCTAAGCTTCTAAGGAGACAATCATCTGCAATTTGCAGGTTCAATCCAGACTGCAAGCGAGTAACAACACAGGAATACTAAACACTTGAACCCGGTTATGGCTAACTGAATCAGAACAGGTGACCCCCGTGGATTGAGTAAAGGACACAGTTCGAAGTTCCGTGTAGGTTCCCGAGTTCGACAAACACCTGAAGAAGGCTTGAGGATATATCGGCCGAAAGGTTGTGGAAATAACAATAGAGATGAAGACAATAGTCCAAAACCCCTTAATAATATATTTATTTATACGAATCTATATATACGAATATATATATATATATATATATATATATATATATATATATGCAGTAAAAATAAAGCTATCGACCATAGTCAAGGACGAATCGAAGACTCCTTTTTCATTAACTATTAAATCGAGGTGTAGGATAAAGCTCCACCTCTTTCCTAAGATTGCTCTACTTTACGCTTGATCCTTCACTTGTAAAGCTGAGTGTTAAGCAAGGAGGTATCAAGTACCTTGTTTGAGTGTTTGGTATTAATCTACCTGTGATTCAACCACTCTCTCCTGGGCCATTAGCGAATGGCAGATCCATCTATCTTTATCGTTCTCTTTCTCTCTATCTCTCTTTATGTATATATATATATGTATATATATATATATATATATATATATATACTTTCGTATATATGTGTGTGTGTGTGTGTGTGTGTGTGTTTGTGATTGTCTCTCTATATGTGGATACATTAAGTTGGCAATTATCTATGAGACACAGGTTAGTTCAATGTGCTGATGTCACACGGAGGAAGCCAATTCGAATGCAAAAATTTAGACCACCTCTTTCGATAATTTTTAAAGACATCAAGAATCGAGGACTAAACTCAAACCCTTCAACTTTAGATAAGTACGCAATATATATATATATATATATATATATATATATATATATATATATATATAACCTGTATGTATTAATTTTACAAGAGACGGAAAATTCTGGTGCGAATGAGAGTTTTCTCATTGTTTACATGAGTAAGATATTTTTGCGTGAGTCAAAAATTTTGCAATATTTTTGTAACACGTTTCGGTACTTTAAGAATTTTCCGCCCAAATCATTTTGATAATAAACCAACTCTATTGGCATATGCTGAGTTTGTCTGATACTCTTTGGGTTCTACTTTTTGGATTTGTTGATAAGTATTCGGAGCACGTCCTCGCAATGAATGGTTTTAGGTCTACATGATCTTCCCTGATCATTAAAGTTTTTGCAACCCGAGGGAAAGGTCTTGAACCAAGAACTTAACTTATACCTATAGCCGAACAAAAGTTTTTGTTTCCCCGGCGTCATAGACCAGTTTGAATTCATAAAGTAAAAGCTCCCAATTTAGACTACATCATTCAACTATTCGGCTTTCAAATCGAACATAGTATTAAGCAATACACAACGTATTATACCATGTTCACTGTAATAATAACCTTAGTAGGTTCCTCCCACAGCTTGAACTGCGTCTCCCACGTGATATACGCGTCAAAAAATTGCACGTGCCAAAATGGTGTTAAAGTTTTTACCCACTCGAAGATTTTTATTGTTTTATCCATTATTCAGTTGTACAACCTCACCTCTGTTAAAACACTTTTTTCCAACTAACAGATTAATTGAACGTCATCAGGTTTATATACTTCAAAAGATTGTCTTAATCACTTCTTTAAGAAACCCACTTCTCAACGACAAAAGTCCGCCTTACATTTAAAATAATTGCAGCGCACTCTTTCGTGTGTAATTGGCCGTGTCAGTCAAATTGCAAGGAACGAGTCGAACGTTTCTAATAATTACCATTGTACATGTCTCCAGCTTAGCGCCTTTCACCTACTTCTCCAAATGCTCTTCGTAAAATGATACGGTAAATTCTAAATCAGTCTTATGTGTATCGTTTAGAACAAAGTGGCAATACAACTTTCAATATTCAAAAGGATTTTGCTAAATATTTATATCATTAAATAGTCATATTATTAGGCATCATGCGGAAATAAGATGAAACATGAGAAAGTATCAGGATAGGCATTATATATATATATATATATATATAACCTGAATTCTTCCAGGTTTTTGCCCCTCCAATAATATTGTAAGACTGCTCTTCTTGATCTTCAATGAAACGCTTGCAGAAAAGAAAAACGGTATCTACATGAGCGTAATGTATACTATTTTAAGAAATCCTAGAAGCAGCACCTCAAAAACGACTGCTGTACGGCCACTTACTTTCGATCTAATAAACCATTGGTCATCAAGACATACTGGGCACTGTGAAAAAGGCAACGGTGACCTCAGAAGCAATGATATTTAATAGACTCCTACACAGGGACACACCAATTATGGCTGAATAACAAAGAGATACACTCATCACCACTTTGCAGAACCTTAGTACAGTCTAGAGAACCTGTCAATACTGATAATCGATAGGGATGAAGAGGGAAAGAGATTCAAAGGAATGCATGGTGTCAACACACCTTTATATATATATATATATATATATATACATTATTCTGTCCAATTAAACCAGAGTCGGGAATAATTCCGTCAGGACAATAAAATCATTCAAATATGAACATTTAAATTTTCCTGGTAAAGAGCTCAACGTAACTGACATCGCAGAGCAATAATTCCTTGAAGAAAAACAAAAACCGGTCACATTAGGATTATAAATTTATTTCCATCCTTTTATGGCTAGGATATGAATCAATAACACCAATGTCGCCAGACTAGAATTCTTTCTACACAACAATATATATATATATATATAGTATATATATATATATATATATATATATGTATATATATATGTATGTATATATAATGATGTATATATATATATATATATATATGTATATTTATACCTCATCATCATCATCATGTCGTGCCGCTAGCACGGATATCTCTAATCCTGTCTCGCCATTTCTCCCTATCGTTCATCGCCTCTGGCAGGTCTTCAGGGCTACTTTCCGTATCCTCACATAGCTGCTGTATGTATGTTCGAGCTGGTCGTCCTGCTTTTGCTTGGCCATATGCGGGGGTCCATAGGAGTACATCACTTATGAGCTCGCCCTTGCTTCTCCAGCAGTGTCCTGCATGTCTAGTTCGTCTAGGTTGGATAGTTTTCGTGATGAGAGGCAGGTTGCCGTATAGTTGGCGCCTTGTCAGGTGTTGCTGCCAGTACTTGTTCAATATTGCTCGCTGCATTCTTGTGTAATTGCCGTCTAGCTTCTCCAGCCGTTAATATATATATATATATATATATATATATCATCATCATCATGTCGTGCCGCTAGAACGGATATCCCTGACCCTCTCTCCCCACTTCCCCTATCATTCATCGATTCTGGCAGGTCTTCAGGGCTACATCCCGTATCCTTACATAGCTGGTGCCTTGTGGGGTGTTGCCGCCAGGACTTGTTCAATATTGCTCGCAAAATTCTAGTGTAACTACCGTCTAGCTTCTTTTTCAGCCGTTTAGCTAGCGTCCAAGTAGTGTATAGCAGTATATCTATACGACCCCTGCCTAGAAGAAACTGCGTTTTATTTTATTGGTCAGGTCTAATTTCCATATGATCGAGAGCCTATCGATAGCTGTCCATGCTTTTGTTAGCCGTGTGTCGATGTCTTTTTTGGTTGATGAGACGCTGCTTCCTAGGTAGGTGAATTTCTGTACTAGTTTCAGAGAGGTTCCGTCTAGTGTGGAAATGTCGCCTGTTTGGTTAAAATACCTGTATTAAGTTTTGTGTTCATTGACATGGAGACCAATGCCAGTGGCTGCTCGTTCCAAACTATGCAGTAGTGTTTCGGCTTGGTAGGGTGTATTCGCCAGTTACGCTATATCATCGGCGTAGTCGGCGTCGGTAATTGTTTTTGCGGGGTACCTTCAGCTTCTTTTCTTTGTCAGCTCGAAGCCATTTTCTCTGATTTTGTTGATCGAAGTTCTAAGCACGTAGTCTAGATAGGTGATAAAGTGGTATGGGGAAAGCGAGTCCCATTGTAGTACTCCTGCTACAATGTCGAAGTATCCTGTGTCTCCATCCGGTGAACGTACTTTCATATATATATTGTTTGGGAGAAAGAACTCTAGTCTGACGAGAAATCAGTGATAGAGGCAACCTTTCTAATAAAAGTTAACTTCTAAATCAAAACTGGAGAGGTAAGCTCAGCCATCAAACCTATGCTTACTTGTAAACATCCTGTGATAAAAATAAGTTAATTGTCTAAAAAAATAACAAACATTTTATATGGTCACCAGTTACGCTATGATTATCAATGTGATGTCGTTATATAGACCTAGAATGTACCGTAAGTGTTGTATAAACGTATATCACTGTAATCAAATGACGTACAAATGCCCCCCTATTTTATCCTCTAACGCTATGGTTAAATAGTAGGACAGGCTAGGTTCTTCAGCCTTGGTGAGGCAACTAGTCTAGGAGAAGGAAAACTCTGAATTCAAACCTGTTAAACTCCGCTTAAAAATAACTTTGTGCCATATCCTGCCCGAGCGGAGAGGTTGGTAAATATGATTTTATCATCTTAAGCATCTTGCATATTTTTCACTAGTTTTTTTTTTTACTTATTAATCGTGATGTTTGAATTGTAAATTAGGCGTTACAGACGGTTAGCAGCTGTCAAGATGTGGCAGATAACACACACACACACACACACACACACGAACATACACACATATAGCTCTTCTCAGAAATTGAGCTCTCAGGTAGCTGATAATGTATATGTAAATAGGATTTACGCAAAAGATATTTTAGCTTAAGCTGAGAATGTCGTTGGCTCATGGATAAAATATCCAACTGATGGAAATTCAGCCGGGTTTCAATCTTGGCTTGAAGCATCATTTGCACCTAGCCACAATGAAAAGTTGGGATACAACGAAACTGTCTGTCTACGAATGACAATATATATATTCGATTATTTAATTGGGGCTTCTTATTTATCCGTGCGAAATCTTGAAATCCCAAATCATATTTCAAATAGATTATTTACTAATTTGTTTGACACAATTACCTTATTCTGCCGTAACCAGTCAATGTATAATATTTATTTAGTTTTAACCTGCATTTTTAGAAAAAAATTCTATTTACTTTTCTTTAGTAACAACAAATGCAGCTTTTCTGCAGTATGTATATGCTATGCATATTTTGTGTACTATTATTCGAAATAGCCACGATTATATGAGGCAAGTAACATACAATATATTCCAAAACATTAAATGAACTTATTCGAGATTCGTCAGAAAAATAGTAGTACTGGTTGTGTTGTTTTATCTTTGGTCAAACCAGAGTTGAGCGGATTATGTTATCATCTGACATTATATCTTGTGAGTATATCACTGTAATCTAAGCTTTCTGAAACCATTTTTCTCATACTTTTGTTTACACCTTATTTTTTACAATTTGTTTAGCTATGACCACTGTGGAACGAACAGGAAACACCAGGCAACCAATAAACAAAGAAAACACCTTCGTAAACACTTGAAATGCTTCAGAAATTGTATGGATCTATCACTATGTTACGCATGCGTGTTTTTCAGTTGCAAACTTGTTTTTAAAATGAAATATGTGGAATTCGTCATTTGACAGTTTGAATGATCGAAAATTAACTAGACATGAATGACAATGTTTATCAGCAAATATTTAGGAATATCCTAAAAGGAACGGGAATAGGTTTTTAAAGAATCCGGCTGTCGAAAAGAATGTCGCGGTGCTCGAACAACCTCTCTCCCACTCACCTGATTTTGCACCGATTGAGTTTTTTTTCCAGGCTCAAGAGGATCATCAAGGAGATCCGTTTTGAAAGCGGGGAGATCATTAAGAGAATCGTAGAACGGAGCTGAAGGGCGTTCGAAAAAAAAAAACCTTGTGGGAGAGTAATATGAGGAAGTGCATTAGGTTCGAGGGTAAAGGTGAAGGAAAAATAAAACCTTGTGGGAGAGTAATATGAGGAAGTGCATTAGGTTCGAGGGTAAAGGTGAAGGAAAAATAAAACCTTGTGGGAGAGTAATATGAGGAAGTGCATTAGGTTCGAGGGTAAAGGTGAAGGAAAAATAAAACCTTGTGGGAGAGTAATATGAGGAAGTGCATTAGGTTCGAGGGTAAAGGTGAAGGAAAAATGAGGTATTTTGTTGTTTGGAATTGAAATAATATTTTTATGTCACCAATTCCGTTAATTTTCAAGACACTTCGCATAGTTACACTTCGATAATTACTTGCAAGAATAATATGAAATAGGATAATCATTGTTATCATATTTCTTCAAACATATCATGATTTGTGGTAGCTTTAAGAATCAGTTTGTATACTGGAGAAATATGTTACATTTTTTATTAACTCTTCAATACAAGTCCACAATTAATAGTTATATTAACGTTATATATATATATGTATATATATATATTTACTAATCTAATATCTACCAGCATTCACGGTACCAGAAAAAAAAACCGCCAGGAACAAGAGATAAGAGTATCTCGAATCACCGCCCGGGGGAAAAAGAAAAAATATTACAGGTCAAAAAGAAAGAAAAGGCCAACCTCGTCAGACCCCTTGAAAAAAATCAAGGGATATGCAGTCAGTTGGTCAAAAGAAAACAAAAACCTTCCGCGAATCCTGCAATGCTAAAATTACAAGAGTGCTCAACACGAGTGGAACCAATTATAAAATTAACTTAAATAGCGAGTCGGAAATCTTCTACTAAAGTTTCACCTTATCGGATCATCAGGAAGTCTATCGCTGATAGACTTCCTGATGATCCGATAAGGTGAAACTTTAGTAGAAGATTTCCGACTCGCGATTCAAGTTAATTATATATATATGTATATATAAATAGAGAGAGAGGGGGTTGCAAGTGATGTGACAGTTATTGTCTTAAAAGGTGGATACAGTGATCGGCAACAAATCCTGAATGGGAATGTTGATAATTCTCTTCTTGCTAATGCCCTTGGAAAATACGTGAAACCATATCTATTGCGTGTAAGAGTGTAAGTACGGGCATGGGTATGTATGGGTGTCTACAAGGTGACATTTTCAAAGTTCTCGCTGCCTTGTCCCCTGGAGTTGTAGAATATACGGACGTGACTATGACAATAAGCATCTGAGAGTCATACTCTAATCCTAGATATTTGGGGAATGTGGAGTGACTTTTCATTACAATTAATCTGATCGTAGAAGTAGTAACTGTAATGGTCTCATCAATGTAGCAAATATAGTGTGTAAAGTTTAATAGCTTTTCTTGAAACAATTTAACCGTTAAAATAGAATTATCAGTTTTACATAGCAATATTTGAATCCATTGAATTTTATGTAAACAATGAATAGCAGTACTTGAAAATATTTAACTGTGTGTAAACAAATGTTTAATATTTGGTAAAATTATTAGTCTTGGATAACAATACTCAAAAATATTGAATAGTGTCCAAATGACTTAGCTCTAGCTCGTTTGATAATACCACCAAGTAATTATTCGCTGATAAATTATATATAAATATATATATATATATATATATATATTTACTGTGTATTACTATATATATATATATATATATATATATATATATATATAGTGTATCACAAAAGTGTGTACACCCCTCACTTTTCTGCAGATATTTAAGTATATCTCTTCATGGGACAACACTGACAAAATGACACTTTGACACAATGAGAAGTAGTCTGTATGCAGCTTATATAACAGAGTTAATTTATTTTCCCCTGAAAATAACTCAAAATATAACCATTAAAAGCTAAACCACTGCCAACAAAAGTGAGTACATCCCTTAGGGAAAGTTGTCAATATTAACATACACAATGTCAACTGTCAATATTTTGTGTGGCCACCATCATTATCCAGAACTGCATTTACTCTCCTGGGCATGGAGTTTACCATAGCTTCACAGGCAGCCACTGGAATGCTCTTCCACTCCTTCATGACGACGTCGTGGAACTGGCAGATATTTGAGACTTTGCACACCTCCACTGTCCACTTGAGGATCCCCCAAAGATGTTCTATTGGGTTCAAGTCAAGAGACATGTTTGGCCATTCCATCACCTTTACCCTCAGCCTCTTCAGTAAAGCAATGGTCGTCTTGGAGGTGTGTTTGGAGTCATCCTATTTATCAACCCCTCCGCTCGGGCAGGATATGACACAAAGTCAATTTTTAAGCGGAGCTTAACAGGTTTCAATTCAGAGTTTTCCTTCTCCTAGACTAGTTGCCTAACCAAGACTGAAGAACCTAGTCTGTCCTACTATTTACCCATAGCTGGAGCGAGAATAATTGGATTCATACCTTTCCCAAGGGTATTAGTGCTATGTGAAATGCAATCAGTCTCGTCCAGGATTTGAACTCGTGTCGCCGTGTTCATTTCCTACGACGATAACAATTACACCACGGGCACCTCCCTAACTGTGTTTAGAGTCATTGTCATGCTGGAACACTGTCCCTGCTACCTAGTTTCTGGCAGGAGGGGATCATGCTCTTGCAGCAGTATTTCACAGTATATGTTGGAGATCATGTTTCCCTCAGTGAATTGCATCTTTTACTCCACCGTCTCGTCCGTAGATTTTTGGGTAATAAAAGTAAAAAAAAAAAAAAGAAACAGCTTATATTTTTATATATCAATGTTGGTGTCCTTTCTCTGATATACAACACACACACACACACACACGCATATATATATATATATTAGTATTTTGTAAATTGCTTGAATCATTGCACTGATTATTTTAATTTATTGTATTAAATCGATTTAGAGGGTTATTGCAATGTGAAATAATACATTTTTGAGTCTAATCAATTTCAAAGTAAATCTTTATCGTCATAAAAAACAGTCTCTAACGATGAAGTTTTACTTTGAAATTAATTCGACTCAAATAGTTATTTTGCATCGCAATAGGCCTCTAAATTAATTGAATACTATTAAATGAAACTTATATATATATATATATTATATATATATATATATATATATATATATATATGTATAGTGGCTGCATAAGAGTTTTACCAGCTGTGTTGAACCCAAGAAACGCACCCCACAAAACAGCAGCAATACAGGCATTTATATCCCATCTTAAAAATCATCTAGAGCCATGCTAGTCACAGCTGAAAATATATAAAGGAATTGAAAAGTGATTTTTGCTATGTTCTACACAGTGCTAGCCGTCACGTAAAAGAACTTACAAATATCAGCTCGGTGCAAACTCCGGATGCGGTCTAAAGCACCTACCAAAAGCGATGTATGATTGTAATAGATGGAGAGAGTGAGTCAAGGGACTCTTTGCAACCAGCACGACTTGAAGATGATGATGATGATGATATATACATAATGAACGTTTCTATTTGTGTTGAAAACAACATTATGAGGTACATTGCGTTCACGGTTTACATAGAAAAATTGTTTATCCCATTTGTGTTGATAAGCTAATTCTGACATCAATAAAATGTTTATTAAACTAAAAAAAAAAGAGCTTATTTAACGCGTATCTGACTAATTTATTATCATTACGACTGAAACGCACCTCTGTTATTTGCTTTCTGTTGAACTTGCAATAAGGATTTGTTGTAAATCAATGCTTTTCGATTCTAACATAGAAGAAGGTTACACAAAAGTCAACAGTAAATGGTATCTATAACTATAACGTACCGTTAGCGCAACCAAAAGCGGGAAAAAATTACATTATTCTGGTAATGTAGAATGGATTTAATATGACATAATATGCTCACTATCTGTTTTTGGAAGAGGAAGCAGATCATACGATAAAATACATGAATAAAACAAAAGGATTATGGTCATAAAGGAAATCAGAAGGGGATAAATGATAAATTATTTCAAGGAAAAATAAATTGACAGTAATTGCCAATGCAATAGCTAAATTTAAATCACAGGGAAATGGCATTAGAACAAGAATTATTTTCTAAACACTTTCGTCATCTGACGATTGATTTCTGTCGAATACTCTGCAACGCGTTTTCCAAATTCTTCAATGTAAGTTCAAGCCTGTTCTAAAGCTATTTGCCCATTTAACGATATTTAGCTCGAGAGGCTGAATAATATATGCTCGGCCAATAAAGTAATAAGAATGATTTGGAAAAATATCCTATTCAAGACATAACAAATTAAGTTTACCTTCTTCAAAACACCTGCTGTTTTTAAAATGGTAACCTATTTGAGAAAAGTGGCTCAAGTTTTTAATTGTGTATGTAGTTACAAATACTTCACGCAGCTCAGCTTCTTTTCCAAATAGCTAAAAGTAACGATATACTTGATCTAGCACCCGGGGCGGGCGATGTTACCACACCAGAGGTAGATTTTATGATTCAGAATTTTTTCTCTTTTTGTGGTTGTGGTGCGAGGAGACAAACACTCGCGTGAACGGACACAGTAAATGATGCAAGAAGTTTATTATTGCTAAAGGAGTGACGAAGATAGCTCACAGATTGAGTCTTTTTTTCTATTTTCTCCCGTTCCTGCACCTTAAAGATTGAAAGGGAAGATTAAAGAGCGTGGTCCTTACGCTAAAGCAAGTTATGTTTATGTGTTTTCCACTCCTCATCCGACGAAAAGCCATCACCGAAAATTACAGTGACTAGACATTGTGTCAAACAGAAATTTGTGTTGCGTAGGCTCAACACTAATTAACGCCTAATTAATACAGAAGACATTTTTTAAATAGTTTTACACTAAAGATATTATACTAGATCAAACGCTAACAAACCTACATGAGTGAGTTTGAATCTCATCGAGAGCCCCATTGATATGGCCTTATACCTGATAAAAGCAAAAAAAAAAAATTATAAATTTCTAAATGTTCCCTAACAAAAGCAATACGCTGGAAACATACACGCATATAAGAACGGATTTATTCTGAAAAAAAAAATCTCTCTGTGGACTGACTTATTTTGGAAAATTATTTTTACTTTCTTTGAACCAACATATATATATATATATATATATATATTATATATATATATATATATATATATACCCTGACGACTTGAGTTATAGAATACGCGACTGTATCTCCACAGTGGGTTGAGGCCTCGTTCACTCTATTACATTATACTGCATCTGATTGAAAAGCTCCAGTCCAGTGACATTTTTGAAAGTGGAGTAACCTATCATTGCCATTAATTCTTGGTACCATCTAACCCAGATTGATATTACTTTTTAAATTTCTATCCATAGGCCAAATAAAACTGTGGGATCATATGCTAAGGATATTGTAATTAGTTATTTGAAACGATACAAGAGTGTAGAATTTATCAATGTCATATTTACCAATCACTCCGCTCGGCAGGATATGACACAAGGTCAATTTTTAAGCGGTGTTTAACAGGTTTCAATTCAGAGTTTTCCTTCTTCTAGACTAGTTGCCTCACCAAGGCTGAAGGTACAAGTCTGCCCTACTATTTACCTAAAGGCTGGAGGGAGAATAATTGGGTTCTCGTACCTTTCCCAAGGATATAAGTGCTATGTGAAATGCAATCATTCTCGTCCAGGATTTGAACTCGTGTCGCCGTGGCCATTTCCTACGTCGATAACCATTACACCACGGGCACCTACATGTTATCAATATAGTATTTGAATTTGGCGTTTTCTGCATACAAAAAAATGATATGTGCTGTTTTAAATAAATCCAGGGAGCAACACCCAAGAAATCCACACCTTAAAAGCTTCTTACCATATATCTTGCAAGCCATCCAAGTAGGACAAACATGATATGCTTGTCACTGCTGCTGAAGTAAGTGTAAGTAAGTTGGTGACTATAGTCAATGGCGACCCGAAGGCTCCCTTTTCAATAGCTACTACACCAAGGTGTAGGGGAGGGTGCTACTCCTTCCTCCTGATTGCTCCACTTTTCCCTTGATACGTACCTTATAATGATGAGTCTTAAACAAGGAAGTATGAACTACCATTTTAAAAGAGTTTGGTATGACGCGACCTGGGACGGAATTCTGGTCTCCCAGGCCATTGGCAAACACTCTACGCAAAAGGCCAATGAGCTGATTTAACGGATTCATAATCGACGTTTTATATTGAACTACCAGGCATGGATGCACCATTGTTGACTGACCAGCAAGGACTTCATATGACAGCTCTGTGTGGATAATGGTTTTCAGTCTAGCATGCCTGCCAGGAGTGGTGAACGATCGGGATGAATGGGGAGAGACAGTCTGGAAACTATGTATTATTAACACGACTTGATGATGATGATGGTGATGATGATGATGATAGAAATACTTGATGACCAGAGTTAATTATGTTAAATTGCAATTCTTGAAACCAATTGATTATTGTTATACTCCCAACATAATGAACACACCCTCCTCCATAAATACACGTTAACGAGAGCGTTAGACGGAGTTAACCAAATCAACGTGACACAATCACATTTGATACCATCTGCGTAGCGGGCGGTTAGTCACTACCCCACTGGACTTTCGGCTTCCTATCGACTAACTACTGTTTAACCAGGTTCACTTGTATCTTGTTTCTGTTACTTGAATATATATGTTTCTCTATCAACCCTTTTTGGATCCCCGTGTCTTTCCTTTGTCAGTATCAAAACAATTATGTACAAATAATAAATATTAATTAGAACCATTTGTTTTAGATAGGAATAACTGAAATCATTTCACTCTATGTAAACAAACTAACTCTAGGAATTCGTTTATTAATAAATTTATCAATAAACATTTTGCTTAAAAATCATATATATATATATATATATATATATATATATATATATATATATATATATATATAAAGAAGGTTTGGCATCAAATAATTCACAAGTGTCGATATGCCGTAAAACACCAAGTAGCCAACACATTTTTGATTGAGGAATATATTTATAATTGAATTTGATTTTTTTTTAATTTTTATTTTACCATGTACATAGTAAATGAGAGCTTGAATTTCGATCAGTCACTTTTGTTTGAGTCTCTCGAGAACGGAGAATAACAACGGAATTCATCAATTACATTGTTTCACCGCCCTTTTGTTAACCTGAGTTGCATTGCCAAAGAGTCGATCTTGTGTCAGATCAGAATTTGCTAGAAATATAATAACTACACACTCGTGTCTTTCTATTTACGCCCAATTAATTCTGTGAGAAAATCCTTCTTTTTGACAACTCTATATTTTTCTATTTGTTCATGGAATATATTTCTTGTTGATAGGTTTAGGAACAGTCCCTGAACTTTGAGGCGCTCCACTAACAACCGACCCCAGAATTTTCCCTTTTAATTCTCCGTCTTCCTGTAGACAGAAGTGGCTATGCAATAAACTCAACCTTGTTTCAGACCAATATTTTTTTGAAGAGTAGTCAATACAAACTAGGGTAGTTTTACTTAAGCCCAGTCAATACATTGAGGTTTTATTTTTACTTTTTTTATAAATCTGTACGTTTTAGACATAGGAGATATATTTCTTGTTGATTTTACTTCTTACTGTCTCGAGATCCATAGATCTCTATATGCATTGCAGATCCATAGATCTATAGAGGAAATATTGAAGTACATCATCCTTGGTAAAATGTCTGAATTAGCAAGCGATCCTTGGAAAATATCTCTTTTGAACTAGTGCCCGAGGCACTAATAACCACAACGAGTGTATTGCATTGCTCTTGACTTCCAACCGATTTCGAAAAAAAAAAAAAAAAAAAGAAGCTTTTGTCCGTATTCTTAAATACGACGAAACGGGCATTCAGTACGAATAACTTTGAAAAGATAAAGACTTAGAATAGCACTTATAATGAAAAGGACAGAGCGCCATTCGCATTACAGTCCGAGTGATAAACCAACCACATTAAAATAACTATAGAAAGATTTTGAGTTCTTAAGTAGAGACACCTATTAGCGCCTTTTGTAAGCCAAATAAGATTTTCATAACATCTTTTCACATTTAAAATATCTATTCGCTTCGTGTAATTATCATTTCTTCTGTTCTTGTTATCATCTTTTCTTCTAAAGAACTTTTGTGGCTTTTCTAATGTTCTGTGTTCGCAGGCAATGGGTGATAGTGGGGTACTCAGTAAACTACTTTCAACTGTATCTTTTGTACCAGATGATCTCCCATCAGGCGTTAAAGAAATGTCCGGATTGTTATTTAAGAGTTAAGACAGACAGACAGATATATAGATAGACTGAGGTAGAGGGAAATAGAGAGAGAGAGATAGGAATACAGGGAGAGGTATACACGAATGGAACAATTCATAAATAACCCCACTTCTTTTTTTTTCTTTTATTAAATCATAGGATCAGATGACTACGTCTTGTAGGATAATCAATAGCAGGAACGATCACGAAGAAGCTTTCTCAATTTAATGCATGGAAATTGGATTGAACAAGCGTTATGCAATGAATGTTGGATGGATGAATTGGGGGAAATTAATCTTCTATAGAAGCGTTTCTGTAAATTTTCTCATTATATTTTTCTTCCTTGTTAACCTCTGAAAAATTATTAAACAAAACGGAATAGAAATTGGAGTTTTGTCTTTCCTTTCTTTCAGTCTATATTAATTCAATACAGAATGCTAAGCGTTGAAACATCTTATGTTGTATAATAAATGCTCCCTCTGATTCTAGTGAGACGAATATCTCTTGACAAGAGTTCGATTCAATGGCACACTAATTTTAAGTAGATATTCTTAAATATAGTACCATTAAGGATGTTATTCAGGTTTACTATTTTCCTGTTTATATGATCCACAGGACACAGACTTCTGAATTATCTTCGTTTTAATTCATAGTCACAAAAATTCAGTCATGTTAATTTCGACTCCAATATTTCAGTCAGGTTTAGTATAGCCAGAACATTTTGATCGCTTTTATCGTGGTCTCAACATTTTGGACTTTTTTTTTTATTATAGTCCTAACTATTCAGTTATTTTTATCGTGGTGAAAACGTTTAGTCTTTCTCATTGTAGTACCAACATATCAATCCTTTTTATTATATTCTTACCATTTCCGTTGTTTTAATTACATTTCCATCATTTCAATCGTTTACATTATATTATCAACATTCTCACAGTTTTTTTATTATTGAAGTTCCAACGTTTCAGTCACCTTTAATATAGTCTCAAACTTCTGGTGTTTTTTTTTATGGTCCCAACGATTCAGTCCTAAGCTCTTTTCTTTTTCGTGATTCTTTTATTAGATAGTAATATTTTCACAGCAACAATTAATTAATCTCTTTTGCATTTATTATTCTAAAATATTAGAGATTATATTGCTCTATATTTTTGTGATATTTGATACATGCTATACATGAGAATGAAGGCAAAATTCAAAAAGTTAAGAGAAGTAGATCCTAAAACTTTTTTTTAATTTTAAGATGAACAATAATAATAATAATAATAATAATAAAAATAATAATAATTGAAAATCTGCGAAATTGTCGACTTTGCTGCCCCGGCTGCCCACAGATTAAAACTGAAAGAATGTAAAAAGAGAGATAAGTCTCTCGACCTTGCTAGAGTAATGAAAAAACTATGGAATATGGAGGTGACAATTACACCAATTGTGATTGGTGCTTTTGGCGCGATAACTAAATGATTATTAAAGGGACTGGAAGATTTGGAAGTTGGCTGCCAAATGGAGACCATCCAAACAACAGCATTATTGAAAACGGCAAGAATAATGAGAAGAGTCCTGGAGACTTGCTGTCATTCAAACACCAGCGAAAGACCATCAGCTTACGCTGATGTGAAAACTCTAATGAATAATAATAATAATAATAATAATAATAATAATAATAATAATGTAGATCACAGGGAAAAGTTAATCATTTAATGTACATGGACGACATCAAACTTTTTGTAAAAAATGAAAAAGAACTGGAAACCCTAATACACACAGTTGGAATATACAGCCGGGACATAGGAATGGAATTTGGTATAGAAAAATGTGCAATGCTTGTAATGAAAAGTGGCAAAAAACATCTAACTGACGGGATAGAACTACCAAACAAGGATAAAATAAAATCACTCGCAGAAAACGAAACCTACAAATACTTGGGAATCTTGGAGGCTGACACCATCAAACAAGCAGAAATGAAAGAAAAAATCCACAAAGAATACCTCAGAAGAACCAGAAAACTACTCGAGACAAAACTCAATAGCAGAAACCCCATCAAAGGAATAAATACTTGGGCTGTACCTCTCGTTAGATATTCCGGACCCTTTCTCAAGTGGACCCGAGAGGAACTTAAACAAATGGACCAAAGGACATAAAAATTAATGACAATGCATAAGGCTTTGCATCCCCGAGACGACGTTGATAGGCTATTTGTATCTAGAAAAGAGGAAGGAAGAGGATTGCCAGCATTGAAGACAGCATTGACACATCCATACATCGACTCGAAAACTATATACAAAAACACGAAGGAGGACTCATTACAGCCACCAGACAGGAAATTGAGAACACGATGAACAACAGAATGACAGTAACTAGGAAACAAAAATGGGAAGGAAAACAAATTTATGGGTTCTTTAAACGACTAATAAACAATATCTCACACGACAAAACTTGGACATGTCTAAGAAAAGGAAACTTTAAGAGAGAAACAGAATCTCTCCTAATATCAGCACAGGACAACGTCATCAGAACGAATCATATCAAAGCGAGAATAGATAAGACGCAACAAAATAGCAAATGCAGGCTATGTGGCGACAGAGATGAAACCATCAATCATATAATAAGCGAATGCAGCAAATTAGCACAGCGGGAATATAAGGCGAGACACGACTTGGTCGGTAAGGTGATTCACTGGGAAATGTGTAAGAAATTTAAATTCGACCATACTAACAAATGGTATATGCACAACCCAGCACGTGTCCTAGAAAATGACTCACTATGGGACTTTAATATACAAACGGATCACCTAATCCCGGCCAGGAGACCAGACTTAATAATAATCAACAAAAAAAAGAGAACTTGCAAAATCGTCGACTTTGCTGTCCCGGCAGACCACAGGATAAAACAGAAAGAATGTGAAAAGAAGGATAAATACCTCGACCTTGCTAGGGAACTGAAAAAACTGTGGAACATGCAGATGACAATTATACCAATTGTAATAGGTGCGTTTGGAACAATAACTAAGGGATCACTAAAGGGACTAGAGGACTTGGAGACCATCCAAACGACAGCATTGTTGAGAACTGCCAGAAAACTAAGAAGAGTCCTGGAGACTTGAGGAGACTTGCTGTCACTCAGACTTCAGTGAAAAACCATCGGCTATCGCTGATGTGAAAAGCTCTAATGAGTGAACAATAATAATAATGATAATACAGGTACACAAAAGATAAAGAAATCGACCACTCACACCAGAGACCACTGTGTAGAAAATGGACTAGGAATGATAACAAACTAGCATTATACTGTTATTTTAGAAGCAACCCTGCAAAAAGATGGTATAGAAAAAGAAACAGAGGTAACCAAAGTCTCGCTGACCAGATTAGGATAATAACAAAGAATATTTGCTTTTCTGACCTTGAAATACTAGGAATCCACCAGCATATATATAACCAAACACATCAACAAACCCGTACCACAGTAACCGAGACAATAAAATCTGGGAAAGCCAGAGACGCCTAGGGAAACACTGCAAGAAAATGAATCATGCCGCGCAAACACACAAACGCGAACACTGACCCAAGAGGAAAACACACTGATATAGATACCGTTAGATGAATCATGTCTGAAAAGAAAACTCCATTGCCTTCTCTCAGGAACTAGGAATAGAGGACAGTCAAGATCGAGAAAGTGAACGACTTATTGAGAAATATCCTGACAAACGACATCAAGAAATAAGCGATTTGATATAAGCAGGAGCAAAATTAGTCTGTAAAAAAATCGGGCTCCCCTTCAAGACCACTGACAGAAAATCAAAACCCGGGTGGGAGCTCAGACGTGAATCGTAGATAAAAGACTACGACAACAAGCAAGAATACTAAAATGGAACACTTAGAAATATTCGGGCGAAACTGAAAAAGCACGGCAACTAGAAATCGAAAAAAAAGCTTGAGGACACCAACCAAAAAATACTAGCGAAAGAAGGAAGACTAAAAAGATACCGAGACAGAACCAAACAATGTAAATAAAACGGGACGTTCCAAAAAAGCAAAAGAAAATTCTACCAACAAACCATATCAATAACCGGATGTGAGAGAGGTAAGAAGGTTTTAGAGCAAAATATGGGAATGGACAGATCATAAGAAAAAAGCCGAATAGATAAACAACATGGAAACAAAGTTGCGGAGAAGGCCCTCAAGTGCACATACACCCCGACAAGCTCAAGGAAAGACTTAAAAATAGCGACTGGAAAACCCCTGGCCTTGATGGAATAGGCGGATATTAGTTTAAATGGTGCACCTCCATGTACAACAGACTTGCTATTAAAATGAATAAATGCGTACAGAAGACTGAGATATCCAAATGGATGACCAAAGTGAAAACCACTCTAATCCAAAAAGACCGCCTAAAAGGAACTGCTCAAACCAGCTATAGACCTAAGACGTGTTTACTGATGATGTGGAAAGTAGAAACTGCACGAATTAAGGAGGGGGATTTACTACTCATTGTTGAGCAGTGGAATCTCCCCGACAAACAGAAAGGATGCCATGAGAGAACCAGAGGTTGAAAGGAACTATTATATTCAGATCAACACATCCTCAACGAAAGTAAAACGAGAGGGAAAATCTAGCTATAGTCTGGACAGAATACAAAAACGCTTACGATATGGTCCCACAAAGCTGGATACTAGACTGTCTAGAATGTATAAAATACCCTAATAAATCGTACAGTTTATCGAGAAGACTATGTAAACCTTGAGAGCAGAATTGACTGAAGGTGGACAAAGCTTAGCAAAGTTAAAGATCCAAAGAGGCATATTCCAGGGAGATGCATTATCTCCATTACTATTTGTCATAGCCATGCTGCCACTCAAGCACACTCTTAGGATTTGCACAGCCGGACAGAAATTCAGTAAAGAGCAGGAAAAGATCAACCACTTAATGTACATGGACGACATCATACCTTTTGCTAAAAAACAAAAAAGAATTGTAAACCCTAATAATACAAACTGTGAGAATA
Source organism: Sepioteuthis lessoniana (assembly GCA_963585895.1). Taxonomy (NCBI): domain Eukaryota; kingdom Metazoa; phylum Mollusca; class Cephalopoda; order Myopsida; family Loliginidae; genus Sepioteuthis; species Sepioteuthis lessoniana. The sequence goes on from OY757912.1 coordinate 103,847,519, forward strand.
TACAGTCGAGATATCGGGATGCAATTTGGCAAAGAAAAATGCACAATAGTAATCATGAAAAGTGGGAAACGACACATGACGGAAGGATTCAAAGTACAAAATTAAGTAATCAGAACGTTCGGAGAAAAAGAAAGCTACAAATACGTGGGGATATTGGAAGCTGACACAATCAAAAAACAGGAAATGAAAGAAAAAATTAAAAAAAGAGAATTTCAGAAGAGCCATAAAATTACTCGAGACAAAACTCTGTAGCAGGAACCTTGTCAAACTGAAAAATACCGTGGAACATGAAAGAGACAGTTATACCCATTGTAATTAGTGCTCTTGGTAGAGTCACCTTAGGATTAATGGAAGGATTGGAAGACTTGGAAATAACGGGCCCAGTGAAGACCATCAAAACTGCTGCATTGTTGAGATCGGCCAGAATAATGAGAACAATCCTGGAGACATGTTGTAACTCAAACTCCAATGAGAAACCATCAGCTAATATTGGTGTAAACAACTCTAAAAAAACAAATAATGATAATAATGATAACGATAATATGCTTTGAAAGTGTAAAAAAAAACACAGGAATATTGTTTGGTTTGGTTTGGTTTTATGGCATACCAAACATTTTATGTTATTTAATGCCAAATCCATTTTATACATATAATCAGTTTTATTTCAAACAATTCAGTTTAGCATAAATACAGTTTAAATGGCAAAAAATATTCTATTTCAAGCAATTCAATTTAGTCAAAAAGTTAAATGTTTCCAAGTATTGCTAAATATCACGAACAATTCAATTAGATATTAGTCATTTATTTACACAAAGTCAAATGCCAAAACGTTTCTTTTTCCAACAATTCATTTTTGCATCATTACACAGTTACTTCTATTCGACCCATACATAGAACCCTGTCAGGTGTGACCCCTCCGAGCCAGAGTTGACGTGGGAGAAAAGGCAATAAAATGGTATTCTGCATTCCACAAAGCTCCAGCATTTAGTTTCATATCAGGACACATGTTTGTGGGAATCTTACCCTTTCTGCAGAGATACAGTCGATGTTTTCTGCAGCCCCAGCTGATGGGGCCCGCAGAATTATGTTGGTATGAAAAGAAAAGAGCATGAAAGCAATCAAAGCCAACAATGCTACTCGAGGGAATAAATAGATACCAAGACAGGATCAAACAATACAGACAAAACAGGACATTCCAAAACAACGAAAGAAAATTCTACAAGTACGTAGTTGGAGAATGCTCAAAGAAAAACCACCAACCAGATTCAAAGGAAGCAAATCAATATTGGAGCAAAAAAATGGAAATAGAAAAATGATAACTGAAAAGCTGAATGGATGAATATGGAAAAAGAGTTAAAAGAATTCGGAAAAGGGCCGAAGATGAAAATATACCTGGATTCACATAAAGAAACTCTAAAAAAGTACCAAATTGGAAAACGCCAAATCATGATGTCATACATTGATTCTAGTCGTAAAATTCACTTCCATTGACGACAGACTGGCTTTTAAAATGAATCGATGGTTACAAGAAACAGATATACCCGAATGGAAGACCATAGAAAAGACAACCCTGATCCTAAAAGAACCCTAAATTAACTGCTCCCAAATACTAAACACTCATAACATGTCTATAGATGATGGGGAAAATACTAAAAGCATAAATTTGGGAGATTTACTCCTAGCCATTAAGTTGCAAGTCTGTTCCTGAAAGAATAGAAAAGATACCTCAAGAAAACAAGAGAAACAAGATATCAATTAAACTTTGACACATTCTCATGGAGGGCAAAGAGAAATGAAAAAAATATACCTATAGCGTTTATTGACAGCAAAAATATATACGATATGGTCTCTAAAAGCTGGAAAATAGAATCTCAAATTATACAAGAGATCATATACAAGTCACGAAGTTTAACAAGAAAACTATGAAAAAATGGACAGTGGAATTGATAGCAAGAGAGAAAAGTTAAGCCGCAGAGAAAATACAGAAGAGAACCTGCCTAATAGTGGAAGTTGAAGTACCGGTAGACCACATATCAAAATTTAAGATGATAAGAGAGATCAATATGTAAACCTTGTTTGAGAATAAAGAAAACTATGGAACGTGAAGATAACTGTTATACCAATTATAATAAGTGTTATTTGAATAATCCCCAAAGGTTTGGCAAAGGGACTACAAGACTTACAAATCAGAGTACAAACATAGAACAACCATACTAAAGCATTATTAAGATCGGCTAGAATACTGAGAAGAGTCCAGGAGACTTGAAAACACCTGCTTTTACTCAAACCCCATTGAGAAAGCCTCAGCTCTCTCTGGTGTGAAAACTCTCAAGGATGAACAATAAAATCGGTAATCATAATAATGACGAACCAGACACGCAGAACACTGCTGGAGAAGCAGGGACGAGCTCATAAGTGATGTACCCCTATGGGCCCCCACATATGGCCGAGCAAAAGCAGGACGACTAGCTCAAATATACATACAGCAGCTATGTGAGGATACGGGATGTAGCCCTGAAGACCTGCCAGAAGCGATGAACGACAAAGAGAAGTGGCGAGAGAGGGTCAGGGATATCCGTGCTAGCGGCACGACATGATGATGATGATGATAATGATCTCAAATGTTATCGGCAAGATAAAGATCAACACAAAAACAATAGATAAGAAACGGAAATGGGAAGAAAATTACCTGTATGGGTATTTCGGGCAAAACACAAATTAACTCTTGCATATGGTTAAGAAAGGGAAAACACAATCTATTTTAACAGCCGCACAAAACAACGCCATAATGACCAACTCTATTAAAGCGAAAATAGTACTAAGTGATGATTATGTAGTGATTGAGATGAAACAGTAAGCCGCATGATAAGCGAATGCAACTAACTAATACAAAAAGAGTATAAGACTAGAAAAGACTGTGTGGGAAGGTGATCAAAAGAGAAATGTACAAGAGATTTAAATTTGTCCATACGAACAAATGGTATGTGCACAAACCACAAACGATCCTGGATGCACAAAATTCTTTTGAATTAGGATTTACAAATTGATCCCCAAATCCCGATCAGAAGAGTAGATCTCGTGATTGTAAGAAAAAAAATTGATGACTTGCCAAATTGTGGGGTTTGCCGTCCCGGCAGATCACAGAATGAAAGTCAAAGAAAAGGAAGAGAGACGGGTACTTAGACCTTGCTCGAAAGCAGAAATCTAAAAAGCTATGGAGCGTGAAGGTGACTCCTAATGTAATTGGTGCGCTCGGAATGGTCCTCAGAGCCTGCTAAATTGTCTGAAAAAGTTGGAATCGGAGTACATACCAAGATAATCCAAACTACAGCATCACTGAGATTGACCAGAATATTAAGAGGAATCCTGGAGAATTAAAGAATCGTATTGTCACTAAGACTCCACTGAAAGATCAGCTAACACTGAATTGTAGAACACGCAAGAAACAATAATAATAATTATTATTATTATTATTATAGATTTATAGGACCATGTGTTATAAGTCAGTCACTCAATCTCCGTCCAAAGCTCAGATATTGTGTGAATTTACAAAAAAAAAAGCAGAAAGAACTTTCATTTGGTGAATTTTAAAATGAAAGCGAAAAGATAGATTTGCCTAAGAATTTAAAAACTTCTGAAAAATGAAGCTGACGATGACACCAATAATAGTTGGAACGGTGGGAACAGTTCCCAAAGGCTTCGAAAATATTAGAGAATGGGAAGCAGTGGAAGAATCGAGGCCATACAGACAACAGCATTGTTGAGATCAGCTAAAATACAGACTGCTGGAAAGCCTAACAGCTGACGATCATGTAAAAATCTCGCAAGGACTAAAAAATATAATAAAAACTTAAAGAATGTGAAAAGAGAGATAAGTACCTCGACCTTGCTAGGGGATTGAAAAAACTGTGGAACATGCAGGGGACAATTATACCAATCATGATTAGTGCTTTTGGTACAGTAACTAAAGGGTTACTAAAGGAATGGAGGACTTGGAAGTTGGCGGACGAGTGGAGACTATCCAAACTACAGAATTATTGATAACTGCCAGAATACTGAGAAGACTCCTGGAGACTTGAGGAGACTTGCTGTTACTCAAACTCCAGTGAAAGACCATCAGCTAACGCTCATGTGAAAAACTCTAATAATAATAATAATAAGAAGAAGAAGAAGAAGAAGAAGAAGAAGAAATCAGAGGGCAAGTGAAGACCATCCAGTGTAAAACATTAAGAGTAAAAATTATCATGATCGGCCGGAATACTGGAAGACTCTTGGAGACTTGATGAGACTCACTGTAACTCAAACTCACGTGAGGAACCATCAGCTAACGCTGGTGTGGAAAACTCTCTCAATAGTAAAATAATAGTAATAATAAAGGAATCAATAAGTAGTCTGACCAAAAATACGAAAAATATAAATATAATCAATTACGCTACGTATTCAAATGAAGATTACAGACAACGTGAAAAACGTAAATCCTCTATGTTTATAGTAAAATAAATATGTGTACATTTAAAGGTCGTGTTGTTTAATCTTTATTTAAATTCTATGGATAAAAAATGGAAAACTGAAAGTGAAATCTTTAGAATCTTCATTTGTAAAATGCATCAGAATCGAAGAATCAGATCAAATGACTAATATCAAAATTAAAAAATATATGAATAAGTGTTATGTGGACTTAAACAAAGTTAATCTTCATTATTTCTAAGATCTAAGTGTCAACTGTTTCATTTTTTCCCTTTTTATCATGTTTATTTTTGTGGTCCTGTGAAGTGTATTCATCCTTTGATGAATACTAGGCATCACCTTAGACAAGAGCAGAGATTATAATCTACTCCTTGGTGTAGCATAGCGACCTTATACTCTCCATTAAAAATGTTTGATCCAAATCAACTTGGGACGCACGTTACGAATCTGAGTCCCGTGATCGGCTGATGCTCCCCAATAAGCCTTAATGAGAGATCTGATTGGCATCCTAAAAATGTTGAGTGTTCTAATTACAGGTACACAAATGACTAAAGCTACATTTTAAGCGAGAGACATCTACGAAAAGATGGACTAGAGAAGTCAAGAGAAAACTACTTCCGCGTTTTTTAGAGTAATTCTACGCAAAAATATATTGAAAACTTATTAAATATGGGCATAATCTGATAGATTTAATATCAGCAGCTGAAGAATTGATAACCATGTAAGAATGAGTTTAAAGAAATATTGGTTTTCAAAGCAAGAAATATGTGAACATGTATGTCATGAAAAATATGAACAAGAGCTTCCTACCAATATTGAAACGCTAAATACCCAAAAGTAAGAGCTCCTTAACCAAAATGAAACATAGAATTCAGAAAATTCAAATACCACAGATGCTTACACCACAAAACAAATGTTAACGCAAGAAAGACAGAATAAATTTAGGGTTAATGAGGAAATTCATATCTGAAAAGAATGTTATATAACATATGCCATGAATTTTTTCGGTCCGTTCCAAGTGATCCCGTGCGCTTTGGGAAGCTGTCACATTTTGATAAGTAAACAGGTAAACGATGGAACGTCAGGGCACTCTGGTCAAACAGGTGTGTAACCGGAAGTAGACTACGTGATAAGAATCACGTGGTCAGATTTTGACAAGGTGCAGAGAATCGCAGTCGAACGTGGGACAGCCAGCCGATCAACTCGTCTCTGACGAGCTTGCAAGGAGGTGCAAGCATTGGCACCCCTGGCTCCTGAAAGAAGATATTTGAAGAAGAAAACCTCTCTCTGAGTATATGTCTCTCCATCTACCTCTCAACTAACTACTAACATGGACTCTTTAGAGAATAAAATGAGAGATATATCGTTATAAGAAAGTGTTTCGTTCGTATCTGTACAGTTATTATTGAGATCACCAAATGGGTATACAACAAGAAGACTACATTGCCAGCCAACAGGAACTAAATCTGAAAAAAAATCTTTTGGTTGAAATCGAAAGGATAAACAAATTAATTCCAAACATCTCAACATGCCAAATCACTTAACTAAATGAGCTTATTTATTACAGAAGCGAAACTAGCCTGTGATAAAAATCAGTATTTCCCGAGAGAACCCGAACTAAAATACATAACCTGCATGGTAAATTAAATTAGAAAGAAAATACACAAACTATAACAACAAGCGGAAGTGTTAATGAGGGCAAAACCCGCAAAAATCAATTGGAAGAAAACTACCAAAACAAAACAGCAGGCAAGTCTGAAAGTACAACTGAAAGAGATCAATCCAAAGATATTGCTGAAAGATGGGAGCCTATAAAGGTACAGGTTCAGTGTCAAGTAATACAATACAAAACAAAATAACGGAAGAAAATTATACCATCAAGTCAGTGGAGATCGCTCAAGGGCAAATCAAAAATTGGATACAAATGAAAAAAAACAGTTTAGGAGTAAAATGAATGAATAGAAAGAACATAGAAAAAACGAATTGATCAATAACATGAAATGACTAATTCTAAGGACTAAGAGAGCCCTGAAACGGACGTATACATCAACCCGCTCTGAGCAACATTCAAGAAAGTATGGAACAGGAAAAAAACTAGGACATAAAGGCATACAAAGATTATGTTTTTTGGAAATTCACGTCCATCAGTGATAGGCTCATTCTACAACAAAAACATGGCTGGAAAATCTGTGGACACCCGAGTGAATTAGTAAGAGAAAACTACACTGATCTAAAAAGACCCGCCAAATCCAACCATCTCCAACAACTATAGACTAATAACATGTTCATGTGCGATGTGGAAAATCCTAAGAGCAAAGATTATGGATGATATTTGTAATTTGCTTGTAAACCGTTGACTATTTTTATATAAAGAAAAAGAATTCCACTGTGCAACGAGAGAAATAGGTGCATCAATCAGCCCATTATCTGGGACACTAAAACGAGGAAGAAAGATATAGCCATGGCATGGATTGACATAAAAAAGGCAAATTGAGACGATGGATGTTTGAAAATGTACAAAATAGCCGACAAAATTATTAACTTCATCACAGAAGCTATGAAAGACTGGAAAGTGGAATTTGTAGCGGGAGAATAATTTTTTTAGTAGAGGTGAAAATACAAAGAGTCGTTTTCCAGGGAGACACCTTCTCGTCCCTGAAATTTCTAATAGCTCAGATGGCCTACAGTTAAATACTTAAGAAATGCGATAGTGAAAACAAATTTACGAAATCACAAGGAAAGATTAATCATCTATTGAACATAGACGACATCAAGTAATTGACAAAAACTGATGAAGTCTAGTAGATTTTGATTCTAAAAATAAGTATAAAAATCAGGATATAGGAATGAAATTAAAAAAGAAAATGTGTCACACAAATAATGATGAGTTGAAACACACAAACAACGAAATGAATAGAACAGAAAAACCTGAAATTAACCAGAAAGCTTCAGAGGCAGAATATTTTAAGTATTTAGGAATACAGATACCTTTAAACAAGCAAAGATGAAAGAAAAATTGAGAAAGGGGTTTCTCAGAAAACGAGAAAACTTCTTTAAACCAGACTCTACAGCTGAATTCCCATTACACGAATAAAGGGAGGTGCCCGTGGAGTAATGGTTATCGTCGATGAAAATGGACACGGCGACACGAGTTCAAATCCTGGACGAGACTGATTGCATTTCACACAGCACTAATACCCTTGGGAAAGGCATGAATCCAATTATTCTCCCCCACCAGCTATGGGTAAATAGTAGGGCAGACTAGGTTCTTCAGCCTTGATGAGGCAGCTGGTCTACGAGAGGGAAAACTCTGAATTCAAACCTGTTAAACTCCGCTTAAAAATTGACCTTGTGTCATATCCTGCCCAAGCGGAGGGGTTGGTAAATATCATTACACGAATAATTACCAGGATTATTCTTCTTGTAAGGTACCCGGGATCATTCATCTGTGAAATGTGGAAGAGAGTGAAATTTGTGGACAAAGTATGAACTCGGACAAAAGAACCAAAGGACAAGGAAATTGATTATTATGTACATCTTCAGCTCCGAAATTATCGATAACAGAACAGATTATCTATATCAAGAAAAGTTGGAGGACTCTCCACCATTGAGGACTGCATCATTGCATCAATAAATAGTGTCAAGGATTAGAATAAGCAGAGCAAAGAAAGACTGATCCCAGAAGCCATCTAGATCTTTAGCAAAATGAGACCAGACAAAAAATCAAGAAAAGCAATAAAACGGTGATTGTAAAGAAAACAAATGCACGGAGACTTGAAGCGACGAACTGGTGAAATCTTTCACGAGTAAACCTGAACATGGATACGAAAAGAAAACTTCAAGAGAGAAGTTGAATCTCTTATAATTGCAGCACATAACAACGCCATAAGAACTAATTTTATAACAGTGAAAACGGATTATACGATTTAGAATAGTAAATGTGGATAATGCAGACAAAAAAAGGAACCGCTAATCACATAATAAGCGAATGCAGTAACTATCGCAAAATACAAGGGATGACTTGGTAGAAAGGTGATTCACAAGGAAATGTGGAAGAGATTGAAATTTGGCCATACTACTAAAGGGTATATACATAAAGTAGAATGAGACGTAAAAATTGTCAACGATTTTCAGTTACAGACAGACCTATGAAAAAGACAACTTACCATTTAGTGTATTTTGCCGTTTCAGCAGATTAAAGAATAAAAATAAAAGAAAGCAAAAAGATAGGCATATACTTGAACTTTGCCAGTGAACTAACAATACTGTGGAATATGAAGGTCAAGGTAATAGCAGTTATAGTTGGTACGCTTAAAAAGTTCTCTTGAGGCCTGGAGAAGACACTGGAGGAATTGGGAATTTGTAGCAGAATCGCAACTATTCAAACTATTTGAATACTCAGAAAAGATCATGAGACCTGTGGAGACATGCTCTCATTCAGATTCCTGTGAAAGCAAACCAACTGGAGTGAAAAACTTTGCAGGCGTGAAAAAAATATTAATAATAATGATAATAATAGTCCTTGCTAGAGAATTGAAAAAGCTGACATGAAGGTGACGATTGTGCCAATTGTGATTGGTGCTTTTGGCACAATAACTTAGGATTATCAAAAGGCCTGGAGGACTTGGAAGTTGGCGGACGGTTAGAGACTTTCAAAATGACAGCATTACTGAAAACGGCCAGGAGACTCGAGGAGACTTGCTGTCTCTCAAACTCCAGTGAAAACCATCAGCTAACACTGATGTGAAAAACTGTAAAGGAGAGAATAATAATGATAATAATACAAGTAGAAATGTAAGACAAAATTAAAAAACAATATCTCAGAAGAACTAGAAAACTAGTCGAGGCAAAACTCTCTAGCAGAAACCTTATCAAAGGAATAAATACTTGGGCCGTACCGCTCGCTAGACATTCGGGACCCTTTCTCAAGTCGACCAGAGATAAACTTAGACAAATGGACCAAAGAACAAGAAAACTAATGACTATGCACAACGCATTACATCCCAGAAACGACGTTGACAGACTATATGTATTAAGAAGACTGCGTTGACGCATCAATACAACGACTTGAAGGCTACATAGGAAAACACGAACGAGAAACAATACCGACAACACAATACACAACAGTATGACAATAACAAGGAAACAAAAATAGGAAGAAAAGCAAATTTATGGCCATTTGAAAGGACTAATAAACAACATCTTACACGACAAAACCTGGGCCTGGCTAAGAAAAGAAAACATTAAGAGAGAAACAGGATCTCTTCAAATAGCAGCATAAAACAACACCGTAAGAACCAATCATATCAAATCGAGAATATGACTCAATAAAATAGCAAATGTAGGCCACGTGGTGACAGAGACGAAACGATCAATCACATAATAAGCGAATGCAGTAAATTAGCAAATAAGGAGAATAAGGCTAGACACAACCCGGTGGGCAAGGTGATCCACTGGGAAATGTGCAAGAAATTTAAATTTAACCATACCAACAGATGGTGTATGCACAACCCATCACCTATCCTAGGAAATGTCACACATAAACTCCTATGTGACTTTGACATACAAACAGATCACCTAATCTCGGCCAGGAGACCAGGCTTTATAATAATCAACAAAAAAAGAGAATTTGCAACATTGGTTACTTTGCTGTCCCGGCTAATCACAGAATAAAACTGAAAGAATGTGAAAAGAAGGATAAGCACCTCGACCTTGTTAGATAATTGAAAGAAAACTATGGAACATGAAAGTGACGATTATACTAATTGTGATTGGTGCTTTTGGTACAGTAACTAAAGGATGTTGACTTGGTAGTCGGCAGACGAGTGGTGACCATCCAAACGACAGTATTATTGAAAACGGCCAGAATACTGAAACGAGTCCTGGAGACTAGAAGAGACTTGCTGTCACTCAAAACCCAGTGAAAAATCATCAGCTCACACTGATATGAAAAACTCTAAACGGTAATAATAATAATAATAATAATAATAATAATAAATCTTTGAAATATGAAGGTGACTGTGATACCAATAACAATTGATGCAATCAGAACAATCCCCAGAGACTTGATAAATGGACTGGAAAACTTACAAATCAGAGGACAAGTGGAGACCATCCAAAAAACGGCATTATTAAGATCGGTCAGAATACTGAGAATAGTGCTAGAGATTTCAGGAGACATACTCTCACTCAAACCCCAATGAAAGACCATCAGTTAACGTGGGCGTAAACACTCTCATAGGAGTATAATAATTAGAATAACCATTAAGGACGCAAGGTGACTGTTTTAGTAAGAGGTTGTTTCCTGTTTAGATTCTTTCTTCCCAACAACTACTAAGAGATGTAGTAGCGGATAAAATTCTTTATTTGCGGACCAAAACGGTGTTTTTGTGTTCGTCACTTTTTCTCACGGTGAGGTTTCAACGAGAGTTCGACAGACACTGAAGTCGTAGTATTACACTCATAGACCCCTTAGAATTGTTGTGGAACAAATGGCTAAGTAATGCCGTAGCGCTTAAAGGGTCTACCAAGAACCATTGTGGTGCAAACGCCTTTTTAGTGATGTAGTTTTACAAATGGCTATTTGAGAACCTAAACTGTTACAATGAAAATAATCATAAAAATCATACTAATAAAATCCATTTTAATATATACACCCATATATACTTCTTAGTTTAAAAAGTTTATGTTTTAAATAGTTTTAAATAGCCAATTACAACACAACAGTGTTCCTTTAACGCTCAATTTCTGGCATACACCTATGGACAAAATCCCTTCATTTATTTCTGACTTGTCGGCCGATCTAATGTTCACCGAACGTTGGACATTGTAATTCAAATTATATATAAGGGTCGTTGGTTGTGTGAGATCAAACTAGGAAGTCATTAAAAAACACAGCGTGCTATTCCGAGCAAAATCATGCAATTTTTAGCAAAATGGAATGGGACATTGAGTTTGTTATGAAGTACAAAAATATATTGAATGTCATAAATGGTAGAAGTAGATGAGGTCAAATTCCACGTCCGAAGTCACTGAATCTATTATAGTAAGAAATAGTTTGTGTCCTTTGTGACCTGTGTTACGGCCAAACACTTATATATTCTTATTAGTAAATTGATACAGAGAGATTACGAGGGCAGGAAACGATGTTTGATATGCTGATGGCATCCAAGGTCAGTTTCAGAGTTCAATAGCTATTTTCGCCAAATTAAGGTACTGAAAGAGGCAAAAATAGATTTTCTTTTTTTGTTAAATTATTTCAGGCCCATTCAAAGAAATACTACAACGTATTCAGGATTCTTTTTTAAACACATAATGAAAAATAATCAAATTTTAACATTACATTTTTAGAAAACAATTAATCATACAGGGTTTTCAGACTATTGTCTTCATCTTTAGTGTTATTTCCACAACGTTTCGGCCGATATGTCCTACGGCCTTCTTCAGGTTTTTGACGAACTCAGGAACCTATACAGAAGATCGAACTTTATTGAATCTACAGGGGTCGCCCGTTCTTTTTCCGTCAGCCCTAACCAGGTAGAAGAGTTAAGTATTCCTGTATTGTTACTCACCTGTAGTCAGGATTGAACTTGCAACCTCGAGGTGATGGTTTCCTTAGGGAACCAATGCCTATAACCGTTAAGCTATGTGCCCTGCTGGACAGAGTGAATTCTTCGGACTTATAAACTTAATTTTCTTACTTGACTAGGATTACTACAATTATGTATGATTTTTTTACCTGTGCTCATATTCAGAGTTTTTTTTTCTTTCCTTTTTTTTTTCATCAAGCTTCGTCTCAGAAATTTAGACAATTAATCATACAACTTATTTTTTTTCTTGCTTTCCAATTCTGATCTTATTTGTCTAATTCTTTTTAAAAGAAATTTGATAATTTCTGTAATTTAGAGTATTCCAACCATTGACTTCATCTTTATTGTGTAATATAATGGCCGAGGGATTTCGTTTTATGTCTTTGGGTTTAGTTAGGCTGAGAACCTTTCGGCTCAGTGCATGGGTCTCTTAGGTACAACATTAACGCAGGTGTTCACGCGTGCGGGCGGAGCGGACGAAACGGACGTGTCACTCAGAGATATCACAACAGCCCAGATGGGAAACGGGGTTACAGAGTGGGGGTGACGTCACGCACCGGGAGAGCGCGGAGGATATTGGGGATTTTGAAAAAGTCAGTTTGTTAGTTGAGTTCCTGACTCGGAAGAAGACGGTTGACTTTCGGGGCACGCAGAGGCTAGACGAATTTGCGCGCTACGGGCGCCGCACGAGATGGGGGGGATGAAAAAGCCAGATTAGAAAGAACGAGTATCTCTTTCCTTATGTCGAAGAACCTTTAAACTCAAAGGTAATAAAAAGTTTCGTACCTGAACTAAGAAATCGTAAGTGTTTTTCGTGTTTCTAGATTCCTATGTTCTATGTATCTATATATATGAACATTCTATGTACGTTTCGCATATTCGCATCTGGCTATGGTACAATTGTTATATTCTCAAAGTTGCAGTCTTCTTCACGTATTTCTTGTCGAACTTCGGAGCCTGTATGAAACTTCGAAAAGAAACCTTTATTTAATCCAAAGGGTTGGATTGTTCTAATTCTGTTAACCATGACCATGTACAAGTGCTAACCTTTAGTAAGTATTCTTTGTAACTTTTAACTGAAAGCAAGATTGAACCTGCAATCTCCAATTGATTTCACTAAAACGTTCCTTTACCAAAAGTCTATATCCATTATGTTACGTATCCCGCTGGATATTCCGGAGATATGGTTAACGAAATAAGAAGAATCTACACCCGTGGATTAAAGAAAACGTTCGGTTTGAAGTTACATGTAGGTTACCAAGTGTGACAAGGAACTCCTGAAGCAGGCCGAAAGATGCATCGGTCGAAAGCTGTGCCGACCTAAATGTTGTGAATATAAGAAAAAAGCCAATAGTATGAATATTCTAAATGATAACAATTCTAATCTATCTATCTATCTATCTCTTGAATATTGAGGTCTGTTATTTCAGTTTTTGTTAATCAGTCGCAGAATATTTAGATCTATCTATTTATCTATCAATCTAAGCACATTCGGTTTTATCGGTATTTCTATGTAAGGTTTAAGAAACACATGATACATTTCCCATGTTTTCCTTTATTTTCTTCTACTCCTAAAGTGAATTTAGGTTAAACATTTCGATTTTTCAAAAATTGGAGGAATAAACTAGACATTTCGAGAATGCTTATAAAAACAGAGAAGGGCTGAAGTAGTACATTCGTTGTTTATTGACAATCTATAAGCGCACATCTGCTGTAAGCTAAAAGTAAACAAACACAATTTTTATTTATTCTAATGCATAAGGAATATATTAGTGAACTCATATTTATTCCTTTGTTTTATTTTTATTGGATAATAATAATAAAAATATTAATAATAATAATAATAATAATAAGAAGAAGAAGAAGAAGAAGAAGAAGAAGGAGAAGAAGAAATGATAATGCGTGACAGAATAGTGAGTATAAGTTATGTTGTGATTGAGATGAAAGTGCTAATTACATTGTAAGCAAATGCAGCAACTTAACTGAAAAGAAATAACATGCTAGGTTAGACTTTGCCGTATGAGACGACGACAAAGTAAAGTTAAGAGAAAGCAAATTTAGATATCAATACCTGGACCTTGCTTTAGAACTAAAAAAACAAACAAACTAAGTAACCTGAATGTGACACGGATACCAATTGTAAAGGGTGCGCTCGGAACAATCATCAAAAGAGTGGTAAAGGGTTGGAAGACTTGGAAATAAGAAGACAAGGGAAAACCATCCAGACTATATCATTATTAAGATTGGGTCAGAACCCTGAGAAGAGACCTGGGGACTTGAGAAGATTCACTATCACTCAAACCCCCTGGAGAAACTGCCAGCTAACGCTGGTGTGAAAAACACTCAAAAGAATAATAGTAAAGCTAAACTGAGGTAAATATCAAGAGACTATATACCAATTTTTTAAGCGGAGTTTTACAGGTTTGAATTCAAAGTTTTCCTTCTCCTAGACTAGTTGCCTCACCAAGGCTGAAGAAGCCAATCTCTCCTACTATTTACCCATAGCTGGTGGGGGAGAATAATTGGATTCATACCTTTAGCGCAATGCGAAATGCAATCAGTCTCCTCCCGGATTTGAACTCGTGTCGCCATGTCTATTTCCTACGACGATAACCATTACACCACGGGCACAAAACAATACTATAAAGACCAACTCTTTCTAGAATAAAACATTGATAAGACGCATCAAAATGGCAAATGCAGATTTCGTGGAAATAAAAGCGAAGCAAACTAGATCAGAAATACTATAACACTAGAATTGACTCTGTGAGCAAGTTGATCCACTGGGAATATTGCAAGAAATTTGAATTAGACCATGAGAACAAATGGTATGAGTACCACCTAGAATTTGTTCTGGAGAATGAGGCACACAAACTTCTCTGGGATTTTGGTATATAAATGGATCACATAATCTCGGCTAGACGACTAGACCTAGCGATATTCAACAAAAAAGAGAACTTGCCAAGCTATCCCAGCAGAATGCCGAGTAAAATCGAAAGAAAACAAGAATAGGGTGAAGTACCTGGACTTTGGCTGGGAAAAGAAAAAACTGTGGAACATGAACGTGACGGTGGTATCAATTCTAACTGGTGCTCTCCGTACGGTCACCAGAGAACTAAAGGACTTAGAAACAAGTGGACCTGTGGAGACCATCCAAACTACAGCTTTTTTAAGATCGGCCAGGATACTGAGAAGACTCCTGGAAACTTGGGGAAATATGCTTTTCATTCAAACTCCTATTAGAGACCATCAGCTAACGCTGGTGTGAAACAAATGGGATTTGTACAACCCAGCAGCTGTCCAAGAGGATGACACACATAAACTCCTCTGGGGCTTTGACATACTAACGGATCATTTAATCTCGGCCACAGGACCAGACTTTAAAATAATCAACAAAAAAAAAAAAAAGAACTTGCAAAATTGTGGACATTTATGTCACGGCTGACCTTAGAATAAAACTGAAGGAAAGTAAAAAAAAGGATAAGTACCTCAAACTTGCTAGCGAATTGAAAAAACTATGGAACATGAAGGTGACAATTATATACCAATCCTGATTGTAGCTTCTGGTACATTCACCAAAGTATTATTAAAGGGAATGGAGGACTTTGAAGTTGGAGGACGAGTGAGGACCATCCAAACTACAGCATGGTTGAGAACGGCTAGAATACTGTGAAAAGTCTTGGAGACTTGAGGAAACTTGCTTTCACTCAAACTTCAGAGAAAGACCATCAGCTAAAGATGAAGTGAAAAACGCTCAAAGAATAAATTATAATAATAAAATACTCTGTGACACTGAGATAAGAATGGATCACTTAATCTCGTCTAGAAAATCAAACCAAAGAAGGTTTTTACGTTTCCTTCGAACCAGAAAGGGAAAATACAAGAAAGCAAATAGATGGACAAATACAGAGACTTATCAGAGACCAAAAGAAGCAATGAAATATGAGGAATTACGAATAGGTACTTGGTGCACGTGAAACAGTCTCAAAATGAGTGGAGTAGGGACTGAAGGAATTGGAAATCAGTGGAAGAAGTGAGTCCATCTTGACTAAGAGCCTTGAAAACATGAGTAGACTTGCTGTCACTTAGACTTCATTAAAATACCACCAGCTTGTATGAAAAGTTCGCATAGAGAATTAGAAGATGAAAGGAGGAATGACATTTTTTAGCTCCACAGAAAAAGAAAATCCTCATCGAATGGATTTTAGTTTAAATATATTTTGTGTTATTCTTAAAATTTTTATATAGATTTTAATAGTAGATATCATTATAAATAATTTTTGTAATGTACGTTTTTTAATATTTAATGGGTAAATTTAATGTAGCTTTAATTCTAATATATCATACAGATTTAATTCGTAAGCGTAATAATTTTTAAAAATCATTATTAGTGTAATGCATTTATCAATCATCGTTTTCTTCATTTATTTGTTTTTAAAATTGCCGTTATTTGCTTACAAATTCAAATTTATACGGGAAATCTTTCAGTATTTCTAAAGGTTATTATTGCTCATTCTAAATTCAAAATTAAACAAATATTTCTTCATTGTTAAAAATACTGTTATTAAATAAATAATTCAATTATTGTTATTCTTTATTTTTCATTTCATTATTCATAATTATATGGCACGTAAAATATATTTTGTAAAAATCCATATAGAAAACTAATCGTTTGTCATTTGGTAAAACTATTGCAGCATACAGATTAATCCAGATAAATGATTTTTAATATTTAATGTACGAATTTAGTATAGGTTTTAATTTTAATATATATGATAAGAATATTAATCATTATCGTAAGTATTTATTATTCTACTCATTTAAGAGTTGTTCATTCCAGCGTTAGCCAGTTTTCCACTTGAGTCTGGGTGGCTGCAAGTCTCTTCAAGTCTCTAGTACTCCTCTAAGTATTCTGTCCGATATGAACAATACAGTAATTTAGATGGTCTTCATGCATCCTCTTATTTAAAAATCCATCAGTCCCTGTACCAATCCTTTTGTGACTTTACCAAGGGCACCAATTACAATAGGTATCACCGTCACTTTATTTCTCCATAATTTTTCAGTTTTTTAGCAAGGTCTCTTTTTGCTTTCCTCTAGTTTTACCCTGTGGTCAGCCAGGACGGCAAAGTTCAGTCTTCAGCTGGTTTTCCTTTTTTTTTCTTTTGACTATCACACGGTCTGGTTGTCTGTCTGAAATTCGACAACGCGTTTTTATCCGAAAATCCCAAACACTTTTGTGCTTCCTATTTTCTATGAAGGATTCTGGGTTGTTGATATACAATTTATTTGTATGTTCCAATTTAAACTTCTTTCGCAAGTCCTTGTGGATCACTTTCCCAACCCAGTCATTTCTTGTCTTATACTCTATTTGCTGTAATTTATTGAATTGACTTATTATGTGACTGATCGTTTCACCTCTATCATCAGATAATCTACGTCACTTATTTTCTTTCGTCTTGTCTATTCTTGCTTTGACATTATCCTTGCGGTGTTGTTTTATGCTGCTATCAGTAGAGATTCAGTTTATCTCTCACAGTTCCACTTTCTCAGCCATGTCGAATGAATTTTCGCTTGTTTGTCGCTTGAAATATCCAATCTTCACATTTTTAAAATGCTTTTTTTGTTTTGTTGATATTTGTGTTGTCTGTATTGTTTCTGGTGCCTCTTTTGTGTACACTTAGTTTTTCAATGTCATATCCCGGTTGCAATGCCTTATGAATCGTCATGAGTTTTCTTGTTCCCTTGTCTATTTGTTGAAATTCTTCTCTCATCCACTGATAGAATGATTCCGAGTATCTTACGTATCTTACGAGGGGAAAGTCCAGGTATTTATCCCTTGGATGAGGTTTGTGTTATGTAGTTTGGTTTCCAGATATTTTCTCGTTATCCAGACGTATTTAGCTTTTTTCACTGTTTCTTTCATCTCTGTATGTTTGAGTGTGTCCCCTTCTAATGTTCCGTAGTGATTGTAAGTTTTCATTTCTCCAAGAATTCTGATATTCTTTATTTGCAAGTTCTATTCTTTTTGTCATTTGTCGTTTTTCATTTTTCATTATTAGTATGGCATATTTTCCAAAACAAAATTTCATCACTATCTTAACTGTATATCCTCACTGCATGTATTAGGGTTTCCAATTCTTTTCATTTCTGGTAAACCGTTTCCTATCATACTTGTACATTAGGTGCTTGATTTTTATTGCAATTTATGAAATTTGTATTATACAGTGCATTTCCATTGTGACTCATATGCGTGGTCACTATTACAAATATTAATTGTGATAACACTTCGGTCTGGAAGATCCTTTTCTTAATCTTCACCTCAGTTAAGCTTTTTTTCCCTCCCGCTTTCACTTCGACTCTGCAGATTGTATTTTTGATAAACTTTATATCTTGTTCATCTTGAGACAGTATATTATCCAGTTTTGCGGGTCATATCATATGGCTTTTTGTAGTCGATCTACACCATAGCTTGTTTTTTTCGTCTGATTTTGCCGTCCTTGAGAATGTGTTCATCAATGTATAGTACTGCTCATGTTTTTCTGGTCCCATTGCAGCATCCTTTCTTTTCCTCAGGGAACAGTTTATTAGCGAATTATAAAGCTTCTCCGTAATTTGTACCTTTAGTATTTTCCACATTATCAGTGGGCACGTTATGGTTTTGTAGTTGTTGGGGACGGTTCTTTTTTCGGGTTCCTTTTCTATTGGAATTGCATTTTTTAAACCAGCATCCATGTATGTCATCATGGCTTGGGTTAGACGAAATCAATAATAATAATAATAATAAGTAGACGAAACGATCAATCACGTAATAAGTGAATGCAGCAAATTAGCACAGAAGGAGTATAAAGCGAGACACGAGAGGGTCGGCAAGGTGATCCACTTGGACATGCGCAGGAAATTTCAATTCGACCATACAAACAAATAGTAAATGCACAACTCAGCACCTGTCCTAGAAAATGACTCGCATAAACTCCTATGGGACGTTAATTTACAAACGGATCACCTAATCCCGGCCAGAATACCAGACCTCATAATTATTAAAAGGCCTGGAGGACTTGGAAGTTGGCGGACGTGTAGAGACTATCAAACGACAGCATTTCTAAGAACGGCCAGAATCCTGAGACGAGTCCTGGAGACTTGAGGAGACTTCCTGTCACTCAAACTCAAGTGAAAAACCATCAGCTAACACTGATATGAAAATCTCTAAAGGATTTAGATAATAATAAGTATTATTATTATTATTATTATTATTATTATTAGTTTTATAAATTTGTTAATTATAGTTCTATTCCTTAATTTGTTTTTACTAACTTTTACAATAGATTCTTCCAAAGAATCTCATTTACCATTCTTCTTTTTTATACAGCTCTGATATCTCACACAATATAACTACAAAAATAAAGACTCTGGTGATGAATGAACTAATAACTACAGCTTTAGGTTATATAGCATCGTTACTTTCACTATAAAAGGTCGTTTTTGGTATCTAATAACCCATGAGTATTTCTATGCCATTAAACAAAGAAACCGCGACAGAAACGGTAAACTACTAATAAAAAAAAATACCAACTCAATTTGCATGATTTAAAGTTATATGAAGAAAATTATGACAATTAGGCGGACTAGTAAGCACTATAAAAAGATTTAGTGTCTACATAATGATGTAATTTGGACTGGACAAATGTTCGAAAATCCCGTTTAGGAAAAGATCGGTACCGAAAATTAAAACACTATTAGATATATACACAGGAATTACAGAGTTAAAATTTAAAAAAACAAAAAAAACTTATAAATGTTTAGGAATTTCTAAAGCATATGTTGAATATTAACCGTAAATATCATTTTTACATGCCGCATAAGTTGCGTGGGTGGCATTCTAGACAGAATGCGTGTCCATGAGCAACGCATAGGCGGAAAGTGTGACGACAAGGAATGTGATGGCATCCGGAAAACTATATAAACCTGAGAAAATTTTGATCCCGGCAGGGACAATCGGAGAACGAAGAAGACCAGCTGAAAGTTTCGAGACATTATGTCACTCTCGTCACCGGCCTTACAAGACACTGCTCAGGGCTGAAAGGAGAGAAAAGCCTGAGCTTTACAAGACTCGCAAAAATAGAGAAGCGATGAGTAACTATTATGAAACGTGACTTGAGATAATTTCACACTCGTAAAAAGAAAGAAGCGATGAGAAAATAAGATGATTCGATGCCTTGAGATAACTAAAGATTTGCCAAAGCGGAGGAGCGAGGACAAACTAAAATGATTCGGTGCCTTTCGATGGCCCTCAACCAATCTTGCAAAAGTAGAGTATCGAGGAGAAATTAAGATGACTTAAAGCCGTGAATTGGCCATGTACCAGTCTCGCGAAAAGAGAGTGAAGTCGAAAGGCTGAGAGGTTTCAGAGAATAACTGCACCGTCGCCCCTCTGTGTTTGTATCCCGGACATCATTGACTTTGTATAACTCAAATCATACTTACATTTCGGGTAATAAAAGGAAATGAAAAGAAGCAGATTATATTCATATAAATCAGTGTTGTTGTCTTTATTTACAGTATGCAGCAAAATGTTTTTCAATCATGAAATAAAGAAAAAATCAGAAAATAACTTTTTAGAGGAATAAGAGTTTTAAAATCTTTCATTAGGGATTTTATAATAACGCTAAAACCCCTATTGAAATGATTACATTAGAAAAACAGAGCTGATGTCAGGGAGGTTATATGAATAAAACTATTAAATTTCATAGACAAATATTGTAACTGAGTGAAAATTTTTTTAAATGATAATATAAAGGTGCATGTAATCTATTCACCAATCCCTCCGTACGAACAGGACGTGACACAAGGTCATTTTTCAAATGGAGTTTTACAAGTCTGACTTCAGGGTTTTCCTTCTCCTAGAATTGTTACCTAACCAAGGCTAAAGAACCTAGTAAACTCTACTCTTTACCCGGAGCTGGAGGGAGAATAATTCCTACCTTTCCCTAGGGTATTAGTGCTATATTAAATGCAATCAGTCTCGTCTAGTATTTGAACTTGTGTCGTCATGTCTATTTCCAACAGCAATAACTTTTTCACGGCGCTTACTTCCATGTATGTGTATGTGTATGTATAAGACATGGTAATTAAAGTTAGAAATGTATTATTTCAGCATTAGACCTTAATTTTAAAAGTTGAAATATGTTATGAAGATATTCAGTCTTGATTTGTTTCAGCTTTTTGACATCAAGTAGACACTGCGCTCTATCAGAAGTTAAATAAATCGCATAAAATTCAATAATTCAAATGTAGTTTGAAAAGAAATTGTCGATTATTAAATAATCAATCTAGATTTCAAAACAAAATCTAAGTTTTAGGCAGTATCAATATGTTTTATTGGAGTTAGAAAAGAAAAATCTGCCGCCTGATGCTATTAGGTAAAACCAGATAATCACATTTTCCTTCAATAAAAAAAGCGATAAAATTATTAAATACTGATAAACATCGTTAATAGAATAAATAACAAATACATATAAGTCTTGATATCATTTACATTTTAACATCATGACCCATCTTCACAATAATGGTCAGTAATCTACTATGCACTGATTTTTTTTTTTTTTTTTTTTTTACCGCAGCGGGTTTAGTTTTTGACATAGTCGCTTTATTTTCTATAGGTCTGCTTTGTTATAATATTGTTTACAACCTTCATATAATTTAATGTTCACAATTGACGACGCATTCTTGATATGATTCAAATCAAGACTTGATTTTGGCTATTCAATTTTCTTCTGTCCGGTAAATTTTTATGCTCAATAATTCATTGGTAAGCTTGCATATATGAGAAGGGTAATAGTCGTGCACAGGAACATACTTAACTTTCGAATTCCGATTCTGGGATTTGTGCCATTCAAAGAAAGAATTGTCCACTAAATAAAAATAATTAACACTGGTCAGTTTAACACTTTCATCAACTTTGAATGGCCCATCAATAGTTTGGTCAAAAATCCCAGCCGTTATTATAACGTTACCACCTCCGTGTAACCTTTTCTAAGTGAAAGGCACGTCTAAATCGAAAACCTATCAAGTCCATCAAATATCAGTCAAGATAAAGCCATGAAAACCAATTTTCATGTATATCTTGGCGTAATTTTGATGCTTTAGTCAAAAATGCTTTTGTGAGATGGGGTTTCCTAAGATATGTTTTCTGATCTCAATTCACTAATTATTCTTAAGCTGTGGTCATTCTTTACTCCTTTAATACATCCTTTTTTAAGATCTAAAATCTAATAAAAAGTAGTTGTTTCGCTATCATCTTATTCACATTAGTTTTCGTTCATCTCAAAATAGCAAGTTCATAGGTCATTTCCTTTGCCTCGTGTTCTCAAATCAGATATATTTTAAATAATCTTCTTTGTAGTTCTATGATCTATAGAAAAAAAAAACTCTTTTAATACTCCATAATAGGACAATTCTTCGCCGCTAACTTTGTCATTTTCTGTTTTTCAGGTGTTGTAAGATCTTAACTTTACTCATGTCTCTCTATATATTATGTATAAATACAAAAAATAGTTGTTTTTTTTTCTTTCTAGATCTCAGAGGTCTTAAGCTATTATTAGTTTAATCTGCATACAAACTTCAGTCAGTATATTTTCCTAAGTAGCAAATAACGTAACTAACCAAGGGTAATGGCACACATTAAGATAAATGCAGGACATTGGTATAATGGTTAGAGTGTCGCCAATGGTGTGGGAGACCTGGGTTCACTCCTACGTGGAGTCATAACAAGAACCCAAAAAATGGTACTTGATGCTACCATACTTAAGAGTCAGCATTATAAGGTAAGGATTAAGCGTAAATTGGAGCAATGCAGGGATAGTAGCAGCGCCCTTCCCTACACCTTGGTGAAGTAAATATCGAAAAGGGAGCTTTCGAATCACGGTCGACTACGGCCGCCATATTTACTTATTCATTTACTTAAGATAAATGCTTTAAGCGTGGAAATGGAAGAGTTTGAAATTGATAAAAATTGTTTTTGAGCTTTTTGAGTAATGTCTATTTGATTAGCATTATAACTCAAAACGTGCTTAATTAATCTCTCTCCCCTCTATCTATTTATCTCTCACCACCTCTCTTTTCCTCTTTTTTTCATTCTCCCAACACTCTCGCTTACTTTATATATATATATATATATATATATATATATATATATATATATATATATACTGAGAGGAGGAGAGAGAAATACAGACTATTCAACAGATTCCAGATCTGTCGATACAAGACCACCTGAGAATGGACCACGAGACCTTTTGAGTGTTTATCCTGCTTTTACTTTCTTGTTGAAATATTGTAATATTCCTCAACATATTTCTATGTGCATAGAGCACTTAACTTTACTGATGTTATATGCTTTTTGAAGTAACTTATATATATATATTATATATATATATATATATATATATATATATATATAATATATATATATATAAACGTAGTTAGAAGTATTCATTGATAAATACTGTTCAATATCACTGATAAATAATGTATATTTTAGTTCAGATAGCGTAGGGACAGAGTCTGCTGCTTGCTAAGGCAAAAAACTGGCAGTTAAAAAACACCATTGACTCTGTATCTACTATATATTTACATATAAAATTAGAGAAAAGAGTGATGTTTATAAAAGAAACAGGACAGTTGAAAATTAGAAAGAGTCCATTATATATATATATATATATATATATATATATATATATATATATATATATTATATATATTATACTAATCTAATATATACCAGTATTCACGGTACAGAAAAAAAAAAAAAAAAACCCTGGCCAGGAACAAGAGAAAAAAGTGTCTCGAATCACCGCCCAGGGGAAAAAGAAAAAAATTGGGGTCAAAAGGAAAGAAAAGGCCAACCTCCTCCAACCCCTTGAAAAAAATCAAGGGATGCGCAGTCAGTGGCCAAAAGAAAACTAAAAAACCCTCCGCGAATGCTGCAATACTACAATTACTAAAGTACTCAACACCAGACGATGGAGCCAATTATAGAATTAGCCTAAATCGCGAAGCCTAACCTCGACTCGAGTTGAGGTTAGGCTTCCTGATGATCCGTTAACGTGAAACTTTAGTAGAAGATTTTCGACTTGTGATTTAGGTTAATTCTATATATATATATATATATATATATATATATATATATTGGCCAAAATTTTCAAACCTCACGAAGATATTACATTTGTCACAAACCTCTCAACTTTGTATGGGTCTCACCTGTGCAGAATCTAAGAGAGAGACATCTGAATTAGCTTGCTCTATTTTAGATATGGCAGTGTGTTCAATTGTGGCTTTTTTTCTCGGTGAGGCTTTGAACGTTTTGAATAACACTTTATATATATATATATATATATATATATATATATATATATGTGTGTGTGTGTGTGTGTGTTTGTGTCTGTGTGTGTGTGTTTTCTGTATATATATGTATCTGTGTTTTCTGTATATATATGTGTGCGTGTGTTTTCTGTATACATATATATATATATATATATATATGTGTGTGTGTGTGTGTGTTTATTCTGCTTTTCATTGTCTTCTTTTCGTTTTACGACGTGTGTCTTTTCTATCTTTGTTTCATCCTTCTGATTACTGTTTGTCCTTATATAGATAATATCATTCTTCAAATATTACTCCAAAATAAGCCAATTTTGAGTAGGAAAAAATCCCTTTCTCGATCTCGTAAAAGACGCGGTCTCCAGCTAACAGGAAAGTCGATAAAAAGCAAATACTTTTTACCGGTTATCCACGTTTGCAGCCTTTTAATTCATATGTCTGCGAATACAAGATGACCTTCTCCGATGTCCTCGATAAAACATGTGAACTCGTTTACAGAAGCAAAAACATAAAGGAAGAGAAAACTATTTCAGAAGCAAGACTCCGTCTTTCCCAGCCATACTTAAAACGTAGATGTGATTAAAGTAGTGATATCAAACTGACATCGTTGCCTTTTCTCCGCTTGGGCTGAAGAGACTATAGAATTTGACGTTGAAACAGAGAAGTAGATCGTAAAACGTGTATCACTCGAGACTTATTGACAGAAAATGGCTTCTTCATAACATATTACAACTATTGTTATTCAGGTCTACTGCGGGCGAAAAGTTAATCCTTTTTTGAAACTCAAGTTGCTCTGCGTCACACAACATAACTTGCGTCATTCTAGGCAGTTTTTCTATTTGTCATCTCATTCGCTTAAGAAGAGGCACAGTTTGATTTGAAATAATATCACTCGACAGTTTTAACCTTCACTTGATATATATATATATATATATATATATATATATATATATATATATATATATATATATATGTGTGTGTGTGTGTGTGTGTGTGAGTACATGTGTGTGTATATATATGTGTGTGTGCGTTTGTGTATATAAATATATATATATATGTGTGTGTGTGTGCGTTTGTGTGTGTGTTTGTATATATATATGTATATATGTGTGTGTGTGTGTGTATTTTGTATATATATATATATATATATATATATGTGTGTGTGTGTGTGTGTGTGTGTATTTAGGGGTTGCTCAAAAAGTTTTAAGCTTGAGACAGAAAGAATAGCAAAGCGGAATATATTATTCGTGGTAACAAACTATCACTTCTTTGAAAACAAGAAAAGTTTGATTTAGTTTTTCTAGTTTTATGTTGCCTCCAGGAATATGTTCAGTTATCCTCTTCTGACTGGTTGAGGTTTAGAACTTCAACTTACTTGAGTGTTTTTCAGTGGCCAGTGAGGACGGTGTTCAATCTAAGGTCGAGACATACAAAAGGCTCAAAAGATGATAATTGATTCTTCTTAGCTCAACAATCAACGTTAAAGCTACGAATCCAGAGTAAAGTAGACCAATCCAGGTAAAGGAGTAGTGACCTCCTCTACGGTTTGGTGTAGTAGATATTGAAAAGGTAGGCTTTGGATCGCCCTCAACGACAATCGCCATCTATAATGCATATATATATATATATATATGTGTGTGTGTGTGTGTGTTTTCTGAATATATATATATATATCTGTGTTTTCTGTATATATGTGTGTGTGTGTTTTCTGTATATATATATATATATATATATATATATATGTATGTGTGTGTGTGTGTGCGTGTTTATTCTGCTTTTCATTGTCTTTTGTTTCGTTTTACGACATGGGTCTTTTCTATACATATATATATATGCGTGTGTGTGTGCGTGCGTGCGTGCGTGTGCATGTGCGTGCGTGTGTGGTTCTTTGTTTAATGCCATATCAACCTTTGTAGGCTATTTAATGCCAATGCCATGCCAATCTCCTAGAAGAACGGTAGTGGTACTATTTAACCCATAACTGGGGGGATAAGGGGATTCATACCTTTCCCAAGGGTATTTGCCCGAAAGTGAACGTAATAGCGTGACTGAAGTATGAAATCTTTTACTACGATTCCGCAGTCCATCGCTTTAACCATTACACCACGAGGATACCACCTGCGTGCGCACGTGTATATGTGTGTGTGTGTGTGTGTGTGTGTGTGTGTGTGTTTGTGTGTGAATTATCCCTTGTAATGTTAAATTTAATGATGAAGTGTTCATGACGCAAGATTAGAATAACTTTTTTTCTAGAAGGTTGATTGAAACAGCAGCTCGAGTTCAAATACAGGATGAGAGTGCTTGCACTTTCTTTCGTGCTAATGCCCTTAAGAAAAGCATGAATCCAACCCTTCCTTCCTTTTCCCTATTTATAAGTAAATAGTTTGGCAAACTTATTCCTCAAACCTTAATAAGTCGCGTAGAAAATATAAACTCATTTAAAAACAGCAGTACACCGATTAATAATTTACCACATATCACATCCTGCTTTTGGAGGAGTGCTTGAATATATATATATATATATATATATATATATATATATATATATATATATATAATGAATAAATTCTTATAATTTTCACTGAGTAAATATAATCTGTAGATTTCTTTTACATTGAGCTCTTAACCAGGATTAATTAACTTTATTATTTTTTTTTTTTAATATTTTATTGGGCCTGATTGGAATTATTCCCTACTCCGAATTTACTGGATTAAATAATATCTTATTAGTTTTTTTTTAAATATATATTAATTGCATGGACGCTTATCTGTGACAACTGGTTCCATTTAGTCTTTAGACCAAAATCATCCGACAGAAAATATTTATAAAACTAATATATATTTATCATTATATTATAAAAAAGCTCTATCACAGATATTGAGTAGTCTCCAAATTATACCGCATTCGGTCTGCCACAAACCCACTAAGTGAGATAGTAACAACTATACACTGTTCTAATATATATATATATATATATATAGGAGGGTATGTGTGTGTGAGTTATGAAAACTCAGAAGATTTCCAATAGTGATATGAAGCGTTGATATTGGACATCGTTTGTGTTCCTCACACGTGAAACAAAACAAAATATGTTTCTAAAGATGGAAAAAATGGATTTCGGGGTTGATTCAAATAGCAAATGATTTCAAAATAGATGCAACTTATAGGATTTACACTCCTATATTTTAAAATGGCCGTGATACCACTTGTTCCCTAGACAAAGATGGAGGATGTCGGTAAAGTACTCAATCTCGGGAACCTATTGGTCCGGAAAGTCACCTGATTTGTGCTCACAACTGCGTCCGCGACTTTGATTTTGTCCCGCCCATTTGGAGCCGACCGCATGACAAGAATTGCCTATATATACTCTCGTCTTCCAGGAACTCATCCTCTTTCACATTTTCTCTTACAGAGACAGCACACCCCCTGTCTCTCTCTCTCTCTCTTACAGTTTGACTTCCATCAGTCAATCTCACGAAAATGTATACATTCTGTGACCTTTTTCGTCCCTGTTCTGACTTTTCGGTAGACTTCTTCTAGCTTCGAACACAGCATCAGAAATTTCGTCAAACCCCGAACGAGCAAAACAGCCACCTTGGGAGAAGACAGATTCCTCCTTAGACGCGTTGCTATATTTCTATATATTGGTATCTTACATGAAATACTTAGTCCACATACATTTTATAGTCTACAGGACAAGTTCAATATTTAGTCTTTTTCCATAATATCCGCGTTATTACACTCATACACACGCACACACAGAGGAATATTCAACAGACTATATTAGAATATTTATAATGTTTCCTTTTTCATGTATTTGTTGATATATAAATTTGATTTTGTTTGTACTGCTTTGTTTTGAATATTCTTTTATCTGCGTCTTTTCATATCGCACACATCCTTTGCTTTTCAATAATTACCCAACATTAAATGTGGGGGAAATAACCAAACAAACCACCACAAAATGAAGGACCAAAAATATTCACTAAACTACAGTCCCCCCCACAAACTCATTAATATGCTAATGATTTAATACTAAGACAGGAATAATGGCGGTCATTTGGAACATGTCCTGAAGAATTGCATCTTTAGAGCTAGGGACATAAAATCTTATTTTTTTTTGTTATTATCTCAGCTTCCAAGATATTAAATATTTTTTTGAGTTTCTTGTCTAAGCGATAAATCATTTTTATATTATGGGTTGCATCTATTTTGTGAAAGTTTTGAACGATGTTGTCCCCAGATAAGTTGTAGTGCAAATATTGTCCTGCCTTGTCCAAAGCTTAGTGCTCGAGGATTAATCGTAGTTTAATATTCTCATTTTGAATATTATAATTGTCTTCTTAGGAATTATTCCCTACTCCAGATTTACTGGATTGAATTATATCTTATTAGTTCTGATATATATTTAATTACATAGATTTGAAAAAAAAACAATATTATTATTAGTAGTAGAGTTATTAGCAGTCCCATGAGTCCCATGTATATTTAGACACCCAATATTTTAATGCAGATTTTTCTTCTCCATGAATGGTTGCCATACAAAAGTTTAAATAAACAACCAAAATTATCCCCCCTTCTTTTTTTTTTTTTTTTTTGGCGTACACATGGAAAGCAGCATGATGTACGTAAAGGTATTTGAATAAACCCATGGACGACCAAACTCAATACCTAAACGGGTCCTGGATGTGAGTTTGACGACTTTAGTTAGTTCGATCGGGGAACTACTGCTGCTCCTCTATAAGAGTGGCTTCTATAGAAGAGAATAAAACAGCCATCGAAAGATAACCATGTCCTCGTGGTGTAATGGTTAAAGCGATGCACTGCGGAATCGTAGTACGCGCTATTACGTTCACTTTCGGGCAAATACCCTTGGGAAAGGTATGAACCCCCTTATCCTCCCTCCAGCTATGGGTAAATAGTAGGACGGACTAGGTTCTTCAGCCTTGGTGAGGCAACTAGTCTAGGAGAAGAAAAACTCTGAATTCAAACCTGTTAAACTCCGCTTAAAAATTGACCTTGTGTCATATCCTGCCCGAGCGGAGGGGTTGGTAAATAGTACCATGACCCACACTCAAACCACATACACAAACTGCATCGCTCTTCGCGCGGGTAAAAAAGGGGCACGTCCTGCTGAGGTTGGAGCCCTGGCCTCAGTGTTCGAAAAATCAGCTACAGAGCTCAAACAATCAAAACTACTAAAATCCAAGCAAACACTACAAATAGCTACATTTAACGTAAGAACCTTAAATAGAATTGGACAACTCCCAGAGCTAATCGCATCGGCCGAAGAACATAAGATAGACATAATATGCATACAAGAACACAGATACACGCACACCGAAAACTTCAAATATCACGAAACTGGCAATGGCTGGTCGCTCGCCACTGTATCCGCATGGAAAAACTCTGTCAACGCCGCAGTAGGAGGGGTAGGATTACTTATAGGACCTAGAGCATTAAAAACGCTTAATAGCGTTGAGAAAATACAACCTAGAATGATGGCAGCTACATTTAACGGAAACCCCAGAGCAACAATTAACTCATGCTACAGCCCCACCAATGTTAGTGAAGAAACTGAACTAGTCACCTTCTACGATGAGTTATCCTCATTAGTGCGTAGCATCCCGAAACACAACATGTTAGTCATTGGCGGAGACATGAATGCACAAATCGGGAAAAACGGAAACAACAAATACAGCCTCCACAACACGTCAAATAGGAATGGGCAACATCTAACAGATTTCATGATAGAAAATAGATTAGCATGCCTCAATACAAACTACCAAAAAAGAGAGGGCAAACTATGGACATACACGTAGGCAAACAATACAAAGGTCAGATAAACTACGTCCTTATAAACAAGAAATGGAAAAATAGTGCATTGAATTGCGAGGCATACTAATCTTTTGAGGGTGTGTCCACCGATCACCGAATAGTCACGGCGAAAATACGGTTAAGCCTACGAAAAAACGCCAAACGAACAGCGACCACCAAACACTATGACTGGGCCCTATTAAACAACAACGATATAAGAGATAAATACGTATTAGAATTAAGAAACAGATTCGAAACACTACAAGAAAAGACGGAAAAAAGTACACCAAACGACGAATATAAAAATTTCGTCAATGCACACCTCGAGGCAGCAGCAAAATACATTCCAACAAAACTTAAAACTAAATATAGAGTCCCTTGGGAAACTTTGGCGGTGAGAGAAAAACGTGCACTAGTGAAAACAGCCTCCAAAAACTATCGAAAAACCCCAACAAACACAAATGCCTTAAAACTAAAAACGGCACAATATCAATTAGCAGGCATATATATAAAGGAAGAGACAGAATACATTCAAAATCAGATAGATAAGATTAGAGACTCGGTGGAAGATAGACAATCTAGAATAGCCTGGCAAACAATAAACGAAGTGAGCAGAAGAAAGAACACAGCCAAAGCAAAACTTAAAGCAGCAAACCAACAAGAAAGAATAAAACTGTGGAAACAGCACTTCGAAAACTTACTTGGAAACCCACCAAAAATAACGCATGAACCAATCACCAGAATAATTAGCAAACAATTAGACATTAAACTAGGACCGTTCACACAAGAAGAACTCGACTCGGTTCTCAGAAAAATTAAAAATAGGAAAGCTGCAGGGCTGGACCAAAATTCCCCCGGAAGTATAGAAGACCAGACAATTCGACGACATACTGCTCCGCCACTGCAACGCAGTATACAATCAAAATCCAATAGATAGATGGATGAAGGGATGCATACTCCCCTTCCCTAAAAAGGGGGACCTCGGATCAGCCAAAAACTACCGAGGCATAACACTTACATCCATAGCTGCCAAAATCTACAATGCCCTACGACGAAACCGAATAGAACCCAAAATCGACAATATACTTAGAAAAAACCAAAATGGCTTCCGAAGAAATAGATCCACGACCTCACAAATATTAACCATCCGCAGAATCCTTGAAGGTGTACGGGCAAAGAATCTACAAGCGACATTAATATTTGTCGACTTTACCAAGGCTTTCGACTCCATTCACAGAGGAAAGATGGAACAAATCCTACTAGCGTACGGCATACCTAAAGAAACCGTAGCGGCAATAACGATTCTCTATAGAAACACTAAAGTAAAAGTACGATCACCGGATGGAGACACAGAATACTTCGACATTGTAGCAGGAGTACTACAAGGGGACACGCTGGCCCCGTACCTCTTTATCATTTGTCTAGACTACGTACTTAGAACATCGATCGACAAAATCAAAGAGAATGGCTTCGAACTGACGAAGAAAAGAAGCAGAAGGTTCCCCGCAACAACAATTACCGACACCGACTACGCCGATGACATAGCGATACTGGCAAATACACCTGACCAAGCCGAAACACTTCTGCATAGTTTGGAACGAGCAGCAGCAAGCATAGGCCTCTATGTTAATGCACACAAAACGGAATATATGTGCTATAACCAAACGGGGGACATCACCACTCTAGAAGGAACCCCTCTTAAACTAGTAGACAAATTCACGTACCTAGGAAGCAGCGTCGAATCAACCGAAAAGGACATCGAAACGAGGTTAACGAAAGCATGGACAGCTATCAATAGGCTATCGATTATATGGAAATCAGACCTAACCGATAAAATGAAACGCAGTTTCTTCCAGGCAGCGGTCACATCGATACTGCTATATGGATGCACTACATGGACGCTAACAAATCGGCTGGAGAAAAAGCTAGATGGCAATTACACAAGAATGCTGCGTGCAATCTTGAACAAGTCCTGGAAGCAACACCCCACAAGACACCAACTGTACGGCCACCTACCCCCATTCACGAAAACTAATCAAGTTAGACGGACCAGACATGCAGGACACTGCTGGAGAAGCAGAGATGAACTCATAAGAGATGTACTCTTATGGATCCCCACACATGGCCGCGCAAAAGCAGGACGACCAGCTCGAACGTACATTCAGCAGCTATTGAGGATACGGGATGTTGTCCTGAAGACCTTCCTAGGGCGATGAACGATAGGGAGGAGTGGCGAGAGAGGGTCAGGGATATCCGTGCTACCAGCGCGATATGATGATGATGATATATATATTTATATATATACATAGAGAGAGAGAGAGGGAGAGAAAGCGAAAGAGAGAGAGAGAATGAGAAAGAGAGAGGCTTATAGACACAGAAATATAAACAAAAGTGGAGGGATGATTAAACCACCCTTATTGATCACTTCTGTTATTTTGAATACAGAATCAGTCAGAATTTTATTATTTTAACTGATTTATCAAAAGGAGATTTCAGACCGTTAACGATATTAAAGAAAACGTGATTATTGGAGTTAAATGAAAGACATCATAGACTGTTTTAAAGGTGGAAAGAACGCTTTGTTATTGGCTTCAAATTAAAGTACATTAATTAATCTTTGCCATATCAAAAGAAAAACTAATCTATAAGAAATGAATGATAATGATGGATTAAATTGCATAGCAATGATGTAAATAAGAAATCGTTTGATGGGAACTTACTGACTATTCATGTGTGAAAATGTATCCTGTGTGAGAGTATAAGGGGTTGTTCAGTCAACGGACAGATTCAAATATTCTTTGTAATATGTAACCGTCACATTCACATTGACTAAATAGTATATTCTTTCTATATCACGTTATTTTCTTTTTAATTGATGATAAAAAGTAAAACTCTCAATCAGATCTGAAAGTCTCTGCTCAGAACTTCAATCCAGATTTAGCCACCAGTGATTCATTTGAGCGATAAATCACCATTTAAACGGCGTCAACCTGATGAAGAAGGATGCTCCAGGGCTTCTGATATCGAACCCGAAAAAGGACTTTGCAGATCATCTATTTAATTACTTGTGGCGCTGGAATAATTGTGTAACCTCCCGGAATGAATAATCTAATAGGTACTCCAGTGATATAGCACAATTTATCATAATTCTTGATATTCAAACCCAAACGATCGATATTTGTACCTTGACTAAATGGTACGTGGTACTTTCAATAAGTTTCCAGACATTTTTTGGACAGGCATTTAAAATTGTCGTAGACTCTTGAAAATTCACTATGTTATTGCTATACATTTTATGAGATGAGTGACCAATTTGTATGATTTCAGGTTCAAATCAACAGCTACAGCAGGAATAGGAATACACCCTACTAAAACCTGATTGTCACAGCTGGTGAATTTAAAAAATGCAATATGGACGTGAGGACACTTTAGAAGAACGATATTCAATAAAATTATGTTTTAAACTTGGAAAAATGCCACAGAAACGCAAGGAATGCTTCAGACTGCTTTTCGACCATCTTGCATGAATCGATCATCAGTTTTTGAGTGGTATAAGAGATTCAAGGAAGGCAGGGAGTCTGTGACGGATGATGAGAGGTGTGGAAGGAGTAAGGAAGTCCATGCACCAGAGTTGATTGGCGAAAGGGTTGCTATGTTGAGGTTTTAGGGGAGTTAAGGAAGACATTCAGTCGGAAGAGTCCAGCTCTCTTCAAATCAGGTCAGTGGCATTTCCACCAGGACAATGCACCAGTCCACAACACCATACTTGTCACAGACTATTTGACCAAGATGGGCATCAAGACAGTTCCTCACCGTCCTTATAGCCCAAACCTTGCTCTCCGTGACTTTTGCTTATTCCCTAAGCTCAGAGGCTGTTATGAGACAACCAAGGAGATGAAAGAGGCTTTGATGAAGGTCATTGACACGCTCACACAAGAGGACTTCCATGGGGCCTTCCAGAAGTTGTTGGAACGGTACAACAAATGCATTGCAGCCGGAGGAGATTACTTCGAAGGGGACTAGGGTTTCATGTGTGTACTATCAATAATAGTGCCAATAAAAAAATGTGTGGAAATTTATTAAATGATCCTTGTATATATACCTGGGCGGTCTTTTCAGCATCAATGTTGCCTACAAGTTTGTTTTTATCATCTCTTGCAAGTTTTTGATCATTGTTTTTACTGATGTTTATTTATTGAAGTCTGAGTTACAGTAACTCTGCTTAGATTATCAGTATATTTATTAATATCTTTGCTGATTTTACCACTGCTGTGTTCTGAATGGTCTTGTCTCTTCCTCTGAATGCCAGATTACCCAGTCTATTTTCCTTGGGGATCGTTCTAACCCTTCTATTGTTTCACTTTCTTTTATTTTGACTCTACGGTCTGCCGGAAATATCACATTCATTAAATGACAATTGATTAATACCAGACGGGATTGGGTGATATATTTGTAAGTCCAACTCCCAGAAAATACTGTGAATCTCATCTTCTTGAAGATTTTCCTACTTTCTTTCTTTCTTTCTTTCTTTCTTTGCATATCAACCTTTGCGGCTTATTTAGAAAAACATCCCTGTAGAATAACCACAGTGATGCTATTTAACCCATAGCTGTGCCAATAAAGGGGTTCGTAACATTCTGTAAGTTATTCATCCGAATGTGAACGAAATAACGCGACTGGAATTTGAACTCATTTACTTCGAGGCCACAGTCGAGCACTTTAGTCATTACAAAACGGGGAACTCACTACGCCTAAATTCTAGCCTCTTTCACAATATCCAGTCTTGTATTCCTTTGAACCAGTTTCCTGAATTTGCAAATTATATGATTTACTGTCTCATCTAAATCATCACTTAGCTTCCACTTGCTATTATACTATAATTTTTTGCTTTGACAATACCTACTTCACTGAAAATATCATTATTAACAATATTCTTTCTACTTCGCTACTACCAATTATTAACAACTGGTACGACTCCCAATTAACATGCTATCAACTTTTTTTCCAGCAATTTTTCAGTAAGGAACACAGGGTTAATAAAGTCCTTGGCCAACGAATGGCCATGTTTCTAAGAGTCACTATTAAATATTCGGAGACTTTTGAGGCAAAGATTGTTCATAACGTCTGCATACACACTTTTGGGCCTCTATTATAAACTCATCTCTCTTACGTGGGATTTTAATTGTCATTAATTACTCACAGAATACTACAAGGCGTTTCGGTCATAACGTTAATTGCTTCCTTAATTGCTGGTATTTTAACGGCAAATACGCCCAGAGCGACAGTACAGGATTCGCATATCAAAGGCATCTGAGAGAAAAGTGCAAATGTATTAGTGGACTGAATTAACAAACTCACATTTACATCATTCTAAAAAATATGTAAGAAAAAATAAGGCAAGAATTTAATCGATTCAGGAAGGCTTTCAAATATATTCAATCATTTAGAAATCTTTAATCAACCTGCTATTTACATGGATACGCTTATTGCATGGGCATAATTAGATGACATGAAATCAATCCATTGATCAATGTGTTTCTTATCATATTTCCATACATATACGGAAACTGGCATAGAATTGTTCATTGCAAGAGAGATAATCGTGTTATGAAAAGCAGTATTAACAACAAACATAATTAGAAAACTTGGAACAATTCCCAAGAACATGAAAGAGAAAATAGAGCTTGAAATCCAAGAGTGAATTGAGACTATCAAGACCAAAACACTTCTAAGAATGGGTAAGATGATGAGAAAGTTCCTATAGAGTTGAGGAGAATCTTTGTTTCTTGGACTTTAGTAAAAATCACCAGTTGCTGGTGATATGAATTATCTCGAAAGTATGATGAAGTTATACGTAAGATCACGTGGACAAAAGGGATATCTAAAGAGAGAAACTGAAGCGTTTCTAATAAAAGTAAGTAAAGCTGGCGATCGTAATCGAGGATAACACGAAGGCCCCCATTTTGATAGCTTCAACACCAAAGTGTAAGGAAGGGCACTACTCCTTTCCCTAGATTGCTCCACTTACCCTTTATCCTTACCTTATAATGGTGAGTGTTAAGCAAGGTAGCATCATGTACCATTTTTTGAGTCTATGGTATGATTCGACTTGGGATTGAGCCCAGGCCACCCTGCCCTTTAGCGAACGCGCTTAACATTATGCCAAGTAGCAGAACAAAACATCTTTATAAAAACCAATTATGTTAAAGCGAAAATAGATAATACCGAAAAGAATCGAAAATTCATTTTATTTGGAGAAAGAGACGAAACGATTAAACACTTTGTATGTAAACATAACAAAGTGGCTAAAAAGAAGTAAAAGATTTGGCACGACATGGAAGGAAAGGTGTTCCTCAGGATATTGGGCAAAGGATTTAACTTTGACCATACTATTAAATAGTATATCTTCAAACCATAATCCGACCCTAGAAAATGACATGCATGAAATTCTGTAATATTTTGAGATAGAAACGGATTAGCAAATCCCGGCTAGAAGACCAGACCTAGCGCTAATGTCCAAAAAGAAGAGAACTTTCTGTCTAGTGGACACAGAGAGTAAAAAGTTAAAAAGATACTTGAGCCAGGCTAGAGACCTAATGAAACAGTGGAAAATGAGGGTATCGTTGGAACAGTACTCAATGTAATATACTAGCTTAGCTGGTGACGGAGTGCCGTGGATGAACTTATCAGATTCAATGCAGTCGCCAGATAACATCAACACAGTGGTTTCAAAGGAAAGAGAAAAAATGAAAGAGGATAGTGGGAATGTAATTTATTGCCTGTGGATTGAATGATAGATATTTCCGTTCACAGATAGGATCAACAAATTACCTGAAGAAAAACGGAAGTAAGTTCTTATAACCAGCCATAAACAGAAAATACGTGTGCAAGGAGGCGTGTTCATATTTCCGCGTAGGACTAGAAAGACAATATAAGCTCTGTAATTTTAGACTGAAGAAGAGACCTGCTGGTCACTTCAGCAAACCTGTCAGCTTCCCCGTGTGTGTTCTCTGGCCGTCGCACTTTTTCACAAAAAGGGTCTCCGTCACAGAAGAAAGATATGTGTGAAATCTCTCTGATTGTATTCCTACTTTATACAAACATCACCGTCGAAGAATAAAAATATGAATTATATTTTTATATATCAACGTGGTCTTCGTTATTTATCCAGCGGTACGTTTTGGTTTGGTTTCTTTGTTTAATGGAATATCAACTAGAAGAACAGTAGTGGTACTATTTAACCCATTGCTGGGAGGATAAGGGGGTTCATACCTTTCCCTAGGGTATTTGCCCGAAAGTGAACGTAATAGCACGACTGGAGTACGAACTCGCGTACTACGATTCCGCAGTGCATCACTTTAACCATTACACCACGAGGACACCCCCTCAGCGGTACGATATATGGCACCAAAAGATTCGGAAGAAGCTCGGAAAAGTTGTAAGTCGGAGGAAGAATCGAGACTGTTCAGACAAAGACAAGATCAGCCAGAATACTTATAGGAGTCCTGAGGACCTTAAACTTTCGATTTACTCTCAATGAGAATCCAGTAAAAGCCTACCAGCTAATTCTTGTGTGGAAAACTCCTTTGAACATAATAATTATGAGTTTATTTTCATGTGCTAAAAAATAAAAACGAACCTGATACAAACAATAAAAATATTCAACCAGAATATAGGTATGGAGTTTTATATTAAAAAATGAAACTCGATCGAAATGTAAAGTGAAAAAAGAGAATCAGCAGTAAGAATAGAAGTACCAATTCAGGTAAGCATTAAAACGATCGGGGTGAAGAAAAATTACAAGTTCATGGAAATATTAGAAACAGACACCATCAAGCAAACAGAAATAAGGGGAAAAGTGAGAGAGCATCTCGAAACGAAGATCTACGGCAGAAATATCATGAAAAGGATAAACAACTGGGCAATCCCCCTTGAAAAACACTCTAGTCAATTCTTACAGAGGAAAGGGAGAAATTAAAGCTATTGAACCAAATGTCAAGAAAATTAATCACAATGCATAAGGCTTTCGACCGGAGAAATCTTATGAACAGACTGCATGTGTCCGTTTTGCAATTTTCGTTTTGGTAAATTGCAGAGATATGTTAAGTGACTGTGGATGAAATTGCTCTGTCAATTTAGTGTACTTCACTAAAAGGAGCCGTTGGATTTTTTGTGGAGGGTCAATAATAGGGGGTAGAAATATTTGACGACCGATCCACCAAACGAGCGATAATGGTACAGTGAGATTTAGGCGGTTCCAGGCGCCGAGCCATAGCCCAGACACGCCTGGCGAGCAGAAAAATATCTCGGACCACTTTGACACTCTCTAAAAAGGGTTGCCCCAGGCAGCAAGCGATAAACCTATTGCCTCCAAGGAGCCTGGAAGACAGCTCCCTGAGGCTCGTGGATGTGGTTCAGTCTCGACCGTGAGGCGTGGCTGCTGGGCTTCCCCAACAATCGCGTCTTGAAGTTACGGGCGACCATGACCCCATAATAGACAACCGATCCTAAACCAATCACGTACCTCAGCGGCTGGTCTGCAAACCATATAGGATGAGTACAAAACGCTATGAAAATAGTCTATCCTATGAAGAGATGTGGCTGGCAGCAGCAGCCGGAAAGCAAGATCGGCCAATCAGAGACGCCCTGAGGCATATAAGATGAGAGGCAAATATCTGCTTTCTTTTACCGATTCTGCATTCTTCTCTTGACCGGGCGTATTTTTTTTATTAATTAAGAATTCCACAACTTGAGAACAAGTTTCATGAATGTTGAGAATTTATCACTTTATAAAAGATTTTGATCAGATTTAACACACCTTATTTGAAGTTTTACGCTTGAAATTTAAATAAAAATCATGCTAAATATTTTTTCTTAATATACTTTTATGACAACTCCATTATTAAATAATCTTTAAAAAACAGTTTTCCTGATAATCTAGCGTAATCATAAGACTAATTCTACATCGAACTCTGCATTAATAATTTTGAGTAGATGTTTTAAAAAGTGACAATGCAACATAAAGTCACGTTTTCTAAAGTTTGAGAAATTTTATCGACAGAAAAAAATTGTTACACGAAAACCCGCTAGAACAGAAAGAAAAATGGATTTCAGATACGATAGAATAACAAATGAAATTCAGGTATCTGGCTCTCTGAAGATTACGGGTATTTATAACTTACGTAGCTTGTTTCTAGGATTCTCTCATTGTAAATGCAAATCAGGTTGATCGCATGTGTCATCAAATACTATATATATATATATATATAAAACCAATCATCGATCAGAATTATTACACTCATATATATATATATATATATATATATATATATATATATATATATATATATATATCTTTTCATTAAATGTACTCGCTATAATTTTAAAAGATAATATTTTTCACCAATAATTTTCCATTGCTGAATAGCGAAATATTAAGACATTCATTAATTCCTATCGAACATTGAAGAAAAAGTATTCTATTTAGAATTTGATCAATTTTTATTTGGTTTTCATAGTACTCTGCTGCACATAAGTACTTGAACAAAGGAACAATTTTACTTCTGATCACTTTTTCTTTAAAAAAATTGGGAAGATTTTCATATTGCAGACAACATAGAAAGGCATTTGCTGTATTTGACAGCATATAAGACGCATGTGTGTATAAAACGCAGCCCAATTTCAGCAGGACAAATCAAGAAAGAAATTTAGTGAAACAAAGAATTAATATTAAACGTGATGAAATTAATATAATGAATATTATCAATGATAACACATTTAATCTGTATAAAAGTCTTTGAAAAATTACAGTGAGTATATGAAAGTTACTGTAAATCTAAGATAATATATATGTGTTGCCAGGTTGGGAATTTCGGCCGAATATAACGAATCTTAAACCTACATATAGCATATAAGACGCCGGAGAATTAAAAAAAAATATTTTTGTAAAAAATTACGCCTAATAGGGCGTAAAATACGGTACTAATGTCTTGTGACTTTTTATTAAAGGAAAACATGTTAATACTAAAATTTCAAGGAAAAATTAAAAGACGAACACAAGTTGCTGTTTTGAAGACTTCCCAAAATCGTATATAAATAGCAATCCAACTCTTCTCTAAATCCTACTTTTTCAATGACTAATAACAAATACACTTTTTGGAAGGTAATGATGATACGGCTTATATATCTTATGAGTATTTTTTACTTAGTTCTCATGTGAATAAAAATAGTTGAAGTAACCAAGTCACTGATGTGCTGGACTGCAATATGGTAGAGCGAGTTCGAACTCCATTCACCCTATTACATTCATTTACGGACTAATATATTTGAAAAAGGAAAGAACCTCCTTATCCCTCTAACTCTGGGTTGAATACATATTAAACAAGCCGAAGTTCATTTGTTTCTACACAGTTAAATGGTGTCAAGTATTTCTATATAATTCTGTTAAGTATTAAACATTTGTTTCCACACAGTCCTGGTGTTTTGGGGCAAGGTGGTGTCCCTCTTCATTATTATCAATCCAAGGTCCACAAGACACGGATTGGATACACCTTTATGTTTTATATATGGAACAAAGAGAGTTATTTAATCCTTTACTATTCTAGAAAAACAATTTATCTGTGTGCAAACAAATGGAATCTAACTCGGAAAAATGTTACCTACAAACTATTTGTTTACAAATTATATATATATATATATATATCGTATCATGTTGATAGTACGGATTTCCCTGACTTTCTCTCGCCATTCATCTCTATCTTCCATCGCTTCCAGATGGTATTCAAGACTACATTCTGTTTCTATACAGAGCTGTTGTAGATAAGTTCTTTGTTGGTCGTCAAACACTTGCCTCTCCGTGTGAAGGGACCTATAGGAGAACGTCGCTTATGAGTTTGTCCTTATTTCTTAAGTAGTGTTCTGCTTGTATAAACAAACTTCTTTGACACTGTTTGCGCTGTTCTATAAGGGGATACATTTGCCCCATATCTGTTTATAATCTGCCTAGATTAAGTGCTTCGAACATCAATGAAACTAAAAAAAGGCAAGAAGCAGAAGCTACCGCGAAAACTGTTACTAAAGCATACTAGGCAGATGACATTGCGCTTCTGGCAAATACACATACCCCAGCAAAATTCCTACAGCACAGTCAGGAGCAGTCAGTAGGATGCAACTGGCCTTCATGTGAATGCAGACAAAATTGAGTGCATGTGTTTTAATCAAAGAAGTGATATATCCATATCAAATGGTGGTTCTCTGAAATTAGTAAACTAGTTCCCGTACTGTAGAAGCAGCATCTCATCTACTGAAAATGGCACCGATATGGGACTAGCGAAGACATGGACTGCTATCGATAGGTTATCGATCATATGTCAGACCAATCCAATGAAATTAAACAATTTCTTCCAAACAGCGGCTGTATCAATTCAACTATATGTATGCTGGCTCAGCGTACTGAGAAAAAAACTAGACGAAAATTGCACAAGAATGATACGAACTCTATTGAACAATTCCTGGAATCAACTTCCCACAAAACAGCAGTTGTACGAACACTTACCTCCCATCTCTAAAACCATCTATATATATATATATATATATATATAAACTAAAAGGGCTGTTGTGTCATAAAACACAACCAAAAAACCAATCAACCGCCTTTTTAGAAGAATATTGCTACGCTTCAACCCATAATTAGCGGGATACGGCTTCTATACTTTTCCCAAGTGTATTAGTCCGAAATTGACTGGACATTGTACTTGCTTACGAAAGTTTTTCAGTCCAGGAGTTAAGCCATGTTGATTTCCACCATTTTTGCTAAAATATATTGATACAACAGAAGCAATTTTGAACCTACCAGTTCTTGCTTAACCGACAACTGTCCATTTCAAAATTACAAATCATTTTTTAAAATAAAACTTTCGCATTTAAACGCAGCGCCACAAGACTGTCGACAAAAGACATAAATATTAACTTTGATAGATGTTGCCTTTAACAGCAGGTAACAAAATACTTAATTCTACTACCTCGACAAATGACATTGTACTCAACTAAATTACATTCGATGATTGCAAATCTGTTTGCAAGATTGTGTTAGGCCGTCACATCATCGTTTTGGAGGTAATTACAATTCTCTGGCAGTATTCACAGCAGAATGGAAAGAAGGTTTCCTTCGTAAGACATTAAACTGTAGTTGATGGTTAGGATCTCGGTATAGATATCTGAGGATTGTGGAGTAATCATTCGTTAACATAACTCCCAGATTCAATCTAAGTGGTATTTGTTAACCGCCCGTCTAAGGGTCGAATAGATGTAGCTAAAATTATTCGTATCCAAGCGGACCGTGAGCATGAAAAATAAGAAACAACTAACTAAACAAAAAAAGCATGTATGAACACACAATGAATGCGATTTCCTAACCTCAAGACATAAAATAACCCTAGGTAGATTGACATGTGATTAAAATCACTCACTCACTCAATCATGATATATAGGCATAAAATAACCCTAAATAGGTTGACATGCCATTAAAATAGATCAATCAATCATATACCTTCAGGTTTTTAAGGTATGTTTATGCTCATGTACTGATTGTATATTTATACATAAAACAATTTTGCTCAAGTTATATATTCAGTATTAATTTTATTGCGGACTTTTTGTCCTCATCTTGGTAGTTTTTGTTGTTTTTCTCACTATGTTTCGGCCAAATTTCATCTCTGGCCGTCTTCAGGTGATTAACCGTGACCTCGTATAGGAATGCTGAGTTTTGTAACTGTATCCCCATAAATTACTGCCTACCATAGTTGTTGTCTATTGCCCCATGTTTTTGGCCAAGTAACCCTGTGGCCGGCTTGGGTAGGAATTGAACCGCTATCTTCTATGGAAGGCAGTGAAGACCAGAGATGAAATCTGGCCGAAACATAGTGAGGAAAACAACAAAAACTACCAAGAAGAGGACAAAAAGTCAGCAATAAAATCAATACTCTGATTAAGAAGCCTCATCTCAAAAGAAATTCCCAATAAAGACAATTATGTATTCAGGTAATGATATTTTAGGGTTGCACATCATCATCACCATCATGTCACACCATCAGCACAGATATACCTGACCATCTCCCGCCACCCTTCTCTATCGTCCATCACTTCCGGTAGGTCTTTAAGTCTACATCTTGTATCGGCACAGAGCTGTTGTATATAGGTTATTGCTGGTCACCCTGCCGTTGCTTTCCATGTGAAGGGGTCCACAGGAGTACGTCATTTATATGTTCGTCCCTACTTCTCCATCAGTGACCCGCATGTCTAGTTCGTTTAACTTGCATAATTTTCATGATGAGTGGTTGGTGGCTGTAAAACTGCTGCTTTGTGGGGTCCTTCCTTTAGGACTTGTTCAATATTGCTCGCAGCCTTCTTGTGTGGTTGCTGTCCTGCTTTTTCGCAATACGTTTTGTCAACGTCCATGTAGTGCATCCATAAAGCAGTATCGAAACGGCCTCAACTTGGAAAAAACTGCACTTCATTTTATCTTTCTGGTCTGACTTCCATAGGACCAATCTACAACTGATAGCTGTCCACACCTTTGCTAGTCCCGTGTTGATGTCTGTCTCAGTTGACGAGACACTGCTTCTTAGGAAGGTGAACTTGTCTACTAGTTTCCAAGAGCTGCCGTTTAGTGTAGCGATGTCGCCTCTTTAATTCAAGCACATATATTCCGTCTTGTGTGCATTGACCAGAAGACTTATGCCTGCAGCTGTTCGTTTCAGACTATATAGCAGGGTTTCGGCTTAGGTGGGTACATTTGCCAGAAGCGCTATGTCATCGGCGCAGTTGGCGTCCGTAATTGTTTGTGCGGAGTACCTTCTGCTTCTTTCCTTTGTTAGCTTAGAACGGTTTTCTTTCATTTTATCAATAGACCTTCGAAGCATGTAGTTTGGCTGATGATAAAGAGGTATGGGACTAATGTGTCTCCTTGCAGTTCACCTGCTACAATGTCGAGGTAGTATGTGTCTCCATCCAGTAAGAGGACTTTTACTTTCGTATTCTTTTTTATATTCTTGGAAAATGCTCTAATGAATGATAGCATAATTACATTCAATTAAATTTGAGATGATGATGTTGTAAAATAACCAAGTAAAATTAAAATACTCGTTTCAAATACTGCTGCCATAGATTTTTATAAGATGATTACATCAGCTGCAGAGAAGTAAGAATCCCATATCCAAAAATAGGTGTTCTGTAGATGACACTAAACCGAATCTGGTTAAGCCACTGAACTGGAGATACTTGGTCAGAGGAGTACCTCTTCATTGCCATTACACATAATTTCAGTCTGATTCCAGAGTTTATCTGTTACGGTCTCATCAATGGGTCCAATAGATCTATTATAAGAATATATTCATTAGGGGTACTTGATAATATACAATTATGTGCTAATCATCTTTATTCGACAGGAATTCCTCATTTCATATAGATAAGTGCCAAAAACAACTCTTAAAAACAAGTACATAAAGTTGGCGACCTTAATCAAGGGTGACCCGAAGGCTCTCTTTTCAATTGCTATTACACCGATGTGTAGGGGGGTAATCCATTCCCTGCATTGCTCCACTTTAACCTTGATCCTTAACTCATAATGCTCAATGTTAAGCAAGGCATCATCAAGTACAATTTTTAAGTCTTTGATTTGACTCGACCTAGGATTGAACCCCAGTCT
Organism: Sepioteuthis lessoniana; assembly: GCA_963585895.1. Lineage (NCBI taxonomy): Eukaryota > Metazoa > Mollusca > Cephalopoda > Myopsida > Loliginidae > Sepioteuthis > Sepioteuthis lessoniana. The sequence goes on from OY757912.1 coordinate 103,892,475, forward strand.
CTTGGACCATTGTCAGACACAGTACTCATTAGGCCAATGGCCCGCTTACACAAAATATATGTATAAAATATACAAGATACGTGACTCCCTAACTTCTATGCTGTTGGAATAAATCAATCAGTCCGATATATGAAGAAATATATCTAACACTTGTTCGTGCGCTTGTGTTTTGAGTTAGATTCCTGTTGTAGTAACAATCACAAGTCAAACATCATATTTTGCTGAATTTGACACTGATACCTCGTTTTTTCTGGTGTCCTGGCGGAATTTTTATTCTGTATATATTTCTTTCAGGAAGCCAAAGTATTGGGGAAAAATGAAGATGGGCATGCAAGTTACATTTTGAGAGATGTCTATCATATTATTATTAGATAAAATGTTATCATGGACTTGTTTATTACGCCAGTCTCGTTTTCAGCTCTGTGATGCCCAGGAAGCTACCTGACAACTATCAAGAATGCATCCGAAATTCAGAAGCTCAAGGGAGTTAGATTTACTTCTGAAATTGCTCTCAGATGTTACTTTTTTGATGTACAGATTAATGAAAATGCTTGCTTTCAATTTTGTGTCATATTGTTAAACTTTGGGGGATGGAATCCAGGTGATCATACGCCATTGTTTTTAGTAAATTCTTTTTGAGAGAGAGTTAGATCTAAAGGGATGAAATGGTGATAGTTTGCACGTCTACAACGAAAATTATGCAGTACAGTATACACATTTCTAGAGCGAGTCTTCTGTCAAACGAGGCAGCTTTTTACGTCATTTCATGCAAGTTCTATGTTATTATTGCACTCGTTCTAGGTTTTAAAATAGCTTCGCGGTCGTATTTGAAGTTGTTGGCCCGCCAAATTACACGTTTTTTTTTCTTTCTTCGATTTCTAACTTTAAAACAAATACTGCATTATTACGTTTCTTTGTTTAATAGCATATCGACCTTTGTAGGCTATATAGTGCCGAAGCTATTCTCCTGGAAGAACACTAGTGGTACTATTTAACCCATAGCTAGGAGGATAATGGAGTTCATACCTCTCCCAAGTGTATTTGCCCGAAAGTGAACGTAATAGCGCGACTGGGGTACGAACTCGTTTACTACAATTCCGCAGTCCATCGCTTTAACCATTACACTACGAGGACACCGCCACTGCTTTATTGAATTTTGAATATCATTTGTCCTTTTATTAATTTCCCTATATGATAAAGTTGGTCCAGCTATTTTTTAATTCACTAATGTTAAAGGTAGAAATTAGACAACTATTTATTTGGAGACAATTACTTCGAAATGCATCCTGCAAATGCTTCCCAGTTTGTAACCTTTACCCCTAATCCCAATCGTAAATTATCCAAAAAGCAAATATATTGAGCATAGAGAGTCATAAGATAAAATATAACAATAAAATAATAAAGAATAACAATAAAATAAAAGTGAATAAGACTCACATCAATGACGTTTACTTTACTGATCCCCAGGCGAGCCTATGTTAACAACGTAGAGAAAAGAGAATTTAATCCCTCATATTAACTGCATTGATTTTTTTCTTTTAAACAAACTAAATCAAAACCAAAATAAACATGATACAACAAAATAAGTTAAGGAGCGAATAATCTTTTAAATATGTAGATATGTGATCACTTAAGAAACAACACTTATTGTAACTAAACTGACACTTGTGTCTATATTTGAGCAAAGCGTGGTCATCATCATCCTCATCGTGCCACACGGATCTCCCTGACCCTCTCTCGCCATTAGTCTCTATCGTCCATCGCTCCAGGCAGGTCTTCACGGCTACATCCTGTATCTGCACAGAGTTGTTTATATAGGTTCGTCCTGTCTTTACCCGTCCATGTAAGGGGGTCCAAAAGAGTATGTCGCTCATCCGTTCGTCTCCACTTCTCCAGCAGTGCCCTGCATCTTTGGTTCATCTAACTAGGATAGTTTTTGTGATGGGTGGTACGTTGCCGTACAGCTGCTGCTTTCTGGGGAGCTGTCTATAGGACTTCTTCAAAATTGCTTGCAGCATTTTTGTGTTATTGCCGTCAAGTCTTGAACCAAAACTTTTCACCCATTAGAAAATCTTGATCGGATGGGGAAATCAAGAAATGTAAAAGTAACTAGGGGATAAATGTACTAGTATCAAGATAACGGCAATACACAAAGAATGAATTGTGTGCACCCTCGACAGATTTTATCAAAGAGCTTCAATAAATAAGCATCCAAGAATTAAATCGTGAATAATATAATGTAGTATAATCATGTAATGTGTTACCCTTGAACAGTGTTCAAATAAAAATTTATCTTTCGACATGGACCGAACTGCGCCTTCATATACGAATATTGTAAGCGAATGGTAACGGAGTGGAAGTAGATTCGTTATTGTTCTTAAAAACCAGTAGCCGAAAGAAAGACGTGTTGACCTATTTCAGCATCTCGTTCGGTAGGCTATTTGTAACAAAATTTGCTTAATCTCGCATCAAGGACTGAAAACTACAGTTAGCCAAGACTTGCCGAGATCACCAGATTCGATCAGGCATCTAAGTATAGGCAGAAACTGACCATACCAATTCCACCCACGTTAGACAAAACCTGGAATTCTGGGTCTCTCTCTCTCTCTCTCTCTCTCTCCTCTCTCTCTCTCTCTCTCTCCTCTCTCTCTCTCTCTCCTCTCTCTCGTCTCTCTCTCTCTCTCTCTCTCTCTCTCTCTCTCTCTCTCTCTCTCTCTCTCTCTCTCTCTCTTCTCTCTCTCTCTCTCTCTCTCTCTCTCTCTCTCTCTCTCTCTCTCTCTCTCTCCTCTCTCTCTCTCTCTCTCTCTCTCCTCTCTCTCTCTCTCTCTCTCTCTCTCTCTCTCTCTCTCTCTCTCTCTCTCTCTCTCTCTCGTAAAAGGAGGCAAATTTTCAATTGAACCGAGAGAGGACATGTTTGAAAGACACTGAAAGTGTCAGTTCATGCTAGAACATAGAGTTTATCAATAACGGACATACCAATCTGAGAGCCATTTCCACCAGCTGTCTTGTCCTTAGAAGCTTAACTATGAGTATAAAGCTACGGAGGTCCTCACACTTGAAGCGAGTTGTGTTTTTGTAATTGTGCTTTTCTTCTCTCATATCAGAAGATTAGTACTCACCAACAGAGCAGTCGTCGTTGACTCTGATGCAGTATCTTTTTAAAGGTTCTCCTCTTCCACAAATATAAGTATATTTGGTAAAAAATTTCGAAATTAAGAGAACTGCTTTAGTTAACAAATATATATTCTCACACACTTATTCTTACTGACTGTTCCGATGAAATTATCGTTGAAATGTATAACATAAAAATTAAATAACCAGTGTACGAATTAATTAATGCATAGAAGACGAACAAGACATGAGGGTTATTGCTGGAGAAGAAGGAAGAACTTAAAAGTGACGTTCATCTATAGACCCCTACACATGGGCGTGCCAGTTTGTTAAACCAGCAAGAAATTATCTAGATCACCTCGGTGGGGACACAAGATTCGGTTTGGAAAACCTGCCGGGAGTGATGGATGATAGGGACGGAGAGAGAGAGAGAGAGACAGAGAGAGAGAGAGAGAGAGACTCTAGGAAATCTATGCTAGCCACGTGGCTTGATGATGGGCATGATGATATATCAAACTATTCTGAGCCCTTCCTTCACTTGACTTGAAAAATGTCGGCTATTTACCAGAGAACAAAGAAATTAATAACATAACATAAAAATCCAAATCACAGACATGATGTTCACTGCAATCAGTTCTGTAGCTTTTGATGACGACACAAATATGATATAATCAACGGGCTTCATATAGCGACGTAACCAGAACGCTATCCTAACATAGACAACAAATAGAATGATCTAATGAAAGTGATCAAATACTGCGATGAATTAAAGAGAACAAAGAAAAAGAGAATTGCCATGAAGTAAAGTGGTTATGGAAAAAGCGGACAATCGAGAAGTGAAGTTAATCGCTAGTATTAAGTGAACCGATGGATTTTATTACAACGGACAACATCAAAGACAAAATACACAAAATACAGGAAAATAGTCAATGGGGATTTTATGGAGAGAGAAATGAAAAACCCAGTAATATTTTTCAAATATTTAAAATAGCTCACTCTCTCTCTCCCTCTTTCTTTCTCAATCTATATATATATATATATATATATATTTTTAAAGAGGCTGCTACAGTTTAAAGTAAGAAGGCCAGGCCATCTCTATGATACGTTAAATACATCCGTGGAAGTGCATCTGACTCATCAAGGCAAAAATATTCTTACAAGCCCTATTTCAGGTTTGGTTTGGTTTCTTTGCTAAATGGCATATCAATCTTTTTAGGTTATTTAATGCCAAATCTTCTCCTAGATCAACAGTAGAGGTACTATTTAACCCATAGCTAGGAGGATAAGGGGGTTCATACCTTTCCCTCGGGTATTTGCTCGAAATTGAACGTAATAGCGCTACTGGAGTACGAACTCGATTACTACGATTCAGCAGTCCATCGCTTTAACCATTACACCACGAGGCACCCCCGTCCCTATTTCATGCGTGACCAATAAATGTGATTTCTTTTCCAGTGAAATTTCCTTCATATGCGCTTCTTATATTTGCAGCAGAGCCATATATTTCGAAAAAGAAATGACAGAAATTACTTGCAGTATGCTGTTTAAACACGTTAAATTGTGTCTTTGAAGATTTACTGCCAAGAGATCTCCCAAGACTTGCAATTACAGTTTTGAACAAGACACAACTACATATCTTACAAACGTGTTGAGTCAGTAAAATGTCAAGGACTATTGGGTGCTCATTTCAGTCTGGAGAAAGTAGCACGTCTTCTTCGGTGTAAGTAATGAGATCTGCATCGTCAGCAAACAACAGGTCCCAAATAAGTCGCTGCGTGTGAGATCAAAGACTTTCCTGTAACGCCGAGGTCACTGTCTAAGAGATCGTAAGAAGTCTTTCAGTAAAATGTATAGAAAAAGGTAGGTGCAGGTATGTCACTCTATGTAATCCCGTCATTAATGGAGATAGATTCATGAACTGAGTCTTTGAATTTAATAATACATTTCTTATCACGATATATTTGCATTGACATGGTCACAAACTAAGTTAAACAGTGAAAATAGCCGAGGATTATCCACAGATCTGTCCTGTTGACAGTAACATAGCCTTCTTTAAATCAACAAATATCTGGTAAAGAGCTACACGATGTTTGTTGGATTTCTTCTAAAGTTGTTGAGCAAATAATACGTGTCTATTGTATCTCAAATTTTACGGATTACAGGGAGGCATATATATTTCATTAGCTGATTGAGCAAAAGTTTTACAAAATCCTTACTAACTGCCTCCAGCAGGCTTATATCGCTATAAATTCTATACTCGGATTTATATGAGATTAACATAGCATCAAATAAGTCCTAAGATATGAGAGTATTCAACTGGAGTTTGACATCAAATAATGTATCTCTGAAGAAAGCTTGATACGTTATGAAGAAAAGATTTCAACTGGAACTCCGTTAAAACTTGCTCTCTCTTCCAGTTTTGATTTCTGTATCTGTTTTTTTTTTTTTTTTGGATCTCAGCGATAATATGGTAATCCATTATCTCATCTTTAATATCCTTTTGAGGCAAATTCGGGATGACAAGTTCTGATGGATTTTGAAAGAGATCAGCGAAGTGTTCAATCAAGGGTTTCATTATATCTAAGTTATATTTAAAGTAAGAAGGTTTGTCCAGTGACTTCAATAGTATCACAGATGACGTTTGGGGACTGAAGATTTGTCTGAGTAAAAAATATAGATCTTTCATATCTTTACAATTATATGTTTTCGGAGTGATCATAATATAACTATATGAAGTAGTGACTGATGCTAAAACTTATGAAGAGAACGATGCATTTTTTATTCATGAAAGCGTAATTTTCCTTTGATCAAAATATAAAATAGACTGATTAACGTGGCAAGAAATTTAAAAGTCAATTTAAATTGTCAGTTAAAAATTATTACTAATCAAACTTTCAAATTGTGAAAAAAATCTAAGCAGAGTGGGGGTTCTATCGGTTCATTGAACCATTTTAAATTATGACACCTCTTACTAATCGGTGGTGATTAAAGAGTCAAATCTTTGGATGAATTAAGCAGATATTTTGTTTAGAGATACTGCCTTGACAAGGCATGGGCTGAGACCTTTAATAAACCAAGCTCCAATATTGTGGTTTAATTGGATGACAAATTAAAATGACACGTGGATGGAAAACTCCTCAGTGCATTTCATTGGCTAAAGTAGTTGAAAAATACAAAATGATCTGTGATTGTTTAGCCAATCGGAATGTTTGTTTCCAAGGGAATCCTCTATAAAAATAAATGTTTGTTGGGTTAGATGGAAGAAGATATCCGATATCCAAGCTGAAAATGGGAGAATTGTTTTTCAATAGATAATTATTAATTGTTAACGGATATTTTTTCTCGTCTTTGACTTGTCAATACCCTGGGAACTTGCTCCAACGAACCACCCCACCGTCAAAAGAAGTTCCAGGCAGCTTGTATCATTCTCCTACAATGGATCTTTTAAACACAACGTAGGCACAGAGGAAGTTAATAAACAAATTAGCCTGAAATTCATGTGGTAGTCACAGAACTAATGCCTCAATCAAGTATCATTACTAACAGAGGAGCATATTAAAGAGGCTCAAAGACCACTGTTTTTTCAATAGCTGTGGGATTTACAGGAGCGGAATTTCACCAACCTTAGAGACGGCAGTAAATATTTCTTATATTCATCTGAGGGCCCGATTTATATCAGGTGCAACATATTTTTGTCCCCAAGAAGTTCATGATCGGCTTATCGTTTCGCCAAACCGGATCTGGTGTTTCCTTACCAGATCAGAGATCGTCGGCATGGTAAACGTCAATTTTGAACTGCCTACAAAGCACTCAATTGCTATTATTCCTGTCCTCAGTTCAGGCTTGTTAGAATCCCAGCGATCAAGATATTTCCTGGCATTCCACTTTCCTACAATTATTCTATATTATTTGCTTAAGAATTTTCCTTATCTCTTTTTCCAGTGAACAGCCGTCAATCACGGGTTGCTGATCAGGTTAATGTTTAAACATGTATTTGAGTCATCTTTCTAGACCATTCCAAAGTTTATAGGTAGGCTGTGCTACCCTATAGAGGGCTACTCAGAACTCACAGCTTCACCTGCTGCTTGTTCTGTCAACAATGAACCCACGTTAGTTGGGCTTTGTGCCGCTCTCGTTTCAAAATTGTAAACTTTGAGCTCCTAGCTCGTCAAGCGTGTGCTTTTTTCTCTCCCGATCATCGTGGGATTTAAGATGTACGCACATTTTTGAGTGATACTACATGCTTGTATGACACGTATAACATCTAGAAATGTATATCAAATGTCAATCCGAAGCAAGATGACTGAATAATTACGGAGTCCATATGTTTTGCTATTGAGTTTGACCTCTCCAGTTCGAACAATAAAGCGATTTTTAACTATTTTCCCAAACTTTAAACAGTCCAATCGCCAGCTATTTTATTAGGCATTTTTGAAATAACTTAATTATATTTTCCAAATTCAAAGACCTAGTTTTCCAAGTCAAACTGTCACATATCAATGATGTTAAACCAAGATATAATTGAATTGCAGCTATCATGTTTTTATTAGATACTCAAAGTGTTGTTGTATATACATATTTACTAACCCCTGCGCTCGGGCAGAATAGGACACAAGTTCAATTTTTAAGCGGAGTTTAACAGGTTTGAATTCAGAGTTTTCCTTCTCCTTGATTAGTTGTCTCACCAAGGCTGAAGAACCTAGTCTGCCCAACTATTTACCCATAGCTGGAGGGGGAATAATTGGAATCATACCTTTCCTTAGGGTATTAGTGCTATGTGAAATGCAGTCAGTCTAGTCCAGGTTTTGAACTCGTGTCGCCGTGTCCATTTCCTACGACGATAACCATTAAACCACGGGCACCTCCACCTACAAAGTGATTTAACAACGTTTCCAGCAGAAGTTTTTTTCTGATAATCCCCGCACAAATTGTCCAAGCCCTTTAAATGTCCTACCCAAAAGAAATTTAAAATATTTCCCAAAATATTATCAACATTAAAATATTAAGTGAACGCACCATCTCTTTAGTTTTTCATATATAAATCACTGAAATTTAAACAAAAATCCATTTGAGTGCTTAATGTCACCAGCTATTGAGTGTATAATTAAATTCCGATTAAAAATATATCGAAACTTACGTGAATAATCGAAATTTTTTTTTATAAAATCAAGCGAAAAAACAAACAAACAATTTTGTAGTTTTATTACAAATTCAACGTCAGTGTCTCATCAAGGGAGAAAGACATCGACACATAACTAATGAAGGCATGGACAACTATTGATAGACTATCGACCATATGGAAACCAGACCTGACCGATAAAATAAAACGCAGTTTCTTTCAGGCAGCGGTCGTATCGATACTGCTGTATGGATACACTACTTGGACGCTAACAAAACGTCTGAAGAAGAAGCTAGACGGCAATTACACAAGAATGTTGCGAGCAATATTGAACAAGTCCTGGCGGCAACACCCCACAAGGCACCAACTATACGGCCACCTGCCTCCCATCACGAAAACTATCCAAGTTAGACGAACCAAACATGCAGGACACTGCTGGAGAAGCTGGGACGAGCTCATAAGTGATGTACCCCTATGGACCCTCACATATTGCCGAGCAAAAGCAGCTCGAACATTCATCCAACAGCTATGTGAGGATAGGGGATGTAGCCCTGAAGATCTGCCAGAGGCGATGAACGATAGAGAGAAATAGCGAGATAGGGATATGCGTGCCTGTGGCACGACATGATGATGATGATGATTATGAATTCATTTAAGCCAAATAAAATTACTTTCTGAAGATGGATAAAATTCATTTATATATTTAAATATAATGTAGAGAGGTTTAAATTACTTCTGGTGAGAAGAGAATTTGAAATTATTTTGAAAAATATTTATTTTACAAATAACTTTTTTTAATGGTTTGAATATCGTTATAAATTAACAATTATTATGTTTATGCATTGTGCAGAAATGTTCACTCAAAAATGAAACAAGCTTTCTGCGAAGATAAATTCTTATCAGAAGAAACAACATTATGGAAAAAAAAATCTGTGATTATTTCTCTGTAACGGCGTAAAAACAAATTGGTTTGGTTTGGTTTGGCATATAATCATTATTTAATACACAATCCTGTTGTTACATATATACTAAATATATGATTTGTAAACATATATTGTAGACACATACAGTAAAATAATCAAGCAGTTCTAATTCTAAATATTCAATTTAGCATAAGTTCACAAAGTTGAATTGTTTCAAGTATTGCAGTGTATCAGTAACAATTCAATTAAACATCAGTCGTTTGTTTACACACAGTAAAATGATCAAACAGTTCTATTTCATATAAGTCAATTTAGCAACAAATCAACTGTTTGTCTAAGATTAAATGTCAAACAATTCTGTTTGACCCATATATAGGACCCTGTCAGGTGCTATCATTCTGGGCCATCGTGGACTTGGGAGCAATGGCAATGAATGGGTGCTGCACATTTCACAAAATTACCGCGTCACTGGAGCCTTGCTATCATATTGTTTAGTGCTATATCCAGGACATTCGTTGTGGGGGTCTTACCCCTCTGCAGAGATGCAGTCACTGTATTAGAGAGCCCCAGTCGAGTGAGCTGACATCAGTTTGTGTTATAGATATAACGTACTTTGGGTCACCCCGTCCCGAATGTGGAAAAATAGTTAATAATATTGTGACCGAGTATAAGACTAACTTTGTGGCCACAATATATAAAAATAGTGCGTCTTAAAGATAATTACGGTATCGATAAATTCAATAAAGTTAGAATAAAGTAGTATGAGCATTAGTCGTATTATTTTGATGTGTTTAATACATTAGGTGGTTCCATGTACTCAGCCTAGATTTCTTATTAATCGAGAAGCCGATTGAAATAACAAAGATGATGTAGGAGCTCTCCATAATGAATTCATAAATTGTATTTGAACAATCACCGGGCCTAATCCAGACGAAAGACGGCGGTGTATATGAAATTACTCTAATGCCGATAAGCAGAGAAATGGTCGTAAACGTCACCCAAATGACGAGAGTGCGTTCGTTTTATGACACTTGTGGAAACGATGAACTGCTGTTACTGCCTTAAAGCGCCATTAGATCGATGAAACACGATTATAAAAGAATCTTGTTTGATCCTCTAAAATCCCTATTCCTCTCGCAAGAAGCGTTCTACGCTTACCGGTTCATTTGACAGGTCATCCTTGATAAACGGTAAATCCAATAATTAGCAAGAAATAAGAACAAAGAGAACAAATTTTTATGACACGGTGTCTGGTTATAGCCAGACAATCCGGAATGTAAATCGCTACTAAATAATTAAGGGTTGAATGTGTGAAAGTGTAAATGATAGATAGAATGAAGTGGTCACGGGATGTGAATAAGTCAGTTATTCTTTCAAAACAAACACAGAGAAGAGAAATAAGTTGTGAAAGTTAAAAGGTATTGACAGAGATTTAATACAATGATATGTCTTATATTACCCCGGGTAAAAAGAAGAAAAGCAGTTATTATAGAACGCAGTGGAAATCATCCGACTCGGTCAGTTATCATAGTTGTAGAGAGAGCGAGTTTTACACTCCATTCACACAGTCGAAAGTGGGGTTCGCTGTTCTAAAACCCCAATAAACGATGCTCGTCTTTTGATTCAGTACACTTTGCTTTTTGTAGGCATTTGATTACATGCGGAAAAACAAGAGGTGATCTATTGCGAATGGACGTATACGTGATAAACTAATTGGAATCGCAGCGTAGACACCGATGATTTCTATGTCAGCAATGGCTAATCGTCAGTTGTGGAGGGAAAACAGCTTTGCTGCTTTATCTTCTCTCCGTTCAGTCTTTATAGCCAAAGGAGACAAAATGGATATTGGATACCACGGGCTAACTGTTTTTTTTCATTCTTAAAATAACCATGTCTTATCGATTCGTTTCTTGTTTCCCAGCGGCCATATCAAAAAAGAGACCAAATTAGGAAACTCGTGATATATATATATATATATATATATATATATATAAGATTTCTCAGAACACCACAATTTCACTTCCGTTTCCAGTGGGTAACATTTTTTAGCCAGCCCCTATAATCTTTTGAGCCGATGCGGGGTTCTACATCAACATACATTGTCACACTTACTGCACCGGAAGAGTTTTTGATTGCTAACAACTTGTCTTTTTTTAATACTGATCTCTTCGTGTCCACGTAGGATTTGCTTTCAATCCTACAGTATGGACTTCCAATGTTCAAATTTATCCAGGATTATGTTTTTAAGATGGATTTCTGCTTCCCATCCTATGATTCCTTGGAAGTTTTTATTCATATTGATCACCGTTTAGCCTTTTTGTTATTTTTATTTCTCATCTCCGTAGCCATCTTCAAACATTATTACTTTAAATTTCAGGGTTTTTTTTACATTTCAAGTTTACTTATTCAGAAAACCTACTTACTTAGTTTAGGAATTTTATATTTTACTTTTCTTGTTTGAATTTTTGGTCAGTAACTTGTCTTCCCTAATAGTCGGACTTTGCTTGCTTGTCATTGTCAATGTTAATGAGCTGATTCGCTCTATTGTGTCCTGTTTTTAGCTTTCCATAGAAGTATTACATTTCTCGTATTTCTTAGATTTTTTCTCTCAATCTCATTTCTCATCCAACTTTTGATTTTCTGTTCCTTTCTTGAATCTTTTGTTGGGATGACTAATTTGCACTTGACTAACACTTTTACTATATCAATTAGATTACTTGACAATCTTACCAGAAATAGACACTATAGAAGCCAGAGAATGGAGTGAAAGAGAAGGAACCCATCCAAGGTCTGAGAAGAAAAAAGAAACACCAGTAAATATGCCCGAATATTGTTCCTTTCATCTCTTTTAAATTTATTTCCACGGTTTTATTATCTGAACGAAGAGAATAAACAAAAGAGGTTCGTACATTTGTGGTGAATTGTATTTTTATTTTTCCCTTACTCAGGAGATGATCAGTCCATCACAAAAATTGTTATATAATTTCGACAATCCCACAAACGTTGTGCAGTTATTCCAGTTAAAAGGCGTGAGTTTAATTTCAATTGAACTTAGCCAGAGGGAGAATATAACTATAACGGAGTGCTAAAGATTTATTACAACGGTGGTTCGACTGGTTTACAAGCCCATCTCTATTTGTTTCTATAATCAAAATGTCGTGCGTTTCTATCAAATTCACAATCAAAGGGCTATTTCATATCATTCATGCAATTTATATCTACGACAAAAGAGTCTTCTGTCTTATTGCACGTTGTATTGATTTTTATTTACCCTAGAAAGGATACTCAGCGTTACCCGAGTATCATAACAAGTTAACAACAGTAATGTAGAAACCTTTTTTTAATTTAGAAAATGATAGGAAAATGCACACCAAATAGGAAAAATATCATTTTTGCTACTATTTAACAAAAGAACTATATTCTGTATTACAAATTAACACCAGTAGTCAGGGCTTCCAAAATTATTTTAACGTTGCCTTGTAATCAAGTAGAAATATATTATCAGAAGATTATAAAAGACTATATATAAACATAACAAATGAAATATTTACTTTCGATTAATAATTGCAGTGACATTAGATCTTCATCTTCCTCAGATTCATTTATAAAGAGTTTTGATATGAGATAATTTTATTTAAAAGAAATTTAATCAAAGGTAATGAAGTTCCTACTGGTCCCATTTAAGATTATTATTAATCAAGTACACTAGATCATGGTTGTAAAAAGTACGTTCCTTGTAAAATGGACACTATCTTTATTTCTGTGGAAAAGAAATAAAAATGTTTTTTAAAAAATTAAGAAAACGGGTGGAATTTGAAGGGGATTTCAAAATTTCAGAGTAATACTATGAAGTAATAAACATTATGAGGTAATATATAGGTTTGGTTCATATTACTATAAATGTTCCAATGCTTTTTCATAGCTGTAAAAACTATAATTTTTGCTTACTTATTTGTTCTTTTTACATTTTTATAGTACACGGCATTCTGCTCATGTGAATATACAGAGTTTACCCGATTCACTCTAACAACTTTCCGTGATTTTCCTTGGGATTTGTTTATTGTCAGTGCAAAGCTGTGACGTTGCCACCCTCGGCCCCCGTTACATCAACTTCTTCGAAACATTTCGATATTCTTGGCCGGTGATCAACTAGTGGTTCCGATCGGGGGGCATCGCACATTTCTTTACGGCTACAAGAAATACAATCGAGGGAGTTGGAGAAAAAGAACAAACAAACAAAACGAACAACACGAGCGTGAGGTTAACTCAAAGTGCAAGACAAGGAGGTATGTAACACTCTGCATTCCTGTGAGCATATATATACTAACGCTAGCTTGGATTTCTAGCAAAAATTCTACAACCCATAAGGAGTGCTGACTCATCTTGACTCGTCTTCCCTCACTGCTCTGGACCTCATCTCATCCGACTGGTCCCTCTGCTGTCCGGTATCGACTGCCCTGTCCGTCGTCTGTCGCCAACTGCCTTCTTCGAGTTCCTTTGTCCAACTCCCCTCTCGCGTTCCCTTACCTACTTCTGGTCACGCCGAGATTTCGAGTCCAAAACCCTTTGTCTGTTTTCGCGCCAAAACAGACAAAGGAATCGTCTGCTTGGCGGACCTCTTACATAGTGTTACAAAGCCGGGTCCAATAGGAAACAAGATCTGTTCAAATTCAAATAAGTCTTTAGGTCTCTTGGTATTCTGGTGTAGAAACAATTAACTTCAGCATATTTTCCTGACCAGAATTTTTGCCTTCAGGACATGGGGTAACATACTTTTGATATTAAGTGTCGTGATTTTGCACAGTTAAATGTATAACTATAGCAGATGAGCATCGAGAGTGCCAGTATTCTTTTTTGTTTTAACGAAATGTTTGTGTTGGTTTAGTTTCTTTGTTAATGGCATATCAAAGTTTGCAAATAATTTATTGAGATACGATCCTTGTAGAAGACATTAGTAGTAGTATTTAACCCATAACTGGAAGTATAACAGAGTTCATAGCTTTCCAAACATTATTTTCTGAAAGTGAAAATAATAACGTGACTTGTGTCCTAACTCAGTTGAAATGACGACGCAGTCCGGCACGTTTCCCATGACACCACGGAGACTACCCGTCCTCAAAAAATGTTTGGAAATGCCAGTTTATTTTGTTGGCACACTGTATAAGAGACAAAGATTAAAGGTTTTGATTCTTAAAAAAACATCATCACAGAGGAATCCATGTCTGCTGTCTTCATGTAGACACCATTATATTCCTCTGATTAATGAATCAGGAAAAACAAATATCATCAATTCAACTTCTTGCTTTTATGTCTCGTTCTCAATATACTGGGAAGTTTGTCTCGTGCATATAAGAATAGATTTCTTTTCATATCGCTTCCTCGAGCAATAACATTTCTCCATAAAGAAAATGCTTTCGGGTGATTGCAATTTTTTGTATTTGTTTGAATGTTGAAAGCGAAGATGCTAAGAATTTTAAAAAAAAATATATTTATATATGTAAACGAAAAAACATCAAAGTAGAAACTGACCTTTGATAAAACAACTTTTTACAGTGAAATATTTTGTTCATAAATCTTGTTAACACCTTATTTGCTGGTGAATAGAGGAGAGCCTAGGAGATATAATTAATTTTTGCATATCTCAAAAATATTTATCAATCAGAATTCATTTCGAGATTGAAAAGATGTCTGAGTAGGATTATTGTGTATAATCATATCTATTTATGTAATTTGAAATGTCGGAAACCAACGAATTGTATTTCTCTAACGCACACAATATACGATTAAAGGTCGTAAAGCGCGTCTCAAAAAGAGAAACAGACTCCTCAACGACAGAAAAAGTAAAAAAAAAAAAAAAGTCTATACATCCTGCGGAAGAAGAGTTTCCATTGGTACATACACAAATAGAAAATAGAGGGAGTCTCCGAGAGGTAATTGCTAAAGTGCTGGACTGTGATAACCTAGTAAGCGACGTCGATCTCCAGCCACGCCTTTACGTTCAATTTTGAACTAATACCCTAAGGAATATGGTTCCGCCAGCAAGAGGTTTAATAGTACCTCTGCTGTTCTTCGACATGGATGACTTTGGCATCATATAAACATGAATGGTGATAAGCTA
Organism: Sepioteuthis lessoniana; assembly: GCA_963585895.1. Lineage (NCBI taxonomy): Eukaryota > Metazoa > Mollusca > Cephalopoda > Myopsida > Loliginidae > Sepioteuthis > Sepioteuthis lessoniana. The sequence continues at coordinate 103,907,746 of OY757912.1, forward strand.
CAGGATGCAGACACTGTTATGGTTTGACCTTCGACCCGGCCCCAAAAAATGCTATTCCAAGGTGATGCACCGGAAGGAAGTGACACATTCCAATGGCCAGTAATCGAAAGAGATCGCGTGGGCGGATTAAGGCTTATAATATGGGACAAGGTGAAGGTCCCACTGTGCCAATACAGACTGATGCACCGGAAGAGAGTGACCTCTGAACTGCATCACAGTTATTTCCGCTTAATGACGATTAAACATTCGATTTCAAAGATCCAGTGGGCGATCGTGTGGGCGTTGAATTATTATTTAACTCAGTTGAGTTCGAGTCCAAGAAGCATTTGCCAGTAGAATTCCAGACATCTAGAGACCAGATTTGGTAGGGAGAGCCACACCCAACCGAGGGGGCCCTCTGAAACCCTGATGGAGTGGACCCCAGCATCAGGAGAACAAGAAAGACACAACGTGACGGTCATAACACCGGGGTCAAGATATTACAGTTTATGTTCGGTCTTCAGCTCCCTCTCACATACAACCCTTGTACAACCCTTACGAAACCTTACAAATAAAGAGAGAGGTAAAATATTGTTAAAGAAGTCTTCATGCGTCTTTCTTCATGCGTCGTTTATTCCTGCGTGTGTCTTTGTCACTGCGTCGTAATTATGGTTTCGTTGTGAGGCCGTAGATGACTATATAACAACACAAAATTCGGAATATTCTGGTATAATAATAAACGACACTATCATAAAACAATTAAAAAAACACCAAAAAGAAGATAGACACAAAACAGTTAATTTCCTTAATATAACAAACATTTTTTTTGCAATAATTGTATCAACACACTTTCGAAATAATTTGTATGCCTTCAAAATAAATTCTCCAGAAATTTCTTTCAAATCCTTCATAATCATCATCATATCACGCTGGTAGCACGGATATCCCTGAGCCTCTCTCGCCACTCCTCCCTATCGTTCATCGCCCTAGGTAGGTCTTCAGGACAACATCCCGTATCCTCACATAGCTACTGAATGTATGTTCATGCTGGTCGTCCTGCTTTTGCACGGCCATGTGTGGGGGTCCATAAGAGTACATCTCTTATGAGTTCGGCCCTGTTTCTCCAGCAGTGTCGTGCATGTCTGGCCCTACCAATATTTAGATGGGAAGTTGCATCTATCTAGCTTTCTAAAACGCCCCATATAGCGTAATCAAAGGGTTAGGGTCTGGGCTTGAATCTTGTTTAATTTCTGTCCTCACAGTTTTATCGTGGACTTTCAAGTCACTACTGTAATTTTTATTTACTTTGTAGAGCCTTTTTAATAGCCGTAGACAGAGGAGTTAAAAAGCCTTATTTTCGTTTTTTGTCCAATCACCCACTTGCCTAGTTAGTAAAAAGGCTTTTTCTGTAAAAATATTTTCTTTGCTTTGTATAGAGTAGACAAGGAAACTTTTGCTTGGTTACGGCGTTAAGCAACCCCTAGATTATTTGTCGTTTCTTATCTTGCTAACTCATATTAGGCTGAATCAATGTTGATGGATTAAATCACACAAAAACGTATAAATCAAACACATTAGTTCTTGAAATTTCTAATTCAGAATATAAGGGGCTGCGGAAAACCTTAATTATAAACTTCGAGATTATATATACCATCGGCTGATATCATCCTTTCAAAATGTTTGAAACTTTCTGTTTAAGACACCTGAGAAAATGAACCATGGTTAGGAATTTTAATTCTGAAACACACATACACCTAACTATATATATATATATATATATAATTAAATTACGGGTACAGGAAATTATATATATATATATATATATATACAGGAAATATATATATATATATATATATATATATATACAGGAAATTATATATATATATATATATATATATATATATATATATATATATCAGTTATATCTACTTAGTGTCCAGATAGTATGGGTTTGAAGTATTCATATATGGGGCATAGGAGAAACTTCATAAGGTTCCACAGGAGTGCGCGATGTATGGGTATTAACATATGGATCTACCGGGATATACATAAAAAAAAAAATTCCCACACGGAGCGAATATGATTCTAGCACTAATGTAGAAAGCTCAACATACACTTACCGTGTCATTATTAATTTATTCTGACTAATTATTTCCCGCTCCATCAGACGGCGTAAACAGTTTGAAATGAATTTATAATGGCAAGGTAACACAACGTTGAGTTTTTCCTTTGGTTTACACACACACACACACACACTTCCACACACACACACACACACACACACACACACACACACACACACACACACACACATATATATATATATATATATATATATATATATATATATATATATATATATATATATATATATATATAATTCGCGTTACTATTTTTTTTAAATTATGCTTTTACAAGATCGCTATTACTAAACAAATCAAATACAGCGCCTGAGAATTATGAACACATTTTAAAGAATTACTCCAGTCATGAAATATACAGTAATATATAAATCAATGCATACATACATACATGCATACATACATACATACATATATATATATATATATATATGTATGTATATATGTGTATATATATATATGTATATATATACTTTTTTCACCGACCTCAATACACCTCTTTGACCCTTCTTTGATAAGGTATGAAACTGTTGTTATATTTCGTCCACATCCTCCAATGTGGTCCTTCAAAATAATTATCAATTTAATTATAAATAAACGAAAAAAGCAAAGCCTCGCAGTGCAAAGCGACAAGTAAAAAGAACGCTGCGCTTGTAAAATCTTGTATTTTACCAAATGCATTCCATTAAAAAAATCCAGACAGGCTTTATTTTTCTTCTCAAAAAAGGACCAACTTCGTGTAGACATCAGTAGATTATGTTTTAAGTTAATCTGTTGAACGCAGGTTTTCATTTAAATTTTAGATTTTAAAACCTAAATTTCCTCTGATTACCTTTTTATCACATATATGTATGTATGTATGTATGTATGAGTCTTCATTTTGAAAATCAGAGAAAAGTGAATAACTTAATTATTAGAGAAATAAAGAAAAAACACATTTGTTATGTGTCGTTTTCTTCAATATTTGATAATATCAATTCGAAAGCAGAATTGAATTAGACTTCATACAAGTCGATGTAGTTGTATATGTATTAATTAAATATGTCAACAAATTGTGTTCCTTTATCAAGATATTAAAATACATCGATGCCTCTTCCAGTGCACTAAAAATAGTTGTATCATCCAGGCTTCTCGCTTTCCAAGATCTGCCAATAGGTCAGTAATTTCTCCGGGATAAATGACGGTCGTTACATCAACGTCATTAAATAAAATTATTACTTGAGAATTAGCGAAGGAAAAAGGAATAAAATTGGATTTAATTCTTACAAGAGACTTACATCAACTTATCCTTGACGTCTGATAGCTGTCATAACATATATGAAACATTGTTGTAAATATAGAACACCGTCTATCGATTTTTAAGACTGGAGAATATCTAATTGCTACTCAGATTTTTGAGCTCATTTCATGTTCTGTCGGAAAGATGATTTGCCGGATAGAATTTTCAAACAATAGCAACAAAAATTGTCTAAGCTATAATTGTTACATATGGCTTTATTTCTGTCGAAGTTATGATCAGTTTGCTAAAATAATGAGCTTGGTTCTCGCTGGGTGCCCTCAACTGGCATTTTCCGATTTGAAAAAAAAATGTTAAGACATTACCTATAGAAAATTACCATTACCACTTTCTTAGGGTTACTTTCTCTACCAAAGTGACAAGTAAAAATGAAGCAGGTATTTCTTTTGCCCTCTGTACATATGTCTTAAGTACCTGCTTTATGAAGCCAAAATCTCTTATTTCCAACAAGAGGACTTACTATTTTCTTAAAAAATAAAAAAAGCACAATCTGTTCGATAACGTTGTGGCTCATTATATATATATATATATATATATATTTATACACTCAACACACACACATATATATATATATATATATATATCAAGAGAGATAAACCAACGTGCTGAGACGAATAGGAATATTTCTTAATATTTAGGTTTTAATTTTTTTCAATTAATGGTGAGGTTCGGGCATCGTGAAAAGAAAGACTGTTTTATTTTATTTTTAATGTAGAAAATTCGTTTTTTTATGTTGTTGAAGTAGCTGTTTGTGTAAGCTTATATACCCAACGAACATTGATGATAGATTAACAGGTTGCATAGCCAAACCATTTTGTGAATGAATGATATTTATTTGTGTTGAACTTTATATTTATTGAGCTGAAGATTACATTGAGTAATGAACATGGCATGGAAAGACACCAGACATTTATACAATCACCACACTTTTAAGAACGCTGCAAATTCTTAAGTCGTATATAATACTGAAAAAAAAAGCTTATTAGTTGAAATAAATGTATTCGTTTTCGATATATTTCACAAAGCCAGAATGTCCATAATTAAAAATGTCCCTTTATTCGATTGGTTTATTTGCTATGGATTTGCTGGATCTATGTTTCTGGCAATGCCGATCCATAACCCGTTCAGCCTAAACGGCTAATCGACGTATCTCCAACTTTTGTTTTTTAAAACAACACGCCAGAAGTCAACCGGTTTTAGTCAAAACTGTTGAAGACACGAGTCAGGCCCACAAAGGAAGAAAAAAAAAAAACAATTAGGAAAATACTAATGTAGCGTCGTCTTTATTTCTAACAATTTCTATTTAAAATAATCATATGGCACACGTCACATATAACGTTTAGCTCTTCAGCCTAAGTCGGGCCGACTCTAACAACAGCAATATCAGCGCTGTTCATTTTTCTGAAATACTCTGCAATACTCTGTCTTGCAGAGGTGAAATCTGCCTGTAATATTCGTCTAACTGATACAAGACCTCAGATTGGCGTGATGATCCCATTTTATTTGTGCAGTAGCCAAGTTTTCGTCATTCAACTAGAATAAAACTACTCGGTGTTCTATTGCCTCAGCTGAATATATGGAGTTTTGAATCTCGGCAAAGAAAACCGCTTTTCATCACATTTCCACCTATAACAAAAGCAATAAGAAAAATAAGATTATGCTCTGTTGAACTCTAACTATACTAGTGAGGAGGATTATGGAAATTTAAAAATAGAATTTCATTTCCATAGAGAAGTACTTATTTTTCTGTATTATCTTTTAAGATTTACCGACTTAACTTTGTTATCAACCACTTTAATACAAATATCCTTTATATATATATAAAAAATAACGCATGAACCAATCACCAGAATAATTAGCAAACAATTACACAATTAAACTAGGACCGTTCACACAAGAAGAACTCGACTCGGTTCTCAGAAAAATTAGAAATAGGAAAGCTGCAGGGCTGGACGAAATTCCCTGGAAGTATGGAAGACCAGACAATTCGACGATATACTGCTCCGACAATGCAACGCAGTATACAATCAAAATCCGATAGATAGATGGATGAAGGGATGCATACTCCCCTTCACTAAAAAGGGGGACCTCGGATTAGCCAAAAACTACCGAGGCATAACACTTACATCCATAGCTGCCAAAATCTACAATGCCCTACTACGAAACCGAATAGAACCCAAAATCTTCAACATACTTAGAAAAAAACAAAATGGCTTCCGAAGAAATAGATCCACGACCTCACAAATATTAACCATCCGCAGAATCCTTGAAGGTGTACGGGCAAAGAACCTACAAGCGACATTAATATTTGTCGACTTTACCAAGGCTTTCGACTCCATTCACAGAGGAAAGATGGAACAAATCCTACTAGCGTACGGCATACCTAAAGAAACCGTAGCGGCAATAACGATTCTCTATAGAAACACTAAAGTAAAAGTACGATCACCGGATGGAGACACAGAATACTTTGACATTGTAGCAGGAGTACTACAAGGGGACACGCTGGCCCCGTACCTCTTTATCATTTGTCTAGACTACGTACTTAGAACATCGATTGACAAAATCAAAGAGAATGGCTTCGAACTGACGAATAAAAGAAGCAGAAGATACCCCGCAACAACAATTACCGACGCCGACTACGCCGATGACATAGCGATACTGGCAAATACACCTGATCAAGCCGAAACTCTTCTGCATAGTTTGGAACGAGCAGCAGCAACCATAGGCCTCTATGTTAATGCACACAAAACGGAATATATGTGCTATAACCAAACGGGGGACATCTCCACTCTAGAAGGAACCCCACTTAAACTAGTAGACAAATTCACGTACCTAGGAAGCAGCGTCGAATCAACCGAAAAGGACATCGAAACCAGGCTAACGAAAGCATGGACAGCTATCAATAGGCTATCGATTATATGGAAATCAGACCTAACGGATTAAATGAAACGCAGTTTCTTCCAGGCAGCGGTCACATCGATACTGCTATATGGATGCACTACATGGACGCTAACAAAAACGGCTGGAGAAGAAACTAGATGGCAATTACACAAGAATGCTGCGTGCAATCCTGAACAAGTCCTGGCAGCAACACCCCACAAGACACCAACTGTACGGCCACCTTCCCCCTATCACGAAAACTATTCAAGTTAGACGGACCAGACATACAGGACACTGCTGGAGAAGCAGAGATGAACTCATAAGAGATGTACTCTTATGGATCCCCACACACGGCCGCGCAAAAGCAGGACGACCAGCTCGAACGTACATTCAGCAGCTATGTGAGGATACAGGATGTTGTCCTGAAGACCTACCTAGGGCGATGAACGATAGGGAGGAGTGGCGAGAGAGGGTCAGGGATATCCGTGCTACCAGCACGATATGATGATGATGATGATGATATATATATATATATATATATATATATGACAAATTTTGATGGATTTTACCATAAGATAAGGATAAGTTGAAAGATTATTGAATAAAGAATGAAATATCACTTCTAAAGTCATTGTAAGTGTCTGATATATCAACCTTTTCACTCATTTTTATCATATATATATATATATATATATAGATG